>OX638370.1:69291477-69891477 GCA_951812925.1 Calliopum simillimum
ATTAAGTAAAAAAGTTTATTTATTCAATAGCGCTAAGTAGTCGATGGGGACTCTCTGGGCCCTGGTGAGCACCACCGAGCAAGAAGAGTAGGGAATAAAAACAAAAGAGTGCGTTCGGTTGTTTTAAGCGGATTGAGAAAAACAAAGATAGGATACGAACGTGTTGATGAAGCAAAGCTAAATAAAGAAAAAATTAAAAAAAAAAAAATCATAAAAAACAAAAAGAAAACTCAATAAAATTTAAACGAAAATATAGTAAAAAATTTGAATAATTTTGTAGCCATCTTATTCGCGACGAGAGAAGGTTGAAATTTTTGCATATATAATAGTAAGTCTGCGTATGTATGTATACCTATATAAGTAGTATATGAAGCACTTTGTAAGTATGCATGCAATACTGTAAGCTTTTTCTACATTGAACATAATGACTACACTTCATTACCTTCACATGCCCCTTAATGATATTAATTTTCTACTAGATCTGTGTACGTGTACTTTAAAAATAATTTCTTTAAATTAATTGCCTTCTTTTCTCTTTCTAATTTTCTTTCCTTCTTCTTTTTCTCTTTCAGAAATCAGCATTTTCATCTAAATGAAGGGGTGAGCGGTTTTTCTAATTTTTCCACTTCAATTATCAACCCAAAATTAGACCTTTTTGTCTGTTCTAAAGTTCAATATAACTGAGTCATCTTGTTGGATTCCCTGTTAGAAGCAACAGCAACTGCTAACTATTTCACCGCTGCACAGTGGTAGATTTCATTCATTTGACTGGAGGTATATAGAGAAGTGCAACCTATGAATATGAAATTTTATGTGGTCATTCAATTATGACCGATTGAAAATTATTTGAAATTTTTTAATTTGCCTCAAATAAAATCTTCGTACCAAATTTCGTAAAAATCGATGAAGTGGTTTACCCGTGAGAGTGTTTTTTTTTTCATTTAGGGGCGTGGCACCGCCCACTTAACAAAAAATATAGACCATTGATCTGTATCTTCTCACAACCTTTCCAACAAAAAAAAAAATCATGCAAATCGGTTGAGATTTAGGTATTGAAACAGGGACTTAATCGATTTCGTTCGCCTATTTATAATATAAACGTTTGTTGGGATCTGACAGCTATCAAATCGGTACCTTTCTAAATTACGTTAAGTGTTTGACAAGTGAAACGATTGATCTTTTAAAAATTTTTCGGTTTTGGCTTATATTTTTGTTCTTAACATATTGATAACAAAAGGAGAATAAAATTGGGCTTTTAATTTTTTCTAAAATACACTAACAACTTATTAGTAATAAGCAACCATTTCACTAGCAAGAACTGATTATTATCAAAGCAGTAACCCAAAGTGCCAGATTTGTTCGCAGGAAGTCTTATGAAATATACTCAGCATGCTGTGTAGTTCCGACTGTTAAACACCCACCGTCTGTTATAATTTGGAGCTGCATAACATCTGAAGAACCTGGTCCGATTTATTTCGTTAATGGAACAATGCGCTACGGACAATATATACACATTTAAAAAATATGCGGTTACCCTATGACTTCCCAATGTTGGATACATTTTTATACAAGATGGAGCGCCATATCATACGTCCAGAGCCAGCATGAACGTCCTAAATCCTTTAAATTATTTACGTTTTGCCCTGGCCAAGCAATTCGCCGGACTTAAACCCAATTCAGAATTTCTGGTTTTGTCTAAAATCATAGGCTTACAAGCGAAGAAACAATACCGTGGCTCAATTGAAAGAAAACATTCGCAACGTTTGGAATAATGACCCATCTTTAAAAGAAATGTTTACAAAGTACATTTCAAGTATGCCCAATCGAATAAAAGAGGTCCTAAAAACTAGAGGATATCAACTCAAGAATAGCAAAAGCAAAAGGCGCGTTTGCTCAGCTGAACAAAATATGGCCTTCATCCCTTATATCCACCAAAACGAGAGTGCGCATTTTTGATTCGAATGTGAAATCGGTTTTGTTATATGGGTGCGAAACGTGGCTTGTTACTGAACAACTAACGAACAAGCTGCAAGTATTCGTCAACAAATGCTTAAGGCGAATACTAAAGGTTTGGTGGCCTCGCACTATATCAAATGCCGAGCTACATCAAAAATGCAATCGGAGGGCTATAGCAATCGAGGTCAAGCAGCGCAAATGGAGATGGATTGGTCACACTCTCCGGAAACCACACAGCGAAGTTTTTCGCCAGGAACTGGAAGAGGTCGGTGGAAAAGGAAATCCAAGAATCGGGAAAGTCGTGGCAACAGATTAAAGTCATCGCAAGAGATCGTGACAAATGAAGAGATATCATATTGGCCCTATGCTACTCCTAGGAGTTAAAGGAGAATACATACGTACATACAAAAACTAAAGGCGGAAATACAAAATATTGAAATATTTCGCTATTTAAAAATATCCATAATATATGTTTAAAAAAAATAGTTTAAAAGTACCGTGGTATTTATTTTAATTGAGGCAAAAAAGAAAACTACTAGTAATTTTCAATCGGTCAATGTCCACATACTGCAGTTACAATTTGCGCTATAAAGAATTGCAAAATTGGGCTTGATGAGTTACCGATGCATTTTGCATATGTAGCAAATCTCGTCATTTTTCAATTAAAAACTATTTTTCTGGGTGTTTTTACACATGTGATAAATCTCATCAATGTATGTTAAATAGTTTCGGAGATATTCCGAGTCTATTTTTTTTTTTTTTTTTTTTGGCCAACAAATGTACCAAATTTCATTTACTTGCGTGGAATAGTTTAAAAATGTGAGATTTAGCTTATAAAATAACAAATACGCACATGAACAAATTCTCATTATGCCTCATCTTAGTCCCGGTACCTTATATAAGGGCGTATCCGAATATAACTAATCTCCTCTTATATGACCCAGGTCTTAAGAGAATTTTTTGTTTCATGTTCAATAGCCAAATGTGGTGGAATATATTCCTAGACGTATAAAATGAAATTCCCAATAGGTGAACAAAAAAATTTCGACCCAAGGAGGTCGTTTTATTTAAAAATTTTGGGAAAATCGAGATTTCCGATAATATACGGGAGAGTACATATTTCAGAAGTAGTAGATATGTTACGGGGCACTTTTTCAGATATTCTGGAGTAAAACTCAGAAAGTATCATATGTGGCCGTGGCGACAGAATGGGTTAAAAAGTGTAAGTTGCTCATTACGGCCACATAACAGGCCCTAAAATTCGGAAATAATTCATACAAGTGTCTTGATAAAAAATAAATCGATTTTGTTAATGATATTTATTTCATTTAAGTGCCCCCTGCCGAGTAAAAAACATCAAACGATAAATTTTGGGTAAAAATTCCAATATTGGCGATATGCGATCGAGCACACCATAGCGACACATAAGTCAAGATAGCGGGATATTATTTTCGGATATGCCCATATACGTACCAAACCATATTTATCTGCGCCAAATAGTTTCATTGCTGTGATTTTTCAGGGATTGCCGTTGGCAATTTTTCTAGTTGATGCTTTTTTTTCCGGTGCACTTTACATATACATATGTTTTATATTAAGTTATAATAAATAATAATAAAGTAAATATTAAAAGAAAAAAAGAAGATAATATTGACCTAGTCATCCTCTACAAAAGTTGTCTTGAAAGTATCGCGAAAAAATAATAATTTCGAAGTAATTTTCTAATTTTTTTTTGAGATCTAATTTTTTTGACCTCTAATTTCAGGAAATGGACGGGGAGCAAACTAATTCACAACTTTGCACATTTCATATATTTTGTGGGCGCTCTAATATATGGTACAAACCATGTGTAAACGATCAAGAAATTTGTTCATGGCATCCGATTTGGCTATAAATTGGCATAAGCAATAGTTGCATAGTGGAAAAAATTACTACCAAATATTTTTTCAAAATTTAAAAAAACGGCGGAGATATGGGACTTTGAAATTTTTAGGTTAGTTTTTTTTGAGAAGCTATAACTTCGGTTGCATTTATCCAATTTTCAATTTTATGGTGTTAAATGATTTGTCTTAAAACAGACTTTAAAATATAAACTAGCAAACATTTTTTTTTTTTTATATATAGTTTACACTGAAAAAAAAAAAATTTAAATTGAGTTTCCCAAAATACGTCCTTTTTAATATTTTTTATTTTTCTTGTAAAAAAAGCTACAAGTGTAACTTACCAGTCCTCCAAAAATTGGAGTGGGCCTCCCAGTGGTTCTCCAGAAAAACAATAAAATGTAGCATCTTCCCCAATTTTTCAGTACATTTTTTTAATTTAAAATTTTTATTAAAAAAAATTTTCAAATGCTGAAAATAGTTTATTGACTGTTTTTTTGCTTGTATAGTACTAATATAAGTACCAACGCACTTTTTTCAAATTCAAATTAACGTTTAATTAAAAATTTCAAATTCAAAAAAATTGTACTGAAAAATTGCGGCAAAAGCTACATTTTATTGTTTTTCTGGAGAACCACTGGGAGGCCCACTCCAATTTTTGGAGGACTGGTAAGTTACACTTGTAGCTTTTTTTACAACAAAAATAAAAAATATTAAAAATGACGTATTTTGGGAAACTCAATTTAAATTTTTTTTTTCAGTGTAAACTATATATAAAAAAAACAAAAAAATTTTGGCTGGTTTTTATTTCAAAGCCTGTTTTAAGACAAATCATTTAACACTATAAAATTGAAAATTGGATACATGCAACCGAAGTTATAGCTTCTCAAAAAAAACTAACCTAAAAATTTCAAAGTCCCATATCTCCGCCATTTTTTTAAATTTTGAAAAAATATTTGGTAGTAATTTTTTCCACTATGCAACTATTGCTTATGCCAATTTATAGCCAAATCGGATGCCATAAAAAAAATCTTGATCGTTTTGAAATGGTTTGTACCATATATAACAAATTCTATCCATATACTTAGAATAGCTTCATTCAGAAACTGTGCCAAATTTCATTCCTATGCGTAAAAAAGTTTCTCAAATATGCCGAATTTTGTTTTTGGAGAGTGGCTTTACCCACTTTTTAGCCTATAGCTTTCCCCTGATCCGAAACGCAATGCTTAGAAATATATAACAAACTCTTAAGCACATCGGCTGCAGAATCTAGTGACGTTTTTATGTGAAGTTTATAATTAAATCAAATTTTTTGAAATTGATTTTGAATTGATTGGCCTTTTTCTGGTCAGATTGTAATGCATAAGGAGGCAATTGGTTACTCTCAATCACAAGCAATGGACTAGTCGATCGCCCCCATATTAAAGCTTACAAACTAGATTAGGAAAAGTCCATGGTCGTACAGTGGACTTTTTAATTGATTTAATTCCAACAAGAAATATCAAACTTCCCACTGTGCACTGTCTGTGAGCGTGTTGTTGTACTAAACGCATGAATTGAGACAAAGATGCGGAAATATTATTAATGCATAGAAAGACGCCTCCTAGTTGGTGGTGGCGTACATATTAAATTAAACTTTGTAGCACACCGAATTGCATTAAATTACACATACCTACAAACACACACGCACACATAAATTTATTGGAAGAACTCAAGTGTAAACCAAACATGGTAGTAGTAGTAGTCCCAATGTAAACTATGAAATTACATACGTACAGACATCGACTCATGAAGGTGATCTCATTTTGATAACGTAATTTTGTCAATAGAAAGTCTATAAATAGGTTAATTTATGAAACTAAAGAAATTGAAATTTCAAAATTTATAAGTTACTTATGCAAAAACATTGAACTTTATTTAGAAAGGGAAAAATATAAATTTTATGGTATAACGCAGATGTATTGATATTTTGATGACTTGAGTGTTTACAATACCAATAACACTACTCAACAAATGAGTAAAACTTTTTTCCCCAGGGAATGCCATTATTCATTTTATATGTAAAATGGGCTGCTGATTCCGAAAATCGCATTATTTTTTTTTTATTTCGTGTCTTTTTCGAGATATCGGTCATTTTCGGTTTTCGGACCAAAAAAAAAAGATAGATCCATTTCAATACAAATATCTCAAGAACCAATATTTGTATTCAAATGTATTATATGTAATATTAAAGGTAATTAAATTACCTACAAATGATATTCACATCATCTTTTGGTTGGTTTGTTAGTTTCGGCGAAATAAATTGATTTCTAAAAAAAACATTTTTTTTTTCGAAAAAATTACGAAAAAATCAAAATCAACTGCAGATTTTTACAAAAAGAAATAACTTTTTTATAATTTTTTTTTTTTATCATAGACTATATATTTGTAAAGAAAATAAGATACCACTTAAAAAAATTCATGGAAAAATCCAAAAGTTGTATACAATTCATTGAAAAGTTAGCAAAATGCGTTTTTCCCTATTTTTCCGTTTTTTTGTATTACACTGTTCGACAATTTGAAACTTTTTGTAAAACACATGAGAAAATCCAAAAAACTCTTAAAGTTGGCGTTAAAAAAAAATACCCGTGTCTCGTCGTTTTTCTCCAGCACGTCAGATTTTTTTTTAATCGATTTTTGAAGTTTTTTAATCCACTGTACATGAAAAATACCAAAATAGCGCATTCTTATGTTCAATCGATGAATTTAACTATATGATCCTTACATTTGAGGTGTATAATGTGTGCAGTAAGATATTAAGAGGAATATTTTTGTAGAAAATTTTAACCCTCTAAGACCCTTACAAGTGGGTCATTTTGACCCCCCCATATTTAGGTCAAAATGACCCACATGTGGGGGTTTTAGAGGGTTAAAATTTGCTACAAAAATATTCCTCCTAATATCCTGCATAAGTTTACTGAACACATAATACACCTCAAATGTAAGGATCATATAGTTAAATTCATCGATTGAACATAAGAATGCGCTATTTTGGTATTTTTCATGTACAGTGGATTAAAACACTTCAAAAATCGATTAAAAAAAAATCTGACGTGCTGGAGAAAAACGACGAGACACGGGTATTTTTTTTTAACGCCTACTTTAAGAATTTTTTGGATTTTCTCATGTGTTTTACAAAAAGTTTTAATTACACTAGTTTACAGCCAAAATTCCCAGCGAATGCCGTTACTCATTTTACATGGAAAATAGGCTGCTGATTCCGAAAATCGCATTTTTTTTTTTTTATTTCGTGTCGTTTCCGAGATATCGGTCATTTTCGGTTTTTGGACCAAAAAAAAAAGATAGTTCTATTAAAATACAAATATCTCAAGAACCAATGTTTGTATTTAAACAAATAATATGTCATATTAAAGGTAATTAAATTACCTACAAATGACACCCACATCACTTTTTGGTTGGTTCGTTAGTTTCGGTGAAATAAATTGATTTCTAAAAAAAAAATTTTTTTTTTTTCGAAAAAATTAAGAATAAATCAAATTCATCTTCAAATTTATACAAGAAGACATAACTTTTTTATAATATTTTTTTTTTTGTATCATAGACTATATATTTGTGAAGAAAATAAGATACTATTTAAGAAAATCGATGAAAAAATGCAAAAGTTGTATACAATTCATTGATAAGTTACCAAAATGCGTTTTTCCCTATTTTTCCGTTTTTTTGTAATAAACTGTTCGAAAATTTGAAACTTTTTGTAAAAGAAATTAAAAAATCCAAAAAATTCTTAAAGAAGGCATTAAAAGGAAATACCTGTGCCTCGCCGTTTTTCTCTAGCACGTCAGATTTTTTTTTAATCGATTTTTGAAGTTTTTTAATCCACTGTACATGAAAAAACAGAAATAACGCATTCTTGTGTTAAATCGGTGAATTTAACTATATGATCCTTACATCTGAGGTGTATTATGTGTTCAGTAAACTTATGCAGGATACTGCGAGGAATATTTTTGTAGAAAATTTTAACCCTCTAAAACCTTCACATGTGGGTCATTTTGACCCCCACATGAAGGTCATTTTGACCTACATGTGGGGGTTTGAGAGGGTTAAAATTGTCTACAAAAATATTCCGCGTAGTATCCTGCATAAGTTTGCTGAAGACATGATACACCTCAGATGTAAGGATCATATAGTTAAATTCATCGATTTAACACAAGAATGCGTTATTTCTGTTTTTTCATGAACAGTGGATTAAAAAACTTCAAAAATCAATTAAATAAAAATCTGACGTGCTAGAGAAAAACGGCGAGGCACAGGTATTTCCTTTTAATGCCTTCTTTAAGAATTTTTTGGATTTTCTAATTTCTTTTACAAAAAGTTTCAAATTTTCGAACAGTTTATTACAAAAAAAACGGAAAAATAGGGAAAAACGCATTTTGGTAACTTATCAATGAATTGTATACAACTTTTGCATTTTTCCATCGATTTTCTTAAATAGTATTTTATTTGCCTAACAAATTTATAGACTATGATATAAAAATACAAAATGATTTTTAAAATTTTTTTTTCTTGTAAAAATCTGCAGTTGATTTAGACATTTTTGTAATTTTTTCGGAAAAATATACTCTTTTTTTCAGAAATCAATTTATTTCATCGAAACTAACAAACCAGCCAAAAAGTGACGTGAGTATCGTTTGTAGATAATTTAATTACCTTTAATATAACATATTATTTGTTTGAATACAAACATTGGTTCTTGAGATATTTGTATTTAAGTGGAACTATCTTTTTTTTTTGGTCCAAAAACCGAAAATGACCGATATCTCGAAAACGACATGAAATAAAAAAAAAAAAATGCGATTTTCGGAATCAGCAGCCCATTTTACATATAAAATGGATAGTGGCATTCACTGGGAGATTTGGCTGTAGAGTAGTATAATTTGAGCATCTATAATACTTGCGGGATAAATACCAAGGATATGTTCTATAGTACAAAAGACGGGGGCATTGTTGCTGGCGATTTAGAGATCTACAACTATTTAAATTCACATTTTTATCTCCTAAACGATAAGTCCTGAATAAAAAACTTAAAATTTTTCTTTTTTTGTAGTGAATTTTATAGGCAACATAACTGTCTACCAACATTTTTCTGTAAAAGTAACTGCTATCGAGGTACATATTTGAAAAATATAAAAGTGATTTTAGTGGCCTTTGAAATCTTAAATAGCCGACTATGATAAATACCCGACATGGAAGATACGCCAAATTGTAGCTTGTCTGGAATGATGGGACACAGAACTCTCTCTCTTAATAACTCATACAAATCCTATCCACACACAAATAATTTGAGATATCAGATCCTTACTTCAATTAGAGACAGAAAAAAGTGAAATTTCAAATAATAATTTCCATTCTTTAATAAAAAAATAGGTCAGTCAGTTCAGCCCCTATGCTGAAGTGCGAAACTTTCAATAGATATATACGTAGCGATAGTATCACTCACAAAAAATATACGTGTATATAAGTATAAAGAAAGTATTACAAGCTTCATAATAGGGTTTGCCAGCT
Organism: Calliopum simillimum; assembly: GCA_951812925.1. NCBI lineage: Eukaryota > Metazoa > Arthropoda > Insecta > Diptera > Lauxaniidae > Calliopum > Calliopum simillimum. Next base: position 69,300,876 of record OX638370.1, read on the forward strand.
GCAGTGCATCTGCTGCTTTACGTGAGCTAAAATTCTTAACCCAAATAAAGCAAAAGTCATAAAAATTCAAATTACGAAAATCGTGCGAAATTTCTTTGGCATCATTTTTCACTTTATTCACGATTTTTGCGTCCTAAAGCTTTAAAATTCATGTTTTTTATGTTTCAACATCAAATGCAGGCAGGACTTGTGACTTGGTGTACGTGTATTTCAATGGCGGCGCGTGTTCTTTGCTGTCAATTAAAATACTGCATTATCGACAAGTTGTCGATATTATTTTATGGCCACTTCACTTTAATGTTTGCCTTGTCCTTCTTTAGCATTTTTTGCCTTCTTTATTTCCCTTTACTTGTATTCGTTACACATTTTCATTTTTTATTTCTTATTAGCAAAAAATTGTTTTTATGTTACTTTATGGGTAGTCTGATGATGATGATGACGATAGTGTTGCCAACTGCATGCGAACTTTGTAAACTCTTGACCTTAAAGGCAGTTTGTGCACATTTTGTTGTTTTAGCTGAGTCGATAGAGTTAAAAAGCAAAGGCGAGTTGCTACACTGAGCAAAATAAAGTATGTTAAGTTAATATTTGGCAAAAATCAAGAAAACAGTTTAAAAGTCGAATATTGTTGCGAAACACAGCAAATATTGCAAAAGTTGAAAAATATTCAGAATTAAAAACAATTTTACCAGATTAGACCAGTCAAATCAGATTTGAGTCTTGCACTAATTCCAAAGTTCATAAAACCTATACCAATCGATAGAGAATTTCGCCTTGAACAACATATCAAAATGGGTAGTCCAAATTTTTCCGGGAAACTTTCCCCGTGAAGTACGTGGTTAAAATTAAGATGTTTCCGATTTTAGTAATGTTTGATGATGTTAAACCTATATGGGCATATCCAAAAATAATCTCCGCTTTATGTCCCAGGTTTTAAGAAAATTTTTTTTTTCATGTTCAATAACCAAATGTGGTGGAATATATTTCTAGACGTATTAAATGAAATTCCCTACAGGGGTTGTCAGCAGGTCGTTTTATCTAAAAATTTTGGAAAAATCGAGATTTCCGATAATATACGGGAGAGAAAATATTTCAGAAGTAGAAGATATGTAAAGGGGCACCACGTTTTTTACCCAAAATGCGTTTTTCATTTTTTACTCGGAATAGGGGGCTTGAATCAAAAAAACATCACAAACAAAGTCGATTCATTTTTTATCAAGAAATTTGCTTGAATTTTCTTTAGAATTTTAGGACCTGTTATGTGGGCGTAAAGTGCGACTTAGACTTTTTAGCCCATTGTGTCGCCACGACCCACATACGATTTTTCTGAGTTTTACTCCTTAATATTTGTTAGATATCCTTCTATCTTGCCTTATGTGCCGCCTTGGAGAGCTCGATCGAATATCGCCAATAATCGCACTTTTTACAAAAAACTTATCGTTTTTTATTTTTAACTCGGCATTGGGCGCCTAAATTAAAAAAATATCATCAAAAAAATCGATTTATTTTTTATTAAAGAACTTGCTTCAATTTTCTCAGAATTTTAGGACCTGTTATATAGCCGTAATGAGCGATTTAGACTTTTTAGTCCATTGTGTCACCACGACCCACATAAGATATTTCTGAAATACTCCAAAGTATTTGGAAAGGTGCCCTGTATTATATCTACTACTTCTGAAATATGTGCTCTCCCGTATATTATCGGAAATCTCGATTTTCCCAAAACTTTTAGATAAAGCGACTCCTGACACCTTCTCGGGTCGAAATTTTTTTGTTCACCTATTGGGAATTTCATTTTATTCGTTAAGGAATATTTTCCATCACATTTGGTTATTGAACATGAAAAAAAAATTTTCTAAAACCTGGGTCATATAAGATGAGATTATTTTCGGATACGCCCATATATGTCCGCGACCCAGGTACAAAATATTTTTAAAATATGAAGTCTGGTTATCAAGCTAGAGGACTTTGAGAAATTTGACTAATCGACAGGAATACGTTACCTTGAATCATTTTTTAAAACCCTCTAACTCGTGGACCAAACTTTATACTGTAAAAAGATTTTGTATCTGGATCGAGGACATATATAGGTATAATATAATCAAATATTACTAAAATCGGAAATATCAAAATTTTTTACCTTGCACTTCACGAAGAAAACCCGCCATTTTGTCAAAAATAAATTTTTTTAATGTTTGTTTCCGGATGATTGTAGCATTTTAAGCGTTATTTTAATTTTCTTTATTAAATAAAGAAAAAAGTTACAGAAGTAAAAAAAAATAAAAAACATTAAAGCAAAACAAACACTGATTAGAAATATACTGTGCAGTTCCAAAATGTTGCAAAGTAAAAAGAAAAAATAAATTAAAAACTTTTAAAAAAACTAAAATTTTTGCAAAAATAATTGCTGTAAATGTCAAAAAGAGTCACGACCAGGAGTAATGTACTGGGTGCCTTTTTTTGGTGCCAGATAAAATTATTTCATAAACAAAATAAATAAAAACACTAAGATTTTTGCAAAGATTTGTGTTACGAAATTTAACAAAATAAATAAAAACTAGTAAGGGTGTTACCTTTGGCCTGGCCAAACATTAAATACCCAGCACTGCAGTATTTGGAAAATTTTGTTTGTACAGGAGGTGCCACGACCTTTTGTCCGAATTGATATAGCTTTTGCTCAGAAATTGCACTTACTGTTTTCTGTGTCTAAGCGGAATTTAGTTGCATTATCTCGAAAAACGTTTTCCGTATAGCACCTCGAAGCTTTTGCTTATGTGGCAGGTACCACGCCCTCTTGTCCGAGTTCGCCTTGTCTTTGCGCAGAGCTAGTATTTATAGTGTTAATGTGTTTGAGTGAAATTTTGTTGGATTGTCTCAAATGCGATCGAAAAAATTAAAGATATGATAAAGGCAATAAATATGCTGGAAACAACAAAAAAGCTCTTAAATAGATTGATTTCAAAGGCGTGGAAGCACGCAATTTTAACCCATTATGAGCCGTTATGCAAAACAATTCAAAAATGTTCTCTTAACTCTTTGGCAGACACGTTGAATAGCTAAAGCTGAGACACGTCAACATGAGCCGACGCGCTAAAAAATTTTTTTTTTTTACGTTGAAAGTAGCAAAGTAGCCGACTGTGATTGCATAATAAGTTTTATGTACACAGTAAAAAATTATAGTTTACTTGGAGAGACTTTTTAGTTTCAAAATTTGATAAAGTTTATTTATCAAAAGAGCATAAAAAAAAGAACGAGAACAAAACACAAAAAACAAAGTTTCTTTCAATTGTTTAAATACAAATTTCACACAACTACGTCAATAAGCCTAATAGCCGAATGAGCTAAAGACTTCGTAATTTATATACACAGGTTTAAGATGTTGTGCCCTTGGTTCGAATCTCAGTAAGGATGGTTTGTTTTTTTTTTTTTTCATTTTTCTCTCTCTTTTTATTTACTCCAAAATAGTTTAAAATTACAAAACTTTTTTTTGGCATTGTTCTATTGTATATAAATACTTTTTTGGTTTTAAAATTAAACTAAAATTTTTACTGTGTAGTAATTTTCAGTTAAAATTGAATATTGAATGAACAAAAATTCTAAAGTAACTCTAAACCAGAAAAAAAAAAATTCTAAAACTTCAATTCAAATTCAAATATCTAGTCTAAAACTTAAAATATCACTAGTGACGTTTTGTGAACCTTTTCGAAAAATCTTGTGACCGCCAAAGGGTTGAACTAAATTGGCTTTGTACAATAGGACTCTGAATTAGATTGAAGTCCCTCAATTAAGTATCATATAAAATTCTAATTATGAGTTATTACCTCAAAAATGAGACAGTACGAAAAAATAATCTATTGAATTATTTTCTAGTCGCTCCAGCTTCCAAGTTTCTGCGATTTTTCCTCTTTTCTGTTTTCTCTTAGTGTATGTAAGAATCCTTTGAATTGAAATGTGGTCTATATTTTTCTTTCAATTTTTTATTGACATCAATAATGCAAAAGCTACTCCCAAGGGAGTTCTTTTGCGGTAAAACTATGATTTATTTAATCATATATTTGTAGGATACTAGGGTATTATGTACTCAACTGAATGTATATATACATATATATGAATGCATGTATGTATGAGTGTACGACTGCATGTATGTTAGTTTAACAAATATTGATTGCAAATATTTGTGGCTTTCGAAATTTGTTTATAAATTGCAGGAAGTTTAATAATTGTGTGCTTTGAAAAATCCTTAAATATTTAAATTTTCATTATATTATTCAATACCTCATACCCTGCAAATGTACATAAATCTCCCTACTAAAGCTTTTGTTAGTTTGCATACAAAACCTCGACTATTTATCTGTGTACCATTTGGTAGAACCCTTGAATACTTTTTGGTCGTTCCCTCTCTCGCTATCTTTCTCTCTTTCTCTCGCTCTGTTTCTCTTTTATTGCACTAACAACTGAAGTATTTACCATTATTTAGAAGTTAAATTGATTTATTTTATAGCATAGCATAATTTCAGGCGCATTGAAAGTGCATGAAATCAACATAAATTCATGTTAAAGTACCTCTGTGGTTTGCATATTTTTGGATTGTGCTCTCACACTACAAATGGTATTGGTTGCATTTGTATTTGAGATTGCGCTTCAAATATTGGAAGAATAAATATTGGTTTTTTTACTTAAGTAGAAAAACAAATGAACCACCATTATATTGCTACGAAAATTAATCTGTAAATTATTTCACAAATATACCTAGTAGGTGCTTATAACTTTAGAATCACTTACTTCACTTGTATAATCTAAACTACAAATGAGAAATACGTATGTCTAGCAGAGGAATTTTACCGATGATTCTAGAAGTAACTGTTGTTTTGCTCGTGCACTTGCTTCTCTTAAGTGTCACAGGGTGCACTGAAGCTTATTTTTGCTTAAACTAATATCGAAATTCCGTCCGTTTACGCAAACAATAATGCCATGAAACTCAGTCTCTAAAATATCGTTATAATTTTTTTAAAAGCTCGAATACTGGATAGGGATGTAATGGTTGTTGGGATTACATATTTTCTTGCTAGTTGGCCATCGGAACCATCATGGAACCTCTATGGGACTTCAGAGGAAATAAACTATTGTTAGGAGGCCTGAAAGATTTCGCGACGTAGTACTACTTACTTGACTATAAGATTACTGACCAGTTCCTATGAAAATTTGAGGGGTATAGAAGCAAAGGCGACAATCTCCATTTTTTTCATGAATGCATCTGAGAATGCCATCTAGTTGCATTTGATGTAAGCTTGTGATCAGTGAAATTCGCAACACCAAATACGTCTGTATCCAATATATATCTAAGGTTGAAAACTGCCAATCAAAACAAAGGCAGCAATCTCCATTAGAGATTGCAGCTTTTGCTTTGATTACTAAACTTCTTAAGCAAAACTTCTTAGAGCTCCGCCAAAAAATAATATTATTTTTTCACCATTTTTATTGGTTTTAGCAACTAATGAAGTCATGTACCTAATTTCAGCGAAATTGAAGGGGGTGTGGCAGTTCGATTTTTACAAACCTAGCAAAGTTTCTTATCGAATTTGTCCATAAACCCCTTTGAGGATTTGATTCAAACTTGGTTTACATTCTCATCTAAGTCTATTCTACAGAATTGCAAAACATACAGTATGCTAAATTCGTGTATCTTCAGGGATACACGTTTTTGTTAGTTTTCACTAGTGATGAGCAAACCAAGACCAAGACCATTGGTCTTTTTCTTGCACATTGAGTCTTGGTCTTGGTCTTGGTTTTGATATTGAGTCTTGGTCTTGATCTTGCTCATTAAGTCTTGGCCTCAGTCTTGGTCTTGAACAAATTTTCAGAGATATTGAGTATTCAAAGTTTCAAAACCATATTTTTCTAAAGCAGTTGGGTTTTTAAAATGCCAAAATTCAAATTGAGAGGTGATTTTATCTTGAAAACGGGCGTAAAACAACTTTTTACTATAAATTAGCAAGACTGAAAAGCAGTCGTGGTCTTCACAATTTTCGAGAGCAAGACCAAGACCATAGCAGTCTTGGTCTTGGTCTTGCAAAAATATCAGCATCTTGGTCTTGGTCTCGCAAAATTAGCAAGACCAAGACTAATTTTGCTCATCACTAGTTTTCACAAAATTAAAAAAAGTGGAGATTGTTGCCTTTGCTTCTATACCCCTCATGTGCTGCAAATTTTCCATCTAGATGGATTCTATTTTGAAAAAGATTTTTTTTCCAAATATCTTCTTCAGTTTAAAATATAATTTGAAAAAACCTTAAATTTTCAAGCATCATTACACTTATTGAGAGTGATATTACAAAATTAGCATTTTCCGTTTTACATACAATATAAGTCCATAATAAAAGAACTACTGAAATTTTTGAATTGTAATTCATTGTAACCTCATTTATGCCGACACGAATTCTTTTGCCTTCAAACAATTTTGGCCTTCAACATTTTATTTTTTCTACTAGCAAAAAATTGCTGTAATAATCAAATAAAAAAAACTAAAATTATAAAAATGCCAACGGTCAAATTGAAAATGTCATATTTGACAAGATGTAGTTTTCACTATTTCAACTACCAATTTTTTATTTAAACGTAATTGTTTCTGCATGTCCATAACTTCAACTATTTGCTGAATAATTCAACAGTCACTATTTTTTACAGGTTTGAAATTTTATCAATAAAAAAAAAATGGAATGATTTTTATTTACTACTTGGCCTTACGCTGGGTTGCTATTTATGTATACAGAGTATGGAACAAAAACAAATATTTTTTAGTGAAAATGGATGGTTTTTGATTTCTGTTGGGTTTTTAGAACATTTGAAAACGCATGCAATAATTTTTGTAGCACTTTTTGATTTCCAGTTGAATTACCACGGCACCTTGTTTATTTTGTTGGGGAAGGGTACTGGTTGTGGGCACCGTTTTGTTTTCGACTCATAACTTTTGACTAAATGTATATTATGCTGGCATATAAGTGTCAATGGAAAGCTAAGGACCTTAGCTAACTATTGGTGAAGGAAGTAAATCGATTTCATCAGTTGGAAAAATTATATCAAAAAAATAGTGAAGTAATAATTTTTGACAAAAAAAAATTTTGGGTCCTGTTATGGGCACCCTTAGAAAATCGACTAAAAATGGGAAAATATGAAATTAAAAGCAATCACATGGAGAAGAATGCTAAATTAAGTAACTTATTTCGGAGACATTGACTCACAAAAATTTAACAAATTCTGCTCAACGGCTTTAACAAAATCAGCGTCACAGAAAACGTCTGGATGGAATGGCATCATACCTGTTGCCCCTAAATCAGACTTGATTATCTTCGCCTGGTGACAGATACATTTTTTTTGCAAATTAAGCTAGCTAGGTGACGTAATCTCTGGCCATCGTTGACATTGCTCTTTTGCCAAGCATGATTTTTTTGTACCAATCCATGCCCGCCATCTGCTCCTCGGTCTAATTGGCTGGAAACTCAATACTGAGATTTTTTGCAAAGTGTTATGCCTCCTCAACACCCACACTTAATTAAAATAACTTTTTTCTACGATATCTTTAAAGAGCCTATTGGTTCTTTCCTTTCCACTAAAAAAGGGTAAAATGGCTTAAGAATACCATTAAGATTAGTAACGTTGGCATCCACGATGATATTTCAGTAAAACACACGCTTTAAATAAAAAAATAGGGGTGCCCACACCCGGACCACTTCGGGGCCCATACTCGACTTTGATAGCCACTTTGAAAAGCAATTAGCAAATTGTGTTGGGTGAATATTTTGGTTGCATTCGGTCTTGAATCACAAAATACAATAAATTTACTACATAAATATAGATTGCACTCAGCTTTTCGATTGATTCACTTCGATTTTTCGCACTTGGAAAATTATTGAAAAAAACTTTTACTCATTCAAAAATTATTTCCTTCTCAGCATAAAGAAAATGTGTCTGTTTGCTCCGGTAAATGCACAAAAACTTCATGCTGTCATTACACGCACTTAACATTTGTCAGAACAGCCTAATTTGTTTTCTGTCAAAAAATACGGGGTTGTGCCCACACCCGGACCCTGCCCGCTGGCGGTACCCTTTCCCTACATAAATGAAAAGCTAAAAGGAGGTTTTTCAAACAAAAATGTAGGTGGGGAACTAAGTACTAACTAGTAAGAGTGTAACTTTTGGCCTGGCCAAAAAATAAATACCCTACACTACAGTATTTTGAATATTTTGCTCATATGGGAGGTGCCACGCACTCTTGTCCGAGTTCACCCAGTTTTTGTTCAGAGCTTGCATGTATAGTTTTTAGTGTCTGAGTGGAATTTGGTTTGATTTTCTCAAAAACCGTTTTCAGTATATCATTTTGAAGCTCTTGCTTATATAGGAGGTGCCACGCCCGTTTGTCCGAGTTCGTCAAGTTTTAGCTTAGAGCGTTCATTTTGTAGTTTTTAGTATTTGAGTGAAATTTGGTTGGACTATCTCAAAAAACTCTTTCAGTATAGCATTTTGAAACTTTTGCTTATATGGGAGGTGCCACGCCCCTTTGTCCGATTTCACTCAAACGCTTGCATTTATAATTCTCACTGTCTGAGCCAAATTTGGTTTGAATATCTCAAAAAACGCTTTCAGTATAGCTTTTTGAAGCATTTCCTTATATGTAAGGTGCCACGCCCTCTTGTCCGAATTCGCTCAGTTTTTTCTCAGAGCTTGCGCTTAGAATTCGTAGTATTTGTGTGTATTGTGGTTGCATTGTCGAGAAAAAATACTCCCAAAATTGCATTTTGAATATATTTTTCGTATCGGCGGTAGGCGTGTCCGTTGACTGATTTTGCTCATTTTCAATCCCCCAAGCTAACTTTAACCACGGAGGTAGTGTACCAAATTTCATTGAATTATCTTGCTCAGTTTTCCCAAAAAGTGTATTTCAACACACAGCCAGCCACCCATCCAGCCAGCCACCCAGCCAGCCAGCTACCCAGCCAGCCAGCCAGACAGACGGACATGGCTATATCGGCTCAGGAGGTGAATATGTATACTTTTTTATATCTGCCACGCCTCCTTCTCTGCGTTACAAACGGAAGGACAAAGTGAATATACCCTGGGTGTAGGGTATAAAAATCATTACTAACCTGCCCAAAACAGGATAAATGAACACCTTAACTACACCACTTAAGAACAGTTTAATCGATGAGTGTTAAAACCCCACAACCCTCAGTTTTTCAAAAAATTGACAAAACACTATATGTCTGAACCTGCAGCAGGTATTATTACAAAACTCTGTACTGAGTTCATCAAACACCTCGCAAAAATTGAAGGAAATTGAACAAAGGGGCGTTGCACTCATTATTCAAAAAACACATCAATTTCTAAACCTTTGCACCTGAAGCAATTATTATTACGAAACTTTATACACCCATGGTCAAAAAAAGACGAAAAAGATTTTGAGCTAAAATAGTTGGTTGTTTGCCTTTTTTATGATTGTTAATGTGTAGTATCCCCAATAAGTAAAAATTGTTGTCAAATAATGCATTTACTTCATATTTGTTGGCGTTAAAACAAAGATATTTAAAAAAGGGGTTTGACCGAAAACCAAAAAATTTATATAATTGCATAAAAGCAACAAAATTTAAGGAATTTCGATATATCGCGTAAAATTTGTTATGGTGAGTCTTCCGTATGACAATTTTGAAAAATTTTTTGGAAACAGCGAGTTTATTGCGTCACACTGGAAGTAGCCGTCCAAGAAAAACAACTGAGAGGGAAGACAATGGTGTATGTAGTAAAAATAACTCTGTGCTTAAATTTGGTCCCAAAATTGCTGCAGAGGTAAAGGATAACCCAAATAGAGAATAAAAACCTCAACTGTACAGCGCTGCTTGAGAGAAAATAACTTTTTTGCTCGCAGTCCTACACAAAATCCAATTCTCACGCACAAAATGCGGTCTTTCGGATTAAACTGGTGAAAAGGAAAAAAGAATTAGATGTATAACGATTGGGCTTAAATCATATTTTCTGATTAGAGCCAAACAAATCTCATCAGTTTCGATTAGGGATGTAGAGTCCGCAGTAGAAAAAATTAAAAAATCAGCTTTCATGTGCATAAAGCACACTATGTGTGATGGTCTGGGGGGCAATAACAAGTCAATGCGTTGGAGAGATTCCACTTCTGGAAGGTTATATTAACTCCGCAGTTTATATTGGCATCATTAAAATCGGCGTTTTATCTAGCATCGACCGACTAGGCGAGCTCTTAACAAAAGTCATGTTTCAAGATGATTCTGCACTTTGTCATTATTGGAAATCGCTAGATGTCCCACTCACCATAATGTTTTACTTTATTTTTTCGATAAATTTACAATACTTGACGAGCTATTTATTTTCGCGTTGGTAAAAAAATATAATGACCTTTTGGGAATTAAGCCAAGCAGATGGCCGGGCAAAAGCCCCTACCTCAATCCAATTGAGAATGATTAAGCTTAAGGCAGTAAATATTGTTTTACCCAACAATTTTAAAATATCTTACAAAATTAAAATCGGTTTTTTTTTGCCGTGAGTGTATAAACAAAATACCACACGAAAAGATAGGGGGTTAAATATGGAGGCTCAGCACCCCACACAAAAAAAAAAAAAATAGAATACTCTGTCTATGTACCTTTATCATTATAAAACTTGGTACATGGATGTATGAGATATCTTCTAAGCGCCATGGGAAAATGATGGGGCGCTGCACCACTCACACAAAAATCAGTTGCAATGATTTACCTTTGCAACTTTTATAAATTTGGTACAATTTTCATAGCATGGCGAATTTTTTTTGCGAGAAGTGCGAGGATTTAGACTTCACGTGCCGTCAACATAAAACTAAAAATTTTCTTAAAATGATCATTTCTACCCGGTGCGAGGCGTTGCTCTTAAGTTTTTTAGTCCAATATACAACAGGAATACAGTTTCGAAAGCAGAAAAAAATTGCAATTCTATTTAAATTGTTTCTGGCATTAGGTACTGTGGAAGAAACACATAAACAATATATATTTTTGGAAAGCTCATGCATAGAGTCAATTTGGTTTATTTTTTTTTTTTAATTTTATCTCATCGAAAAATAACTATAAAACTTACTGAAATTGGAGTGCTTGCCGGAACTACTTATAATTTTTTATATATAATTATAATGAAAATATCAACTTTGAAGTGCAAATATATGCACTAAATGTAAGCCAAAAAACATAAAATTACATTTTTGAGGGTAACTGGACAAATTTGAATACTTCTGCATAAAGGGTGTTTTAGTGCACGAATTTAGGATTTTGATACTTGACACCCCTCAATTTTGTGAGGTTGGAAAAAAAAATGAGTTTGCAAAAAAAATTTTGGGGGTGGGGTGAGGGTAAGGGTTGGCGCATCGAGGTCAAAGATGAGAGCAAAGGAGAAACAATTTGCTTACAGCCCTACAAGAGGGGCCACCTCTAGAGGGTTCAAATGTATGACCGACCCACACTATTTTTTCTCCCCCAACATTTTTACCAAGCATACCTCTTATCTCTAACTCCTAAGGGGGGCTTCCATACAAAATTGACATTTTTAGGAAATCTACCCCCACCACTCCCAGGGTGCCCCTAGAAGGGTCAAATGCATGACCGGCCCCTAATATTTTTTTCTCCGCAACATTTTTTCCCACCATACTTACCCTTTACCCATGCTTAAGGGTAGGTATGCTGAGAAAAAACTTTGGAAGTGGGCTAATAGGAGTCGGTCATATATTTGACTACTCTAGGAGTGACTTCTGGGCAGTTATGGGCCTATTTGACGATTACCTTTCCATATTTTTCATGTCTATGACATCTATTTTGTATGGGAGTCCCCTAAAGAGTCAGAGATACAGGGTAAAAATGCTGAAAAAAAAAAATATTGGGGAGGAAAAAATATCAGGGACCAGTCACACATTTGACCCTTCTAAGGGCACCCAGGGAGTGGTGGGGTCGTTTTCCTAAAAATCTCATCTTTGTATGGGAGCCTTTTTAGAAGTTAGAGATAATGGGTTAGTATGTTTGGTAAAAATGTTGGGGGGGGGGAAAATTATGTGGGTCGGTCATACATTTGACCTTTCTAGAGGTGACCCCTAAACATTTGTAGGGCTGTATGTACAATTTTCTCTATTTCGTTCACCTTTGACCTCGATGCGCCAACATTTACCCTCACCCCACCCCCAAAATTTTTTTGCAAACTCATTTTTTTTCCAACCTCATAATATTGAGGGGTGTCAAGTATCAAAATGTTGTTACTAAGGATCTCCATACATTCTTCAAACACCTCTATTATGCATATACGAAATTAAGAAATTAAATTTGGATTTTATCACGTCTAGAACACTAAAACAGTAAAACGAGATATTGTGTGCCCCTTTTGAAAAATGATTTCAAATAGTTTTTAAGGGAAACAATTTTTTTTCTTCTTCGACTTCTAAAAAAATTCCAATTTCCTACACCTCCTGGATTTGATCATTAAGTATAGTATATCGATGTAAATGTCTCGACTAGCGCTCATTTATGGGGGTCATATATCGGGAAATTTTTTTTTTCGAATAGTTGCACAGTTTGCAGTTTAAACCACTAAAAGGTACCAAGGATATATCATAAAACTAAAGCCCGTAAAAATTCATAAGATTAAGCTATACAAAGTATCCTCAAATTATTGAAACTGAGCAAGTTACAGTGAATCTAAAACTTTAATGCTGTAGCATTATATAAAAAGGGAAATTATTCTCGAACTATGCAATAATCTTCATTTTTTAATCGAAGTCTTTCTACAGTCACAAATCAGTTATTAGTAAGTAAATAAACAGTTTTTTCGTCTTCTGAAAATTTTACATCATGCAACATCATCGATTCAGTTGTTTAAGATAGCATTTCTTTGTGGAAATTAGTTATTTGATGCACTTTTGTTCAAATCATTGGATGAAATTTTAGAAACCATCGCATGAATACTAAACGCTTCTGTTATACAAAATATTTATACTAAGTGTACCAAAAAAATGTGAAACTTTACGATGGATATAAAGCTCTCGATTTCGGAAACATAAATAGCAACCACTGTGTTAGAAGTCTACTCTATAATTTACCATTGCATGTCGTCACATAGGAACCCATTTGCCATGCTCTCCTCTAATGTTGACATGAAAAAAATACACAAATTTTAATTAAAATCTAAATAACAAAAAAAAAATCCGATTTGCTGAAGTGGCCATTATGTTGTTTTTGTAATATTTATAAAATTAATTAGCTGCATTACTTTAATTTAACTTAAATGGCATAAAAACAAATAAAAAAATATGGCAACTATAGAAATTTGACTCGCAATTAATTCATAAATTGTGTTTGATTTGTTTTTTATGTCCTTTAAATGAGTGTTGTTGCTGGTGTTGCTATTGTTGTGTAGACACTTGCTATTTTCATTCATAAAAGTTTCACTTAAAGTCACGCAACAAAAGTTATAAAAAAGAAAATGAACAACTTTAAGCTTTCTGGTGTTGGCAACTTGATGCGAAAAATTAAAACTCGAAAATTTTGAATAAAAATTAATAGAATCTTTCTGAGAAACAGGGGTAAAGATGATACCTCGTTTTTTAAAATACAACGCCTTTGTTTTAGGTAGAATATACACTATTTCAAATGCAAAATCATTTTATTGTTTTAAAAAGGAGACTGTCCCTAGTTAAGTCCTAGCCAGTAAGCGATAATGATAAATCAACAAACTATTTGTCTTTCTTACTATGATCATTACACTTATTGCCAAAATCGTAGGCAGTACACCTAATTGCAGCAGAGGATATTCTTACCATAGGATCTAAGCTAAGCAAATATTTCGGTAAGTTAACGACGAATAACCGCCGAAAGCCTGACAAATGTCTTCGTACGATAGAATTAGGCCTGGATTTTCAAAAAATATATTGAGTTCAGCTTGGTAACCATTCCAACTGAGAGCTTCAGTTCTTTTTTCAATAACAGATACCTGCTTCAGAACGATTGTACTATTTTTCATGTTTAAAAATGTTGACCAATTTACTTTACTCTCTTCATGTTACAAACGATGTTACCTACTTCATGTAATTTAAGTCTAAACAGCAACGCGAACGTGCAATTTACATATGAGTTTTTCCACAGAAAGGTAAGCCGTGAGACGAAAAATTAAATCATCACATCTCTGAAACTATTTAGCATGTGTAAAAAGTACAGACATATAATGTATACTGGGAAAAATGAGGGTATCACCTCCCCACAAAAATATCTTCATCATATCTCTGAAAAAATTTAACGCACATGAATGAGATTTGACAGGAAAAATAATGTTCACTGAGAAAATGGGCGATGCCACGCCCCTAAAAAAAATTCATAATGAATGAGATTTGGTACACATGAAAATTAGATAGGGACAAATAACATCCTTTGGAAATAGTGGTGATGCCTTGTCAAATTAGCAAGATAAGGTGAACCAACATTCACTGGGAAATCCTAGTTTTTTTAAAGATTTTCAATATAAAATTTGTTTGGTGGAAAAAAATGTCCTATGCGACACATTCCGCACGACCCTGATTAAAATTACGCTAAAAAAAGTATAAATTATTTTTGGGTAAAATCAGAACAATTTTTAAGAGACTCCAATGAAAAACATTCTAAAATTAACCACATTGAAATATGGCTTCAGGTTTCCCAGAAATCGTCGTTTAAATTGTTGGCCACGAAAACCACTTCTGCCCAAAATCAAACTTAGCACCAATTATAGGGCTAATTAAGAGCTATAAGCAAGCTTATTGTCAAAATAAAAATTTGTTTTATTTTGAAATTTTTTTAACTCAAATGTGTTCGACAGCCGCACGTGTCATGGAAATACTCACATGTCGTCTATTTCCTAACAATACCTTTAGATTTCTTCAAATACCCGTTTGCCGTCAAGCTTTGCATGATTTAATTTAGAAAATCGAAAGAGCTACTAGAGTTTTTAAAAGAAACAATAATAAATTTTTCATTTGATCTCTTACAGAGTCCTTACCGCTGTTTCCTTGCCGATTTTGATTGACTTTGAGACAACTTTTCGAGTCGCAATTGTAATTACCTCTTTACAACCTGACCTAGCAGAGAAGTCCTGCAAATGATTTCGCGACCTTAACAGGCCAATTCAAAACTTTTGAGAACATCTTTATCTTTCTGTTACCAGCCCGGCATGTCGTAAGAAATCCAAAGATTGTGTCAGGCAAAGTATTCCACTTACAACCAGCCACAAATAGCATTCTATTCATTGACTTTACTTTTATACAAAGAATATATAATATCTTTTGCTGGTCACAGCACTCTAAAACATTAGCCAACTTATCAGGAAGACGAGAAAAAAGCATAAGCATCAACGAAGATGGTTCCATATCTGACACGCTCTCGAAGCCACTTGTTAAAAATCTCAAAAGATGGTAAGAGTATTTTAGCTAAGCATCCGTGATGTTAGTATATGGGGTAAATGGCTTCGACTAGAATATTGAATAGCCCTACTGATTTCAGAAATGAAAAACCCTTGGATTGTGCTATTATTTTCTTATTATGTGATCATGAAATAGATGCACCTAAGTGAGAAATAAGCAAACATAACCATGACTTTAAAAAAATATCAACGTACTGGATGTTTCTGAAGTTATATTTACTAGTCGGAGCAGATAAAAAAACTTTCACACTATGCTTGTCTCTGACTCCGCTTTGGTAGCGTAATCTAAGAAGCCCAATAAATTCTCTTATTTTGTGTCAACAAAAAGTTTTCACTTCCATGAGGTTCCTTTTTATTTCTTGGATCATCTTCAAATTTTTCAAGAGCTCAATTTATGCTCGAGTATAATATTGTATGCCTTTAAGCCAATATCCTTACATAAAATATGCCAAGTGGTTGCAAACAAAAATCCAAGCAGTCGATAGGTGTCGAACGGATTTATCGCAGGTTATAGTTTCCCATGGTGAAATATGAAACAGCATTGGACATAAATAACTACGAAGACATAGGAGCAACCTTCAATGTTTCAATTGTATGGACCTCATCGCCATGGGAGATTTTGGGGGTTCAAACCCCCCCAGGAAGGTCTTTTACCTAGGTATACCGGTACAAATTAAGTAGTTAGTATAGTGCTCCTTCGTTTTTTTATATGAAAAACTCCCCCCCCCAAGAACAAATTACTTGCACGGCTCCCTGCTTATCACAAAAGTAAGATCAAAGTCTACTTAAGTGGCGGTGTTACAACTGTACATTGGCTTCTTGATGGCCAGATTGAAGGTTTCATATTTTGTAATTTTTTGCTACTGGTCTTTTTATACCCTACATCTAGGGCATATTTACTTTGTCCTTCTGGTTGTAACGCAGAGAAGGAGGCGTGACAGGTATGGAAAGTATAAACTTATACTTAATCAACGTCACCGCCTGAGTCCATACAGCCATGTCCGTCTGTCTGTCTGGCTGGCTGGGTGTCTGTGCGTCTGAGCAATATAATTCAATGAAATTTGGTACTCTGCCTCCGTCGTCAAAGATAACTCGAGGGATTAAAAATAACCAAAATCGGTCAATGGACACGCCTACCGCCCATATTAATAATATGTTCAAAACGCAATAAGTATTAGGAGTACTATTAGCAATAACGCAAGCAAAATACACATAATTACTAGGGATAGTAAATGCAAACTTTGAACAAAAACTATGCGAATTCGGACTAGAGCAAGCTCTGAGCATAAACTGGGTGAACTTTAACACGAGGGCGCACCACCTCCCATGTAAGAGAAAGATTCAAAATGCTATACTGAAAGCGTTTCTGGGGTTATCGAACTGAATTTCACTCAGACACTAAGAACTACTATATAAATGCAAGTTCTGAGTAAAAACTTGGTGAAATCGGACATAAGGGCGTGGCACTTTCGATACAAGCAAAAGCATCACAACTTTATACTGAAAACATTTTTTGAGATAATCTAACTAAATTTCACTCAGACACTAAAAGCTATATAAGCAACCTCTGGGCAAAAACTGGGCGAACTTAGCGAGAGGGCGTGGCACCTCCCATATAAGCAAAAATTTTTAAAATACTGCAGTGTAGGGTATTAAATGTTTGGCCAGACCAATGGTTACACCTTTACTAGTTTTTTCCTTTTTTTTTTTCTTTTTAATGAGTAAATTTAATTGGAGGTTTTGCATTTATGACAGTTTCATATTGAATGGTATCATTTAGTACCAGTGCATAAGATGGCGTCGCGTGGTTTATATAACAATTGGGCAATTGATATTATTATTGCATTCTCAAATATTGTTGACTGCATTCGAAGATGTTGGATTAATTTAAATTAATTTAAATGGTATCTTGTTAAAACAGTTTGTAAGAGTTTTTGACAAGATCGACATGGACACAATTCGTTAGTATTTTGAGGAACCTTACAGGTACCTATATGATTGGATATTGTATTGATAACAGATAGCATAAATTCATATCTGATGGTATACGATGTTTTCGAATATTATTGAGATTCGCTTCAGATCTCGGTTCTCAGCATATGCACTAAAATAATGATCGTAAATCTAATCAATTTCTAGTGTCCTTTTAAGAATTCAAGATTTCTTGATCCCCTTTAATTTATCAATGACCCCTAAGTTGTCATAATGACTTTTCTATCTCTCGAGGCCAATTCATTTTCAGGGTTGAAATTTTATTTTTCTATCATATCTCAGAGCACTTGAAGTTCTACCGAGGCCAATTTGCGGTAAAGACAAAGTATGCAAATAAAATGATTTTTTTTTTCCTTCTGCTTTTTTATTTCCGATTTCAAGATTTTTTTTTTTTTTTGTTACCCTGACGCTTTTGAGTGATTTTTCTATGCAGCTATTTGTCTTTCACAGTCTACCTAGTGCTTTGCTCTTTTAATGTCCTTTGTCTCTGTCTCTTCCCCTGTCTATTTCTATGTATATTGGCTGATATTTGTACGTCTCAAGGCAGCTTTTTATGATTATGCCTGCCTCAAGCTACAATTAATGCCACCAATAGCAACAACACCAGCAATGGAAATAGTTAGAAATACAACAACAACAATGGTAGTAGTTACAACAACAACGACAGCAATAACAACGAGAAAGAAAGAAAGGAACAAGCTGCAAATTGCAATCGAACATGCAATCGACGACGAACCGCAAAACTTCAGTGTGATGTGATAACAAAAAGTGTTGAATATAATTTCCCAGTGGTGTTATTGTTGTTGTTGCTGTTGTTGTTGTGGTTTTTGCTATTCTTGTTGTAGTTGTTGCTGTTAGTGATAGTAAAAATATAAGGACAGCTAGCAAGCATTGAAACTCTGAAGAAATCACTATGTATTAAGGACGCTTAAAGGACGAGTTTTATATTGACGGTTGATTGTCTGGCAATGAGGATTCTCTGGAGATATTGAAGTTAAAACTTAACGGCTTAAAAACAATTGTTGTATTCTTCTTTTGTTATCAATAATGTTTGTGGATATTGATTTTTCAAAGAATTAAATTGGATATAAATTGATTAGTACTTTTAACTCCTCGAAGTTCATCTCCTCATATGTGGACATGAGATTTCCTCTTTCATTTAAGCTCTCGCTAAATTTTTTATTTACCTGCTTTGTTGCTATATTTACAATAAAATCAAAAATAATCAAGTAAGAGCGCTGTTTTTTGCCTTTGTTTTTATATGGGGTGCCACTCCCTCTTATTCGAAGTTACGCAGTTTCTCCTCAGAACTTATAATTATGAAAAGACCAGCCAACACTGCAAATTTTGTGGATACTCAGCGTGCCTACTATTCGGCAGTAATATGTTTTATACTTTTCTCAACGGCAGATTCTATGAACGGTTTTGAGATATTCACACTTGTATTCCCGTAATATAATAAAATTATTTACCTTTTCGGTCCAAGTATATGTATATTTTCTGGTAAACTGCTCCCCGTTTGCTTGAAAGTTTTGATAGATTTCATTATTTCAATTTTTACTTATATTCATTTTGCGGTTGTGGGCCTCATCTTTCTTTTCTTTTCTTTTCTCATAGTTCTTCTTCTTCTTTTTAATTTTTTTTATCTCTTCCTGAAGCATAAGACCTTCACAAAATTGTTTCGTAGTGGGCTATGGCTAATTAGAGCTACCAATCGCCTTCAAGCTTTTCCGGATTCATGTATTTCTTGTTTCAATGAAAATTAGTTTCCACGATGATTTATTATGGCCAATTTCACTGATACCTACATCGTTAAAGGTTTTTGTTAGTAACCTGAACAGTATATGTACCTTCCAACTACCACATGTGCTGCCATTTCAGAAGAGATTCAACAAAGAAGATGATCCTGTAATACCAAATTTACAAAATTCAATGATAATTGAAGAGCGGCTTTATTGCGTCAAGTCTGGTTTCCGTTATTACTGCTTCTAAAATCAATATCCTGAGGGAGCGGGTAACTTTCTGAAAGCATTTGGTTCAACATTTTTCTGTGCTATGCAGGAGTTATTTTTTCGGGTTTTGTAGCAAAACATAAACGTGTTCCATACAAAAAGTTTTTGTTTTGACCTCTGAAAATTTTTACCAGAGTCAAAATATTTTATGAAGAGCCTAGCAACAAACCAAGAAACGTTTTGCAGTTGAAACTGGAAAATATTTTTCTTTTTTGTATGTAGGTTGACCTACATACTTTGCAGCAACTTTTTTTTTTTATTATTTTGAAAGTATATTTAAATGCCACTTTATCTATCGTAATGAAGCTTCAAGCATTCAACCATAACATGGGTAACAACTTGTAATGAATCGATTACCGAATGCACCTGACATGATAAACTTGGCTATCATAGGGCTGTCAGTCAAGAATCGTTTTTCATTTATTGCAGCTTTCAATAGGAAATCAAAGCTAATAATTGGCTGTAATGCCAATCATATTCTTATGTGTAAGTGAATCTGCCGATACACACATACATATATATGAATACATGCATACGAGCTCGTGTAAGGACATAAACTCATTTAAATACAAACGAGTATGCATGTGTTTGCCACATAAGTTTAACATTTACTCAAATTACAAATGCAAATTACATTAATCCATTGGTCCTTGGTGTTATCCATTCGTAGCTATACTGTTGCTAAGCATTTTTTTTAAATATTTTGATTTTTTTTTTGCATTCATTTTGATATTGATTGAAGGAAGAAAGTGGAGAAAAAGTTAATTTGAAACAATTTCCGCACAATTTTCTTCTTAAAGTTGAGTTGATTATGAATAGTCAGGAAAAATTGCGTAGAATTTGATTTTAATTTAAAAATCGGGTTCGGCTGATATCAACCAAAAGAAAAACTGTGCAGCTGAAAAATTGCAGTGAAAAGCAGAAATATTTAGGCTGTGAGATTTGGGTAAAAAATCTATAAATACGACTATTGCGAAGTCATTACAATATTAAAATAAAAAATATCTATAACACAACGACACCAAATAAAAAAAAAATTGTGAATAAAAATAAATTGAACTAGACTATAAAATGCATAAAGTTTGTAAATACACAACATCCCAAGAGGAAAAATTTCTAGCGCTTCTGATCCAAGCACTTCAAAAGTGCTTGTCCCCATAGAAATTTAGAAGCACTATCACAATGATTTTTGATAAGGCTGCAGTAAGAACAACGTGAGTTCGAACCCCGCCCGGGTGTTTTTTTTTCCGTTTTTTTATTTGTTTTTGCTTTATTTTTTTTTTATTAAAATATTTTTTATTCAACCTTTTTTATTTCACTTTTCTATTTTAATTTCTCATTTTTATTTACTTTTGCTTACTTGAATTGAAACTGATTGCACAATGATTCTATGTAATGCTGCAGGACAACATTTGCTTAATATACAAATTTAATACCTCTTCATGTCATCGGGCGTTGGTGGAGCGGTCTAAAGGGTTGGTAAATGTAAGAAAAAAATATCTAGCACGCGGAGGGTCGTGGACTCAAATCCTGGCGCGGCCAGTTTTTTTTTTTTTTTTTTTTTTTTCTTTTTTTTTAATTTTATTGAAAAAACGCTTACCGCAGCATTACAAATAAGCGCTTTAAAAACTCTTTTTTGGTAAGGCTGTGGTAAGCTTTTGCTCGCTTACATCCTATGACATGCAATGTTAAAAAGAAAGTATTGTTCTTACGGAGCGGAAGCGCTTATTGGTGAAAAGGATGCACTTCAGACAGGTTTTTGAAACACTTCTTTTCCCCATGGGATACGACGCGGTCGTTAAATGAGAATTTTCGGTTGTTGAACGCCCGCTGTCGGCAAAGCTCTTTTTTTACTCAAAAGTGAGGCATCTTATGAAAAAAGTGTATTAGATATGAAGTGCTAAAAACTTGCCGGGGAATATGCGTGCATTTTTTCAGAATTAATGTTTTTGGACATTAGAATATTTTTTATCATAAACTTTTACAATGACTCCAAAAAATTTTGAAAAAACTCACACGTATTTCTTTGACAATTTTAAGCATTTTAAGCCTAATGCCACGGGCGATCAATAGCCAAAAATTCTCATTTAACGACCGAGTTCCATATTGTATGTTTACGTATGCATTTTCTAAATTAGTTCAATTTTGCTTAACCCATTTTGAACAGGTACCAGAACCGCTTGGAATTTTTTGAAGATTTTTTGAATAATTAGTAGTTGAAGCGTGCTCACCTCAAAAGTGAAATAAAAAAAAAACTTTTCCGCCCCTGTAAAAGTTACGCCCTGTACAAAAAATTATACACTGGTCCATTTCTGCAAAATCATATTTGTACTAAACTTCTAAAGAATTTATAAAAAAAAATGTTTTTTTTTTTTTTATTATATTTTAAAAAGATACATATTTATCAGTGGCGGAGGCAGGGGGTATTTTGGGGGCTGAAACCTCTTCCCAAAATTCATATTTTTATGAAAATAGGCAAGTAATTATCAAAAGATGAGTACGAAAATCTACATATGTCCGAAATTTTAATATTACTCCCCACCAGTGGCGACAATTGGTAGGGGCAAGGGGGTCTTTTCCGCTACAAGGTACATACTTAAATTTCATATATTTCGTATGGATTTCGAAATTTGTACATAAAACATATATGGCTTGGTCTGAATTGGCGCCATTGCTCCCCACACTACCTCACGCACTTGGGATATGCAGATGCTGAGCATGAGGTGGGTATTAGTCAATATATATACTATATTGATAGATATATTATGTTTATCACACTTTCTGCACATATAAACATATTTTAAATCTGCATCCCTAATGACTTGATGCTTTCCGTTAATTTTTGGTACTCCAGTATGGTGCATTACTTCATCGTCTTCTTGGATGAGAAGAAGTTCTTCACATATCATCGCTCTAAAGTATAATTAGGACATAGCCATATGAAGCCATTATTTTTTAAAAAAAGCAGTGCAATTTCCACGAGTTAATTAAAGCTAATTAAAGTTAATTAAATGTCTGGATAGAAATGATGGCCACCAACGCTTTTTTCCTGTTATATATTTCATATCACATTATCGTGAAGATCCACGCCTTCCATGTAATGGTTGTAATGAGATATTGTCTCTGCTATTTCTACTGGGACCTCCTTTTTTTGTTCTTTATCATATCGGGCTGTACGTGCCATTGGCTTTATAGGTTGATAGTTTGTGAGGACTGTAACTTCTTAGTTGTGACACCAATGGGTTAGCAAAATTTTATTTCGCTTATCAGAACCATAATTAGTAGATCCTTTTGGTTATTTTTTATCAGTGCGTAATTCGCCACCATGTATACTGCCGTCCTAGGCAAGAATGCCGTAACTCCAATAAATGTTTATTTCTGTAAAATGAGTTTTTGTGTTTATTGCTGTTTCGTTTCCTCAACGCTTTCACCTTTAAGGAAAATTATTTTTTATTCCTCATTCCAGAAGGATTTTCACGCTCTACATGATGGCAACTGTGAAAATAACCAATTCCGTAAATTTCAGTCAAAAATGGAGTTACGGTTATATGTTTTGCATCGCACTACTTCTGACGAAGCTGATACAAATCAAAAATGCCGTAAAGACAACTTTTGATGAAATTTACTGTAAAGAAAGAGTAAACACTGAAGAAGCACTCTTGTTTTTTGGTGTCCAAGACCAATACCCTAAAAGGAAGGGTTTTGAACGTTCAGTAATCAGCAATAAACAAAATCTCCGTAATTTTAATGCATTTATTTTGTGTATGCAATTTTACAGAATTGAACAGACTTTTTGACATTCGTAGTGCACACTAAGAAAATAAAATTCAAAACATATAAGTAATACAGAAACATCGAAATTTTTTAAAATTTACACTCTTTACTCTTCATAACCGGTTCTGAGGTCAACTACGGTGTTGTTTACTGGCAGGGTTTTCCAAAAATCATGTCGATTTTCAGGCATGAGAGGAAGGAGGTTTTCGACAATTTGATTTTTACGATCTGGATGAATTCCCCGGAGATTTGGAATACACGGAGGTTTAATAGAGTTTTTTGTTGTTTTTTTAGTCAAAAAATCGATTTCTTTAATTTCTACTTCAAAATCCGTTCTGTACTGCAAGGTGTCTTTTCCGCGTTGAACTCGAACTTCAACCATTTCCTTAAGATAGGGCCAGGGGTTGACACGTCGTAACTTATATTGTGAACTGTTGTCCGGCCATATAAAAAAGTCTTGCTGTGCCATTTCTTTTACATCTACTTTTCCTGAATTGGCAGATTTCACACACTTAACAAAATCAGCAAAATCATAAACTTTTTTAGCCTTTTTTAAAGATAACTCAACTGAATGGTGAAAGCTATCTGCAGCTATGAATGTATGACCAGGCTCAAAGTAGTGAAGAGTTATCGAATCTGTTGCGATTTTCTTTGAACTAATGATATGCACTAAATAAGTGAACAAAGTCCAGTTTTTATTTTGGCTTGCACAATTATCGAGCCACATGATAATGTTAGGAAAATCTTTTTCATGTAAGAAAAACGCATTAAACGCACTCACTAAATCTTCCTTTTTCCTTCCAGAAATGCATTCATGCCAAATGCAAGCGAGTGGATTTATATTTGATATTTTCCCAAGAGGAACAAAACTTTTATTGAAGGCAATAATTCGGCCGCAAAAAATTACTCTCTTAAACATTTTAAGCCGCGGGATCATTATCACCTTCTCTAAATCAACAGCTACCTTTAATGTTTCTGGCGAGCGGTTTTCCGCGTCATTATTTTTTCCTCGCAACCTGTGCTTTATTTATATGTTTTAACCAGTTATTGCATGTCTCGCAATCGGGGTCTTGTTCAGTTTCATGATCTTTGCTATGTAATTTAACTGCTTCACACGTCTCACATTCTTCATGGCCAAGAGCTGCGAAAGAGATATTTAATTCCGCCACACATTGTCGATACAACTCATAAGACAATTGGATGTTAGGGTAAAGTTCTTTGAAATCTCTATGCATATCAGTAATTGTTAAATCGCTTGGTAGGTATCTTCTGTTGGGAGCATGTTCTCGTCTGTAATGCGAAATCGTTTGACTGAAAGACTCAATGTGGTTTTTTAACAATTTCCGATCTATTTTTTCTTTTCGCAGCTTACCACGGTTGTCAGTCGTGGGTGTGCCATTTTTTCTATTCTTTGATGACACTGTCATTATTTTTTGCAAACCCCAGAGTAGTCAAAAAAAAAAAATCCTTGCAAACATCAATCTTATTACCGCTATCGTCGTTTAAAGAGTACTGCATTGATTTTTGGCGTATTTCATCATTCTCACCCCTGCGCCGGCTCACACATGTGACGTGAACATTCCCCAAAACAAAAAGGTTCTGCTCTGTGAAGTTCATTGCCCAATATTCCTGATTAATTATTTCACGGCGATCAGATGATATTTTGGAGTTGCATTTTCGCAATATGCACTTACATGACTCCCGAATTTTGTGTCTACTCGCTTTTTCTTCCTGGCAAGCTCTTTTCCGTTGTTCTGCAGTGTCTTTGTAACATTTCCGCTTACGTACAGTTCCTTTTCTTGTAAGAATGTTTTGGTCTGATTCGTTGTCCACCATCTGGGGTTGAATTTCCTTATATTGTGATTTCCAACTTGAATCTTTGATTACTTCATCTGAGCTGCTCCAGTTGTCCTCTGTGGAACCATACTCTAAAATAGACCTTAGAGAAGAATTTAATTGAGCTTCCCCATTCTCACTGACTTGTCCAAAGGCCATAATCGATATTTTCTACGTGCACGAGATGTTTCAAAAAGAACATTTGTTTGTGTTTGAAATGATTTAAGGAAACGAAATGATTTTAAAAATGTATGATACTACATATATTTTTATGGAGTTGCGGTATTTTTGCTTAGCAAGTGGAGATACGGTATTCTTAAATTGTAAAATGTGTACGGCTGGGAGTTACGACAAAAGTCGTAGTTGATTTTATAGGGAAAATAAAGGTATAATGCAACCTGTTCTTGTGGGTTGACGGACAGAACCGTGATGACTCAAAAAACGCAATAAAATCATTTTTTTTTTGAAAATTGGAGTCACGGCATTCTTGCCTAGGACGGCAGTATACTTTTCACACAAACTGTGCCTGTAGTGAAAAAATTTCAAGGATTTTCAAAAATAGACTGTAATCCAATTTGTTTATTATAGCCACCACCATTTCCATTTCGAAAGAATTGGTACATATAGCCTTTAGATGAACAAAGGCACCGTCGAAATCATAACGAATTCGTTCGGGCTTGTCTCTTATTTGCATTTAAAAACAGTAAGCCGGCCTTGTTAAGGCTTCCTGCCCTTATAACCATTGATAGCTAGGACATTCCTAAAACCGAACATCAAAAGAATACCCCTCATATCAACGTCAAAACCTGTACACCGCTTGGGTTGCTGGCCTACTTTATCATCACTCAAATTTTCAATTACTTATTTGGTCCAATTCCGCTGCGTTCAAATATAATCAGGCATGTTCTGAAATCCGATTCATTTCGGAAACGGAATGAAAGCAATCTCCAAGAGCTCCGCATTTCGATAATAAACATCCAATTGGATTTATGTCTCGGTAAATCAAAAAGGAACCGTTAGCATATTTTATTTGTTAAAATACAAATCCGATTCCATCTTATTTGTCACAATGCAGAGCTCTTGAAGATTGCTTTCATTCCGTTTCCGAAGTGAATCGGATTTCAGAACATGCCTGAATAACTTTTCTTTTTACTCTTTTTATTAAATTTTTTTAAATTTTTAATAGTGAAAGCACGAACAATTTATTTCACATGAAAACCAACAGTGGATTGTCAAGTGACGTTTCCGCAGAAATGAATCAGCGTTCGATTTTTCGTACACTAGTCTTGCAGCTTGCACAGTTTTTCACGGATAATTATTTTTTCGAAAAAAAGATGTAAAAAGGTAGCTTATTCTTTTGTAAGTAAAACCAAAGCTTAAATGTTTAAAAAAAATTGGGACTTCAATCAACATTTTTTCATTATCATGAACCCCTAAAGAAAGGAGATTTTTCAAATGGTAAAATTTTACAATAACAAATATGAAAAATTTAATAATGCAATTTTTTTCCATAAATAATTGACTAGGTTCAACTTTAATGAATAAAAATTTCAGATATTATTTCCCATTATTTTGTTATAAATTTTTAAAGTTGTCGTACGAAAAATCGTAGAAATGTTCAAAATGGGTTAAGAAAGTTTTTTGAAATGGTACACGACCTATTGATCAGAAACTGAGGATCCTCTGACAAAAACTTTGGAGGTCGATAAAAACCGTTATGCAGCTTAGTTTGAAAAACCCATCGGGAATTTTACTCATCTATCGTCCCAGTTTAGCCAAGATTTG
Organism: Calliopum simillimum; assembly: GCA_951812925.1. NCBI lineage: Eukaryota > Metazoa > Arthropoda > Insecta > Diptera > Lauxaniidae > Calliopum > Calliopum simillimum. The sequence continues at coordinate 69,327,749 of OX638370.1, forward strand.
TCCCTAAATTTTCTGTTGCATAGTGTTATCTACTTCGAAAGTAAAAATCTAGTCGAAAAAGTTTAAAGGTATAGCTTGATAAGATTAAGATTATGGTTATTCGATGCTTTCAAAAATTAAACTACAGGTACATAATGGGGCTTATTTCAAGCAGATGATTTGCATAGCTATCGTCTTTTTCACTGTATTATCTTTAAGGTTAAATATTATATAAAGTCATAAAAGGTGAAAAAAAAATGCTTATGACATTGTGTAATCATTATTATTGTAACACAATCCAATCGATCATTTTAAATTGAAACTTGTGTGTGTCGTTAATAGTGTCAAACTATTAGGGACAGCACTTTTCTGCTTTTAAAGTGCTGTTATTAAAGCAAAGTTTAGAAGACTCCAGATTTATGTCCTTTTTTTTTTTTTTTGATTAAACTCTTGAAAGCAAAGACAAGAATCTAACGAGCAAATTCTATGAAAATTAATGCAAGAAGTGATGTTGCAATTTTTAGTTATCAAAATTGATATAGTTCGAAAATTCGAAAATCAAAGACAGAACTACAGAGATATCTCCAAAAATTATTTGAATTAATTTGGTTTGCTACTTACTTATATAAAAAACCATTTTTTAAAAAATCCATTTGCCCAAATCTTCAATTATTTCTACTAAATTTTGTAAGGATGAAATAAACCAAATTCTAAACTTTTCCTAAAAGCAACCACTCATCTGTCCATATATGCTTTGTTTGCGCATTTACTAACTTCTCCTCCAAATCGCGTATTTCTCAATAAACTTTCAACAAAAAGTTAAGTTTTGTAATTAAAATTAATTTAGCAAGTGATGTGATTTTGTGGTTTTTAGCTTTCTCTGTTGCTTTCCAGTGAAGGGCTTTTCAAAAGTGTCAAAAGTAGCGTAAAGTTTTAGCGCACTAATAAAGAAAGTTTCCACTGCACGAACACTATTCGTAGTATAGGAACACCGCTTACATATACTGGCACACAAAGGACCATACACAAAAGTGCAATGTTGCCAAAACAACAGCAACAACAATATAACTGCTAATGTCGTTGCAGAAGCTGAAATTGTTGACATTGCAACAACAACATTTTTAATAAATAAGAATTAAAATTTCATTATAACACTTTTCTGTGGTTTTTGCACCGGAATTTGTAGATATCGAGCAGAAGTTGTGTAAGTGGAATAGTTGGACCTTTCGAGAAATGCAATAGTATCGATATTGATATCGAGGGAAACGAAGTTCAACGTTTGTGAGGACGAAATAATAACATTTGAGGTTGAAAGCAATTACTTTTGAAGTAAATAGAATGTTTCTTTCATTATACATACTTATCACAACCAATTGGTCGAAACCTTAAAAGACATTGACTATAATTTGTTCTGGTATTTTAACCCAAACGCTTATTTTCATAAGTCAAGTCACATAAAAATTACATTAGGGCAATCCGGAGGACAATTGGTTCAGAAGCAGTATTGCAGATATGACTTAAGGTGAACAGATGGAAAGATCCGTATTTACGTATAGGTATATGAGTCAATGATACAGATAAAGCATTATCAAGTACTATAGTGGATAAACTGTCCAAACTTGAAGTAGAACAGTACTTATATGTACCTCTGGCATTAACCAGAACAGCACAGTCATTAGTCAGAGGCTAGTGTATAAATGTTAGACTGATTGTAAAATTGAAAATAAAATTGATTGAAAGAAAATAAGAAAAGGGCAAAAATGACCCACATGTGGGGGTTAAACACGGTTAATATTTTGTACAAAAATATTTCCTGTAATATCCTACATAAGTTTGCTGAACACATAATACACCTCAGATGTAAGGATCATATAGTTAAATTCATCGATTTAACACAAGAATGCGGTATTTGTGGTTTTTTCATGTACAGTGGATAAAAAACTTCAAAAATCGATTAAAAAAAAATGTGACGTGCTGCGGAAAAACCACGAGACACGGGTATTTTTTTTAACGTCTACTTTAAGAATTTTTTGGTGTTTCTAATGTGTTTTAAAAAAAGTTCGAAATTGTTGAACAGTGTAATTCATACTAGAATAGCCCAGTGGTCAAAATTCGACCACAACAGTATTAAATAATTTTGGTACTTTTTGGACACTTTTAGTACTTTTTTTTTTGCTATTTGGTACGAAAAAGAAAAGCTCATTTTTCATCCTTAGTATAATTGAAGCGAAATATAAGCAAAACAAAAAACATGAAGTCAGTGCTATGCTCTTTGTCTTTCTCTTTGTGCTTTATCCTTTTTTCAGCTCTGTGTGGCCGTGTATTTTGTAATTGTTAATATTGAAAAATTTGTATTTGATTTTACCTGGCTTATAGTCAAAATAGTACACATCTACCCACAAATACCTTTCTGATGGTATATAATTTAAACCTATAATCTATTTATAATCTAACATAGGAAAAAAAGATGGACAAGTTTTTGTCTTGCGTATTTATATATAGATTCTCAGTATTTTGTTATAGTTAACAATGAACACAAAAAACAAAAAATATGACAGATAAATTTGACGTTATCGTTTGTGGATTTAATGGGACCATATGTTATTTGTTAAGAAAACAAAAACTATGAAAAACCCATTTTAGTGATGAACATGTGAATTTCCTCATAAAATTAGTGAAAAAGTAGGGGAGTTGTGCGACACTGCGTCATCGATACATCGAATGTTTATGCATCATTACTTTCATGTGTTGAAAGGGAATTTGCAAAGGAATGTTTTGCATATACAAATCTCCCATTATGATCAGCTTCAGCTTGGTGGTTAAAAACTTGTCATTAGTTAACTAATGACTGTGAATCCGGACGTAAGAGGTCGTTTCGTCTTAAATTAATAAAAAAAATAATATCTCAAACTAATCATCAGAGAAATTTTATTTTCTTTAGCTAAAACATCCACAAAAAACCAAATTTAAAATTCTACCCTACTGCTTGACTCTAAAACTGTCTGGCATGTTCTGAAATCCGATTCACTTCGGAATCGGAATGAAAGCAATCTTTAAAAGCTCTGCATTTCGATAATTAACACCAAATTGGATTTATGTTTGGGTTAATCGAATAGGAACTGTTCACGCGATTTTACGGAATATAAAACGATTTTGAAGTATAAATGAAAAACGCGACTTGTTTTCACAAAACGTTATAAAAATTCACTTTATTGAAAAAAGACTCTATGTTAACATATATGTAACATATATATGTGCTAGGCAGGTAACTTATGATAGTTTTAGCAGCAGTCGTCCACTCGGCGAAACGATATAGATGAAAAAGGGAAGAAACCAAAACTGCACTCTCATTATAAGAGCTGTTCATTGCAGTTTCACCTTCCATATCGTTCGTCTCTTTCGCATATCGACAATGGAAATTATCGATCGATATGCGATTGATGATGAATAATTGCTAGGTTGCCACCTAGACATTGCCGCCCACCTTGCAGGAGTCCCTGCAAGATGTTCCAGGATGTCCATGTCCATGAAAGAAAAGAGAGAAAAGAATTAGAATGTTTCTTAGAATAAGTATTATGCATCTGTTAAAAAACAAAAGATTTTTGGTTATTCGTGTGTTTTTCGTGGTTTATTCAATTAGAATTCATTGACCTTAGGCTAGTATTGTGAACATAATGAGATATGTGTGAATAAATGTAAGTAATGAGAGAAATGAAAGATAAATGTAAAAGGTAAAAAAAGTAAAAAAATTTAATGTAAACTGCACGGCCCAGAGAGAACATAACCGAAAATGGTCGATTGAGCCAACGGCTGCCCAGCCTGTTGGATGGTGCCTGGTTGGATGAGCCAGTGGTAGACATCGGCTCCAAGAACCATGCCAATCGGGGCACATAAATAAAACTTTGGATCCGCTAGCACAATATTTTTGAAGCTTTCGGCTACTTTCGCTGAGGCTGATACTGCGGGGTGAACGGGCTGATCCTCATAGTTTATTTTCGCGATCAGCTCAAATTTTTGTAGCGGGTCAGCTGGTGACAAGAGGGAGCAGTAAACAGCGGGATGATCACGGGACCAAGTGGTGCGCAAACGAAATCTTTTTGCAATACTGTTGTGGATCCAGGTCTCCTCCCCTGGACTGAACATGGCCCTGATCATCCACTCACAGCCCTCACTTCTAATGATGACAATGGCTGTTGGCCTCAGTATTACCTCTGTTCGTGTAGTGTGCGTGTCCATTCTTCGTGCCAGATATTCGTCACGAGATGGAATATTCACCAGCCTACTGGCATGAAGAAGGGTGTGGTGATTTTGACCACAAATATGGCAGCGAGCGTTGCTATTGCACCGACGGCTGGAATGCGAGTATGCCAGGCAGTTGGTGCATATACCTCGGGGTAGGAGTAGGTCCCACCGTTCTTCAACATTAAGGTTGAGAAACCTCCTGCAGCTACGAAGCCCATGCCATTGAAAGCATAAAATGCAAGTATACGATCGGGTGGAGGTAGCTGACACTAACATTTTTCTAGATGAATGAAAATAAAATACAGGTGAAGTGATTGATGATGAGCATGAGACAATGAATAAGGACAGCCACACACAGAGATGAAATGGTTTATTTTATTGTTTACTATGAAGATTTAGAGATATATGAGTGAGTTTGAGCTATGCTCTCACTTTCCAGCAGGCAACTGGAAATTTTTACCTACCAGCCCGGTTGGTTAGGCTCAGATGTGTATCTCTGTAGACGAGATACTAAGCCGCTCATGTGGAGGAGACGACGTATTATATTCAGATTAGTGGACTGGCCACATTTTCGCAAGTTCTAGCTTAAAGCTGAACTGTTCACCCACCACGCTGGTTAGGCTCAGTTGAAATTTAGAGTCTCGGAACTCACTCTCACACGCTTGCGGATGATAGACGCGGAGCTCCGGGCAAGCTCTTAGAAAAAAAAAGTAAAATAAATAAATGAGGTGTTAGAGAAAATAAACACTAAATATGATAAAATTAGATAACACGCGGGTGGGATCAGTAATCACGTCAGATTACTAATAACCGCGTGTGATGTAATGAGCCTAATTTGTAGAGAAAAGACCCGCGACTGGGATTAGTGGTCACGCCAGACTACTAATAACCGGCTTAAATTGAAATATACGTGTATTGTAGTTACTGTGTATTTGGAAGAACGATCAATTTAGTGATAGGGCGGGTTATGATACCTTTTTGGGTTTTTATATCCACGACACGAACTCGGTTATCGGACCCGGTGTGTAATTTGATCACGCGGCCTAAGCGCCATTCCGTTGGACAAAGATTTTCGTGACGTACCACGACCATCGTGTTCTCACTGATGTTCTCTTGAGGATTTTTCCATTTATAGCGTTTTTGTAGTTCAAGCAAATACTCGTTTTTCCATCGTGTACAGAAAATTTGGTACAATGCCTTCAGTTTCTGCCACCGATTTAAGTATGAAATCTTAGTATTTGATCTTTCGGGTTCAGCTGGAGATAGTAAGGTGCCGCCCACCAAGAAATGCCCGGGAGTAAGCGGACTAAGGTCAGATGGGTTTTCCGATTGGGGACTTAAAGGACGGGAATTTAAACATGCCTCGATACGCGATAACAATGTTGCAAATTCCTCGAAGGTGAACTTAGTGTCAGCTGCGACCTTTTTTAAATGAGTTTTGAAGCTTTTAACCCCGGCCTCCCATAGACCTCCCATGTGTGGTGCGCCTGGTGGCATAAAATGCCACGATATATTTTGAAACCCATATTTTGCTAAAACTTTGTCATGAGACTGAGCTAAAAATTCATTAAAATCTTTCCTGAGTGACTTTTCTGCGCCTACAAAATTGGTTCCATTATCGGAGTATAGTTTTAAGGGGCAACCGCGACGAGAAACAAATCTATCAAACGCCGCTAGAAAAGCGGAGCTCGAGAGGTCACTTGTAGGTTCCAAATGAATTGCTTTACAAGAGAAACAAACGAAGATACAGACATAGCCCTTTGTAATAAGGCACGCTCTACCTGTGAAATTTTTAATTTCAAATGGACCAGCGAAGTCCATACCAGTATAAGTGAAAGGTCTTGAAATAGAGGTTCTTTCAGGGGGTAAGGCAGCCATTAATTGGGTTTGATATTTTTTGCGATGGATGACGCAAACTGTGCAATTATTAATGCAAGTTTTGATCAAGTTTTTAGCTTTAATAATCCAAAACTCCTGTCTTATTAGTCGAAGAACTAACTGATTTCCCCCATGGAGCGATATTTTATGTGTGAATTCTACTAGTAACTTTGCTAAGCGACTTTTGTAAGGTAGAATAACAGGGTGTCGTTCATTATACGTAAGGGCATTTGCAGCAGCTAGCCTGCCATTGATTCTAATGATTTCGTCTTTATCAAGGAAGGGATTCAGATTTAAAATAGTGCTTTTTTGATCGATTGGTACTTTGCTCACTAACGAATGATATTCCTTAGGGAAACTTTGTGCTTGAGTTATCTTAATTAAACGAATTTTCACAAACTTTATTTCATCTGACGTAACTTTTTCGGAATTGCAACTGATTCGCAGTGATCTAAATTTTGGATTTGTATGTCTAAAAAATCGAAAAATGTATGATATTACTCTATACGCCGTGTCTAATGATGAATATCTTTCTAATATATCTTCACTAAATGACGAGCTAGCAAAATTTACTTTTACTGATTTTATTTCGATTGAAGTCTCTAAATCTGCCTTAGATTGACTTATTGGCCATAATGATTTTTCGGTCAAAAGCCAGGTGGGTCCATGCCACCATAAATTACTAGAACCAAGCTCTTTAGGGGATAGCCCCCGGGTTGCTAGATCGGCAGGATTTTGCTGAGATTCTACATGTGCCCAGTTTTCACACCCAACTTTGAGACTAATTTTTGAGACCCTATTGGCAACAAATGTAGACCAGGTACACGGTGGCTTGTTTAACCAAGCCAATACTATAGTAGAGTCCGTCCAAAAATAGCTATTGTAAGCTTTAAGCTCAAACTGAGGAACTATGGACTCAAATAAATTTGACAATAATTCAGCACCACATAACTCTAATCTTGGTAAGGAAATGGTCTTCACTGGGGCAACTTTTGACTTAGCTACAAGTAAATGTGAATAGACTGAACCATCAGCATTTTCAACGCGAATATATATGGCTGCCGCGTACGCCTTTTCGGAGGCGTCGCAAAACGCATGGAACTCAACAGAAGAATTCGTTTGAAAATCTATCCATCTAGGGATTTTAATGAGGTTGAATGATCGGTAATTGGAAACAAATGTCTGCCAATGGTGAAGGGTTAATGGCTTAAGGGTTTCATCCCATTCCGTTTTTTCAAGCCAAATTTTTTGCATAATGATTTTAGCCGTAATAACAACTGGAGCTAACCAGCCAGCGGGATCGAAAAGCTTTGCGATAATAGACAAAACTTCCCTTTTCGTATAAGAAGTTTTCACTTCAAGAGGTTGTGTATTAAAATAGAAGGAATCAGTTTTAGCATTCCAAGATACTCCTAACATTTTTGCAGTACTTTTGTCATCAAGTTCTAGAAACTCAGAATCAAGAAGATCACTTGAGGGCAACTCTTGGATAATTTCTTTTAGATTTGAGGTCCACTTTTTAAGGATGAAACCGGCGGATCTCAAAACTTCAATAAGTTGACTTTTAGCTTCTTGAGCACCTGCTAACTCATGTGCTCCTGCTAATACATCATCTACGTACATGTAGTGACGCAAAATTGTAGAAGCCAGGGGATAAGATTTGCTAACGTCTTCTGAAAGTTGTAAAAGTGTCCTAATCGCAAGGTAAGGAGCACAATTTACACCGAATGTGACTGTTTTTAATTCGAAGTCACGAATTACTTCTTCTGGAGAGTCCCGAAAAACTATTCTCTGATAAGATGCATCAGATGAATTTACAAGGATTTGGCGGTACATTTTTTCAATATCCGCATTGAATACGTACTTGAAAAATCTCCATTTGAGGATAAGAGTAGTGAGATCTGCCTGTAAGACAGGACCTGTATGTAAAATGTCGTTTAGACTAAGGCCATTTGCCGATGGGCTTGATGCGTTAAAAACTACCCTTACTTTGGTTGTTTTACGATCTGGTTTGAATATAGCATGATGAGGGAGATAAAAAGTGGGTGTATTCATTACTCGATCGGTACTGACTTCTTCCATATGGTTTAGGATTAGATATTCTTTGATCACTCGATCATATTCTAGTTTGAGCTCAGGTTTCCTACACAGACTACGCTCATTCCTCTGAAATTGGCTTAAAGCTATATGCCTGGACGGACCTAATGACATTTCACCGCTAAATTCTGGTTTAAATGGTAACTTGACTACATATCGACCGTCAGAATTACGGTATGTGGTGTTTTTGAACAAATCTTCACAATAGGTATCTGCGGCAGATAAAGGCTTAGTTTTGGAAATCTCTTCAGTTTCCCAAAATTTTTCTATCTGTTTGTCGAGAGAAACTTCAGTGAAGAATGATGAGATTTTAGATGTGTTATAAGAACAAGTTACAGGACCTGTCAAGATCCACCCGAAAATGGTTTCTTGTGCTACTAAGGATCCTAACACATTTCTTAAAATACCGCTTCGCAAAACTGTAGGGTATAGGTCACCCCCTATCAACAAGTCTACCTGAGAACTTTGGTAAAAATTTGGATCTGCTAAGATAATATCGGGTATTTCGCCAATGCCACGGGGATCAATATTGAATGAAGGTAAATTTCCTGTTAGGTTTGGCAAGATAAGAGCGTTAATAGATAGTTGGATTGACGAATCTAAAGGTGAGCCGATTATAAGATTGCACAATTTGTTTGTCTGTGCGCTTACAGAATCGTTTAGCCCTGACACCTGAGCATTGATAGATTTGAAAGGTAATTGTAGACGATTACGAAGACGTTCCGACAAAAAAGTCCCTTCAGACGCAGGGTCAATTAACGCTCGAATTGTGTAAACGACTTCTAGGTGAATTATATTTATTATGGCAGTGCCTAATAAAACATTTTTAGGTGTCGATACGAAAAAGTTTTGCAAATTGGTTGAATTTTGAGAATTCAATTGTGCATTCTTCGATGTACTTGGTAAAGTGGACTGTATTAAGGTTCCAGACGATTGCGCTGGGTTGGTTGTGATAGCCTTATTAGAATCTGAATATGGATAGTTAGCATTAGAATTGGAGCTATGATTTTGGGTATATGCACCTTTCGATTGATTTTGATAATTGGAAGTGTTTGTCTTTTGATTAGATTCTAAATGGAGTAAGGTATTGTGTCGTTTTTTACACACAAAACAGTTGTGAGCACTTTGACAATCTTTAATCTGATGAACAACTGCTAAACAATTAAGACAGCAGTTTAACCTCTTTATGGTTGAAATTCGGTTACTAATACACCCAAAAAAATCTGTTGTAAAAGTGTAGCAAAATGCTGTATGTTTTACAGCATTTACTTTCATATTTCATCCCATATCTTTTACAGTTAATATTACAATTTTGTTGTACATTTGAAAAATTAGCTGTGAAAAATAAAATATTTGCTGTAGATTTCACAACAAAAAAAAAATTATATCGATAATTTTAACAAATTTCTGGTAGAAATTATTGCATTTGCTGTAAAATTAACAATTAATTGTAAATTCGATTATATTAACTTTTAAATTAGCAAATCCACAGAGAATTGTAAAATCCACAACAAAACGTTGTTAAACCTACCGCAGCAATTTTTTTGGGTGTACTCATTTGTAAAAATCGAGAACATAATCTTAAAGGATGTGATCCCTTACAAAGTTTACAGGAAGAGGTATTATTAAGCTTTGAATGAAAAGTTTTAACTGGTTTAAATTTATTCGATGATTGAGGTTGAGCTGAACTAAAATTTTTTGTATTCGATTGAGACCTGGACTCTGAGATCGGAGCACGAATATCTAAAACTGTTTCTAACGTATGGTATCTATCAGTTAAGAATTGATCCATATCTTTCCATTTCGGGATATCGGAGTTTCGACTTATGGACTGCTCCCATAAGGATAAAGTGACTTCAGGAAGCCTAGTGGAACAGAGATAAACAATTATGGGGTCCCAATTAGTGATTTCAATTTGGTGTAGTTCAAGAACAGAAATTGAATTATTTATTTCACGTTGAAGTGTTTTAAGCGCCGCACCAGATTCGTTGGTGATTCGTTTTAGGTTAAAAAGAACCTTAAGTTGATTATTAATGAGAATACGAGGATTCTCGAACTGTGTTTTCAAATTTTCCCAAGCTAAAGAAAAACCCTCGTTAGTTAAAGGCACCTTCTGAACAATTTCTTTTGCCTCCCCTCTCGTTTTTTGTAAAAGGTGATATAAGACTTCGACTTTACTTAGACGAGTATTGTTTATATAAATCGCTGTAAAAAGATCTCTAAAAGTAGGCCAAGAAAGGTAATCACCCGAAAATGGATCTATATCACACGGAGGAACGTGGACATTTGAAGACTGATGAGTTTCTTTATTTGGAACAGGTTGAGAAACGTTGAGTTCAGGTTTTGGATTCAACTTTGTTATAAATTCGGTTATTTTAGATAGACAACGCACAAACGCCCGATGGGATTCCCTATATTTAGATTTGATAGCTACAACATCGATTACCGTTTCCGTTTCATCAACTTTTAACTTTCCCTTATCCGAGTCATCTTCCTTTTCACCTCGGGTGTCTTTCGATTTAGAACGCCTTGGTTTCGAGAAATGCAAGAGACATGCGTCATAAGATGATTTAACTTTTCGCCAAGTATCTTCGAATTCTGCCTGTTCGATTTTTAAGTTTGTGACCGTATGATCCGCGTCCGGTAGTGTTTCAAAATATGCTACGTATTCGATTAACTCATCTGACAATCTTATGAAATGTTGAATACAAGCCATTTTTATTGAGATTAGGTTTGTAAAATTCAGAGAAAAAAAACTAAAAATCGAAATCGAGGATGCGAAGAAAAGAGGGGGAAAAAAAAGAAATCTTAACTTTCGACTATAAAGGGTTAAGCCGACAAAATTGATTTTCGAATTGACACTATGAAAGAAATCGTATTCAAGAATTTATCCGAATCCAATTAAAATTTTTTTTATTTTGATAACGAAATCAACCGCGAACCGAATTCAGAACAGAGTTTTTGTATTAATTTAATTATATTTTAGGATGTAGACAAAATTATAAAAAATTTTGAAATGTCCGTGATATGTGAAAAAAACCTGTGAAATAATTGAAGTTTGTTTGATATTTGGTTTTAATCACCGGCTGTACATGGGTTAATACCACAAAATGGTTGGTGATTTAAAAATGGATTAAATAAAACCAAAGTACTGAGATTTGTATATGATATGCTAACTTCAATACAATTTTCACAATAGAATTTTATAAAATTAACACTTTGTTATTGCTGCTGGAATTCCAGAAGAAAACGATGATCAGAGTTTTTGGAGGCAGCGTAAAGATTTTTAAATCCAAAGAAAAAGAAGCTGAGGATGTTGACTTCAGATTAAGATGGCGGTTTCCTGAACCACTGCTTCACGAAAAAACCAATTTAAGATTTTTGAAAATGGCGAAGTCCAGAAATGTCCGCTGCTTTATCGTTGATCTGGTCCAAAGTTCACGAACGAAGACGATATTTGGCTTGTATTTACGCGCACTTTTCACTTTTTCTTTAAAATTTGTATTTACTTTTTTTTTTATTTTATCTATTCTTTTCTTTTTAGACGGATTTTGTTTTATTTTTCACAATATCGCGCACTTTTTCACTTTTGATTATATTTTTTTTACAAAATTTAAATTTGTCCCTTGGGCTCACAATGGGTTAATTTTGCTAAGTATAAGTGGGGAGAAATTAATTATAAGCTTGCATACCGGTTATGCAAAATTTTTAGAAAATTTCTTGACACGCAAGAATTCACACGTTGAAGATTGTGTTAAAATTTTAAACTTTTCGAAACACCTTAGTCGATACTTTTGATTTTCCAATTTTATCAAAAAAAAGTAAAACAATTTTCACTGATTTGTAAAAGTTATCTTGAAAGTTGAGAAAATTTTAAAATTTCAAAAGCATCGAAAAAAGTACGTGTAGAAAAATGTGCACAACACTGTGTGCTTAAGAAATGTATGTATGTACTATGTACTTACAATATGCAAAAGCACAAAAAAGTGTGTACGGTATGTTATCGCTTTAACCAAAGAAATTACATACATACATACGTACATACGTTAATATGTTTTTATGATAATGTAAATTGTGAGCATACTTATGTTAAAAATGATGTAATGTACCACATACATATATATTTTTGAAGAATTTCAAAAAAAACTAACCTTTTCTTTGCTAAAATACTCCCTCGCAGATTGCAATTTCGATGGGGGATGAAAATTGTGTGGGCTTTGTGTGCTCTATATGGGTTTTATCCAAATATCCCGGATGTGGGCTCTATGTGGGCTCTATGTGGGTTTTATCCAAATATCCCGGATGTTCCAACTGGATGATGATGCTGCTTATGATGATGATGATGATGGTGAATTTTCGCCGTCGCTGATGATGATAATGACCAAGTGCAATGGTCTCCGGTTTGATGGACCAAAATGTTCACGCGATTTTACGGAATATAAAACGATTTTGAAGTATAAATGAAAAACGCGACTTGTTTTCACAAAACGTTATAAAAATTCACTTTATTGAAAAAAGACTCTATGTTAACATATATGTAACATATATATGTGCTAGGCAGGTAACTTATGATAGTTTTAGCAGCAGTCGTCCACTCGGCGAAACGATATAGATGAAAAAGGGAAGAAACCAAAACTGCACTCTCATTATAAGAGCTGTTCATTGCAGTTTCACCTTCCATATCGTTCGTCTCTTTCGCATATCGACAATGGAAATTATCGATCGATATGCGATTGATGATGAATAATTGCTAGGTTGCCACCTAGACAGGAACCATAAGTAAATTTTATTTGTTGAAATACAAATCCGATTCCATCTTATTTGTCGCAATGCAGAGCTCTTGAAGATTGCTTTCACTCCGATTCCGAAGTTAATCGGATTTCAGAACATGCCTGTGTATTTTGGAAATCTTGTTTTACCAAGGTATTGATGAAATGAAAACTAGAATGTTTTTACCTTTGATACCCTTTTCTTATATGTCAATTTATGGATCAAGAACATCCAAACACAAGGCCGTTAAAGATAGATCGTTTACGAGAATAAATTTTTTTTAAACTTAAGCATGACATTAGATAGTATCACAAAAAAAAGTTCGAATATCCGCCCCCAGTTTAAAAGCTAATATTGACAGATTTTTAGGGAAAAAACATATTTTTTTTCGGCCTCTAAATTCGATGCTGTTTTGGTTTTTTCTTATATCTCCGCCATTTGACGTTCGATCAACAAGTATGGTATATCGTTGTAAATGTCTTAATGTGAACTATATTTCATTGATAGAAATCATTTATCTCAAAAGTTTTTTCGACTAGCTGTACTCATTATCTCAGTTTCTACCACCCTTAGGTGCCAAGGACACTACATAGAATTAAAGTTCACATAAAATCATAAAATTTATCTCTACAAAGTTTCCTCAAATAGTTGAAATTGAAGAAGTTATAGCAAGTCTTAAACCTCAGTACAAAATATGAAAAACAGTATGTTTCAAAAACGAATATCAACCCTAAAACTATGCTATATTTTTTGTAACATTTGACATTTCAGACAGTATGCAAAAAAACAAAAAAATAATATTGCATAGTTTTAGGGGGCAATTTTTGTTCTTGAAACATCCTGTTTTTCATATTTTGTACTTAGGTTTTAGATTCGCTTTTACTTCTTCAATTTCAACTATTTGAGGATACTTTGTAGGGATAAATTTTTTGTGTTTTTTTTGAGAACTTTAATTCTAAGTAGTGTCCTTGACACCTTAGGGCGGTAGAAACTGAGATAATGAGCACATCTTGTCGAAAAAAACATTTGAGATAAATGATTTCTATGAATGAAATATAGCCCACGTCAAGACATTAACAGCGATATACTATACTTGTTGATCGAACATCAAATGGCGGAGACAAAAACAAAACTGCATCGAATATAAGCCGAAAAAATGTTTTTTTCCTTAAAAATCTTTCAAAATTAGCATTCAAACTGGGAGCGGACATTCGATCTTTTTTTTTGTATGGGGTTCGATACTATCTAATGACATGGCCTGGTAAATACATAAAATATCAAGAAAACCAACAAGTATCGTGGTGAGGTGAGCATGATATTTAATTCTTCCCCACTTAAGGTACGAAGTAGTGGGATATAAAATCTTGAAAATGTTGCAAGTCCCTAACGTCAAATGCAACAACATTTGTTGTTTTTTTTTTTCTTTTTCTGTTTTTTTTTTTTTTTCTTGCTTTAACGTTTGCTTAGTGCTCCTTTTTACCAATTGCACTGAAAACTAATATGCAAACTTTCAGGAAAAAATAAATTTCTCAGAGGGCTGCAGTCAGGACTTATTATTTAATTAAAACAAAGGAAATTAAAACTCTACAGAGCAAGAGTTTTCACTACAAACAGTTATCCCTTTAGGCGACAAAAGTCATGGTTTGTCAATAAATTTACGCTGCCGTTGTAAAGGTGTGTTATTTCTTGGAAAAACTTAATAAACGCATTACATATTAAAGTAATACAAATCAAATCGAAATATTGATTAATTTTACTGACAAACGTCAGCATTTGACGTACTATGTAATCATGTGACTTCCCTGTATGCCTTACTTATTACTTTTTGACAAAAAATTACGAAAAAAAGTTGCCATCATTTCTCGCCACACGTCATTTTCACACTCAATGACCACGTTCGACGATGACGTTGAAAATAATGAAACCAAACCAAACCGGGCTACTCTCCTGTCTTGTGCGAGAGTATGCCCTGTATATTCTGTCAAGTGACTCCTCCGGTTGTCAATGGTGCACTCGTGTTATACGACGTACAATACGTAAAAAACAATGACGGCGCAACTTCAATGTCACCAGCGTTAATACAAAAGAAAAGTGAAGGACAGAAGCAATGGCGAAGGCGAATATTATAGACAGACAGTTGGAAGACAGTAGACAGACCATGTAGTGACGACTCCCAATTGTACGACGCATTTTGGGTGGTAAGGGGCTTGTGAATGAATTTTGATTTATTATCATTCAATTCAGCGTTGCATTACTTTTTTTGTTCTCTTCCTTTGATTTTACGCGCCTTCATGCAATGCCGGAAATTATGAGAAGGACACAAGTGTACGACAACAACGACTACATTGTTTTCAAAGTTAAGGACATCAAAAAATTCGATTTGAAGTGACAACTACGAGCAACGTGCTGGAGTGAGCAAGTTCTGTTTTTAGCAATTGATTTTCTACTGATATTTTATTAATAAGTGGAAAAATACTCGTTAGTAATTTGTTTTCGGTATAAAAAGTTGTAACTTTTATGGATTTTGATGTGTTCCTTTCAAATTTCTACTTCGACAAATTGCATATTTGCCGCTCGCTGCGTCGTATTGGAAAAATGGCGTGTAAAAGCAGTTTTTTGACAATTTCTCGCTAAATATTACATCTAGAAAATTTGCTACAAAAATAGCTTTAGAATCCTAACTAAAAAAGTGGCAAAGCTTGGTGACATATACATAAGTATCTAGTATAAGTTTTCTTACAAAAAATAGTAAAATTATTAATTAGTTTTACATTGAAATCGTTAAGATTTCTTAAAATTATTAAGTCCCCTATATTTTGATAAATAACAAGTTTAAGTTTTGACAAATGTCACTCACTATCTTTTATATTGCAGCGTTATGTCCATGGCGTAAACCATGTCAAAACGATCAAGAAATTTGTTGAATGAATCCGATTTGGCTATAAATTGGCATAAGCAATAGTGGCATAGTGGAAAAACATACTACCGAACATTTATTCAAAATTTAAAAAAATGTCGGAGATATGGGACTAAAATTTTTAAGCTAGTTTTTTTGAGAAGCCATAACTTTAGTTGCATTTATCCAATTATCAATTTAAAGGTTTTAAATGATTTGCCTTGAAAGAGGCCTTAAAATAAAAATTAGCAAAAATTATTTTTTTTATATATATTTTCACTTAAAAAATTTTTTTATAAAAAAGTAACAAAAGAAGTAGTTTTATTCATTAACAAAAAACTTAACAAACTTTGACTTTAACTGTTAGCTGACTTAGGGTCTGTTTCACCGCTCCCAGATAAAGTTGCTGATGGTAATCTAGCAGATAAATAATCTGGTAGATAAATCTGCCTGATAAATTTTTTCTGTTTCACATTCGAAGTTACTGATAAAATTATTGTCAGATTTCCTTCTGATATTTCAAACGTAAGAAACGTAAAAACATGTCAAAATCCAATACAAAATATAAACAAAAAAAATTTTTTTTTAAATTAAACTTTTTAGGAAATATTAAATAAGTCTATATATAAATACGTGAACAGTTTTTTTTTTGCGCCTCTTTCGCAAGCTAACCATTTAACCGATTTTCGATCTTTTGTTTTATATGAAAGATACTGTGGTGCAAAATGCACAAAACCAAAAATTATCCTTATAAGTTGCCATTAAGGCATTTAAAAAACAGAATCAAAGTTTCTCATACAATTACAACAACAACAGCACCCACAGTGTTGTGCTGTGTTGTTGAGAAAGTGAATGAGACAGTGGAGATCCTGAGATAAGTGGCTCTCTGCTTGGTGCAGAGTAATTCACCACACAAAGCACACGCTTATTTTGAGCCCCAAATTTTTCCTTCTGGGACATACTACCCAACATCTATCGTTTCCGCAAATCAAATCTTACGACTTCTTCGGAACTCCGATTCAGTCGAAACCAGGTCGGAACTCTTTCGAAATCTCGTTACGCAATCGTAACTATTTCGTTACGTTTCATCGTAATAGTTTTTTAAAATTTTTCTTTCGACATTTCATGACGATTTCATAACTATTTCATTACGATTTGTCATATCCATTTTTCTTTCGACTTGTCGGAACAAAGTCGGAACTTTTCCGACATTTCATTACGAATTCGTATCTATTTTGTTAAGTCTTATCTTAAAAATTTTTAAACACTTTCTTTCTTTTTATACCCTACACCCAGGGTGTATTCACTTTGTCCTTCCATTTGTAACTCGGAGCCTCCTTCTCCGGCAGATATAGAAAAGTATATATATTCTTGATTAGTGTCACCTCTTGAGTCGATATATCCATGTCCGTTTGTCTGGCTGGATATCTGGCTGGCTGGCTGGGTGTACGTGGAAATAAATTTAAAACTGAGCAATATAATTCAATGAAATTGGGTACTCTGCCTTTGTCGTAAAAGTTTGCTTGTGGGATTGAAAATGAGCGAAATCGGTCAACGAACACGCCTACCGCCCATACAAAAACTATATTCAAAATTAAATAATAAGAGCATTATTTGCAATAATAGAAGCAAAATACACTTTAATTTTAAGGATAGTAAGTACAAGCTTTGAGCAACAAATAGAGGGCGT
Source organism: Calliopum simillimum (assembly GCA_951812925.1). Taxonomy (NCBI): domain Eukaryota; kingdom Metazoa; phylum Arthropoda; class Insecta; order Diptera; family Lauxaniidae; genus Calliopum; species Calliopum simillimum. The sequence continues at coordinate 69,345,301 of OX638370.1, forward strand.
GGCACCTCTCATATAAACAAAAGTTTCAAAATGTTATATTGAAAGCGTTTTTTAGATAACCCATCCAAATTGCACTCGAACACTCAGATCAATAAATGCAAGCTCTGAGAAAAACTAGGCGAACTCGGACAAGAGTGCGTGGCACCTCCCATATAAGCAAAAGATCAAAATGTTGTAGTGAAAGTGTTTTTTGAGACAATTTTACCAAGTTTCACTCAAACGCTAAGAACATTAATTGCAAACTCTGAGTAAAAAGTAGGCGAAGTAGAATTAGAGGGCGTAGCTATGCTACACCGAAAGATTTTTTTAAGGAAATTTCACTCAAACGCTCAAAACAGTCAATGCAAGCTCTAGGTCAAATCGGAGAAGAGAGCGTGGCACTTCCCATATAAGCAGTTTGTTCTTATACTCTCCTAGAAGCTATGGAAGAACAAAGCAATTTATTTTGACAAAAACTTGTATGTACAAGAATATTGCATAGTATTTATCAACTAAGTGTAATTAATTTTGGCCAGGCCAAAGATACCATCCTTACTTGGTTTGACTTATATTCAATTAACTTATGTAGCACATCTGTGAAGAACTTTGTTTTACTTACCACAAAGTTGATTTTTTTGTTTTATTTTTTTTTACCGTTTTAGCAAATATCTCAAAAACTATACGTACCAGAAAAAAATGGAGCTAACGCAATATTTTTTTTTTTGAAAAAGATATATCGAAGTCCTAGCGCATAGAATTTTTCGAAATCACTTTATCTGTTTCACACATAGATAGTTTTTAAGTGGCTTTGGGTAATTTTTTCCAAGGAAAAATATGATCTTTTAGAAAAATTATTAACGACACCTTCTTACTAAAACTTTTTGAAATTTAATGGTGAAAAAATTGTTTTCACTTCTTTTCAACATCACAATCCATTCAATCTTTTATCGATAAATGCAAAGTTTTCTAGATAACTTAATTTAACTACATCAAATAACCACATGCTCACATTCAATTACTTTTAGTTAACTTTAAATAAACCAATAAAGCAATAGTGGCTAATTTTTATATCCTTTATTTTACTAAATTGACAGCGTTAACAAGAGAAATCACTGCTAACATAATAATGGTATGTGAAATCTTGTGCAGTTGCATAGGAAACATAGACGCAAGGATATTGTATTTGCTCCAAAACATATTGACTACACTTATACACACAGACATACATACACTCGCACACAATTGCCATTGTCTTTGTTGCAATTGTTTTTCACAAAATTCAATTGTTTCTTAAAAGTATGCAATAAATTTTGCTGCTTAAAATCCTACACAAAATGCAATCTGCTGCACAACACTTTGCTTGTGTGTGTTTTTTTTATTAGTGATACAAATAAAATTTATTGTGTACAGAATCGATACTATAAAGGAGATGAGCGTACACAGTCCCAAGAATCTTTTTCCATTGAATGATGTTTTAACTAGTATATGTGGCTTAATAGTTCTATATTTCATGTCGGAAGTTTCACTTTTTCAGCATTTGTTCCTAAATAAAAGCAAATATGGACTGCCCCAGAAAAATTTAATACTTTTATTCCTTAAGATTATGATTTACCTGATGATCGTGCAGGTCGAAATATGGGTGCTATTTTTTATATAACATGACGATTACAAAAATATATAACACTTGGTAAACGAACTTCAAACGATAGAGATGTCTAGCAATCAAGAAAAAAAGCGCAAACTCATTTTGTACATTTACCTGCAAAAACCAGAATTAAAATATTCAGCCATAGCTAAAAAAACAGGTGCATCAAAAATCACTGTCCAAAGGGTTATTTCGAATTATAGAAAGAGTCAACTTACTACGCGGAAAAGGGTTCAGGTAGAAAAGCCAGTATAGACCCACAGTTGGTGAAAAAGGTGAAGCGCCTTTTTAAGCAGAATCCGAACACTTCAGAACGAGATATGGCTGCCAGAGCAGGAACCTCAAAATCTTCTATAAACAGACCAAAGAAAAAACTTAATCTAAAGACCTACAGAGTTCAAAAAGTACCAGACCGTTTCCATGAAAAGCAGTTAGAGGCTCGAAAGTTATGTGTCGATTACCTGACTAAATTTGACTGCTGCATAATGGACGATGAAACATACGTTAAGGCAGATTTTAAACAGCTACCGGGAGACAAATTTTATACCTGTTTGGAAAATGGGCAGGTACAGAGCAAATTTAAAGAGAAGAAAATTACAAAATTTCTCAAGCAGTATGGTTTGGCAGGCCATGTGCACTTGCAGTGTGTGAAGCTGTTTTTTTGTAACACAGGGCACAATTAACTCGAAAATTTATATTGATGAAAGCCTTCAAAAACGTCTTTTGCCATTTATTCGTGAGCACGGGGGTACTGTAATGTTCTGGCCTGATTTAGCAACTTCTCACTACTCTAGCGCCACCATAGAATGGTACAATAGCAATAATGTAAATTTTGTACCCAAAAATGTGAATCCACCTAACTGCCCAGAGCTCCAGCCTATTGAGAGATATTGGGCTCTAATGAAATCAGATCTTTGGAAGAGTAAAAGTACTGCAAAAAATTTAAGATTTCGTACGGTACTGTCGACGAAACAACTGTACAATACTTAATAAAGGGTCTTAAGAAAAAAGTAAAATATTTTTAAATAAAATAAATATTTTTTGATAGTCTAAGGTTATTTATGTTCGTTATACTACTCATTAATAAAAAAAAAAACAATATTTAAAAAAAATTCATTACGTATTTTTTTATTGATGAAAAACAAAGTATCAAATTCTTCTGGGGCAGTCCTTAGCTTGTGCTTGTGTCGATACAGGTTATGTGCTTTTGCTTTTTCGCATAGAGGAATTTAGGCGGTTTTGTTAAAATCCCACAGATATTTAAATAGGTTAAGGCGAAACAGTTCAACCTCTTTTTTAATTGCATTAAATGCAACACATTCGCTTAATTTTTTCTTTTTTGAAAGGTTGAGAAGAAGGACAGTGCACAAAAATTAATTTGTTTCTTCAAGTGTACATGGTAACACCTCTAACAAGGAAATACGCTCTAGCATCCAAGCACTAAGCCAGTTTTTTGGATATTCAATTTTGAAATAGACTGAACTTTGAGGGAAGATGTTTAAAAAAAAATATCATCCAGTTTGTCTCAAACATGTACTAAGTATCGCATTGTTACTTATTTCAATAAAGCAATCTTATGTTGTTGTCCTTCCTTATAACGCCCACAAATCACCAAGAAATCTTGCTCACACACATACACAAGCACTTTTACTCACACAACCAGACACTTGTGGTGCACAATTTTTCGTGTTCATATTTTGCTTCCGCAATATAATTTGTTTCATTCTCAACAATTTTTTCCCCTTTCTTTCTTATACAGAAGTGCACAAAATGACAGCTATAGAAGGGGGAGGGGGGAGAGTAGTGAACACAATATACTGGCTATAAAATGTAGTGGTAAAATCCAGGCAGCATCCATTTAAAGCGCCAAAGCTAAACTGGTAGTCTGCTGCCTTTTAATGTCATTTTATTCCACCGTTGTTAGGGCCAGCAAAGAAGGCAACCAGATACGAGCACAGCAAGAAAAACTGCAGCAAAATACAAGATCCTTGTTTGTACCTTATGGAGTTTAAGTCAATACACTTGTTATGTTAGCACTTTACTACTGAGAAAGGGATATGCGTCGTATACCATACGAATGCATAGATGGTACAATGTTTATCTTGTTAATGCCAAAAGCAGATACCGTTCGTGATGTTGCAGAAAGCATAGATAGTGAAAGAAATGTATGGGTTATGCTGCAGAAAAAGTAAAGCAACACCGGAGGTAAAGGCTGTGCTAAAACCGGATAAGCTGCATTATACATACAGCAAGCATATATTTGCCTCTTTTTGATGGGCATAAAAACATGTGACAAATAAGTGGTATCGATAAGAAGACAGAACTGACAAAAATATACACTGCATCGAATTTAAAGCAACGGAGGGGTTTGAATACCACCAACCAGTGTAATAGTATTATGTGCTTATAGACTTTTTAAGTTTGAGCTTGGTTGTCAAACTATTTTTTCAATTTTTTTTTTAAAGCAGCATATTAAATATAATCAAAAATGTTACAATCAGAAAAAAATTTAATATACATAAGTGTGATTCGCAATAAGATCAAACAGTTCTTACCATTAAAATTAGGCAATGTGTTCCTAGTGCACGGTGCTTGTGGGAGAATTTAAATAAAATTTTGATGTACCTCGGATTTTTTTGTAAATTCTTCTTACAGATGTCAATAGAAGTTATTCTATGCAAAAAATAAAATTATAGAGGTGGCGGTTTTTTAAAGATAATCCCTTTTCCAATTGGGGCATTTTCCCATACAAAAAAATAAAATTTTTTTTTTAACTACATTAAACAAATCAGAATCGCTCTATCGTGTATAGTTTTTGAGATATTCTAATCTAAAAGCCGAAAAAAGTCGTTTTTTGCCATGTTTTGAAGCTATATAACTATGAAACATATCATTTATTCGTTAAATGTGGTTAAAATACTTGAAAGTCATGATCTTTCCTTTAAAATCTAATTAAAATTATGTTTATGTCTTCATGCTTCTAAGAGATATCGTAGACCGAAATATTGGCTAAACGGGTTTTTTGCACTTTTGTGTCTTTTTAGGTTAGGATATCTTTGACGAAAAAAAAAATATCAACATAATTTAAATTAGATTTTAAAGTCAAAGATTAGGACTTTAAAGTTGTTTACCAGATTTGACGAAACTAAAATTTCTTTCACATTTTAAGCATGTTTAACGAACCGACCATTTCAAAATTCAGCCGTATGCCATACACGTAACAACAACACTCGGCACGGTAGTCAGGAAAAAATTTAAATGAAAATATCGTGGACCCCAGAAATTTCGTGGCCAGATGACTTTAAATACTTCATGAACTTAAAATCTGATGAGTTTGAAATCGAAATGGGGGCACTTTTTTGTTTTTTTCCGAAAAAACGAATTTTTTAGTCAATTTTCGGAAATACTCCGTAATACATAAACGTATTTGTCATAATTGTTGTGTATATGTACATTGTACATATATACACACATATATGTATAAAAATACATAAATATATATATATATATATATATATATAAATATATATATACATACATATATATAATATAATTTGTGAAGAAAATGATCAACGTAATTCGAAGCACTATGTTTTTATATTTTATTTTTAATTCAAATTAATATATATTTATGTAGTAAATGTACTCATAATTATATTCTAATATTAAACAAATTAGAATCTAGAACTAGAATCTGTATCTGAACATATTTTCATGAAAAGTATATAATATATTGATCAGAAATAAGCATTACTAGCTAGGATGAAACACGATTAAGAAATTATAAGCCATTCTTTATGTCATACATATACATGTATATTTACGATTTTAGAAGTACATAAATTCAAAAATGTAAGTACAAAAAAATTAAATACATAAATATTATTAGAATAATAATTATTGAAGTACATAAATGCAGTACATACATTAACATATGTAAATATAATAAACAAAATCTAATCGAATCGAAAAATGTTTTATATAAAAAATAAAAAACAATTACTTGTACGATCTAAAGAATATTATTACTCATTCACAAATGATGACTGTTGTATTCGCAAACAGATTTCAATAACTTTTTTTCATAATTTGGGTTGCACTTAGACACTTTGTATTTCTTCCAAGTTTCATTGAAATCAAAATGAGCAGCTTCAATTGCTTGCTCACTATATTTTCCAAGAGATTCATTTGTCATGTCACAAAAATCTATTATATGAAAAAATATCGCATGAATTTTTGGAGTCACGGGTACGTTTAATGCCAAGTAGCTTTCTTTAAAGTGAGCGATACTTTTTTTATAATTAGGATTTAATTCTGCACCGAAGCAGTCATCTACAACATTTTTAAGACATTGGAAAACTTGTACATATTTTAAGCTACTTACACTACAATTAGCTCTAAGATAGTCCACATTATTTAAAAGAATTTTACAAGAATTTCCTGCAAATCCAGCACCCGAATGCCTTACTTCTTTTTCTATATGACATTTTTTGCTCCAATTTACAGCATCTTGATTGCACTCTGATGACAGATGATATATACATAAACTCTTTCTTACAAAAACAGTTAAATAGAAATTTTGTATTATAGCATTCACTTTATTTCGTAAACACACTTACACAAATATCTATAAGTAATAAGTATATATGTAATGTATATATATTATAATATATTGATATAGTTTATCTTTATTTGTTTTTATTAATTTGAATAAAATATTGAATATAGATAGTAAGTTGATTTTTTGATTATTTTCCTCACAAATAATATTATATATATGTATATATGTATATATGTATATATATATATATATTAGAGCGCCCATATGTGCGAAATTGTGAATTTGTTTGCTCCCCGTCCATTTCCTGAAACTAGAGGTCAAAAAAATAAGATCTCAAAAAAAAATTAGGAATCGGTAGTGGAAAAAACCCAGCTGGTTTTCGATCAAAGGTCGAAAAATTGACTAAAAAAAGGCAAGTCACTTCGACTGCCCGATACTTCGAAACTATTAATTTTTTCGTAATCTTTATAAGACAACTTTTGTAGAGAATGACTAGGTCAACATTATCCTCTAAGAAAGTTTTGGTCCAAAAATTAAACTTGTTGCTGTTTCGGTACAAAAATTTAAACTTTTTAAGAAAATTTTCATGTCTTTTTTGCTATAAATTGGTTTTTTGTAATTTTCAAAAGGCGGAATATTTGTTCTGGAATTCTTATGTTGCAGGGAATTAAATGTTGATTAATTTAAAAAAAAAAAAATATTAAAAGATATCAGTTTTTAAGAAACAGAGCCCGTTTCAAAGTTAAGAAAAAATGTATTTTTTTATTTTTTTCTTCTTTATTTTTAATTTAATAAGAAACCATTTTGGTATTTATATTTTCTAAACTAATTTGGGGTTGCTGAACACGAAAACAGCATTTTTTTTCGTTTAAGTGCGTTTTTGGGCTGTTCCAGCAGAGATAATCAAAAGTTCCGAATTTCGTGCACGCAGCAGATTAAAAAATTTAAATCAAGTTGTCGTGAACAGCACAAAGATGTTAAATTACACGTGCGCATTATTCATGTAATAATAACTAGCAATACATTTTTTTTGCATCCCATAAAAAAGCGATTAAAAGAAAAAAATTAAATACTTCGTTTTTTTCCAAACTTTGAGACCGGGTCCATACCTTAAAACTTAATATTTTTAAATAAATTTTTTTTTAAATTATTTAAAATTTAATTTCCTACAACATGAGAATTCCAGAAGAAATATTCCGCCCTTTAAAAATTACAAAAAACCAATTTATAGCAAAAAAGACATGAAAATTTTCCTAGAAAATTTAAATTTTTGTACCGAAACAGCAACAAGTTTAATTTTTGGACCAAAACTTTCTTAGAGAATAATGTTGAACTAGTCATTCTCTACAAAAGTTGTCTTATGAAGATTACGAAAAAATTAATAGTTCCGAAGTATCGGGCAGTCAAAGTGACTTGCCTTTTTTTAGTCAATTTTTCGACCTTAAACCGAAAACCGGCTGGGTTTTTTCCACTACCGATTCCTAATTTTTTTTTTGAGATCTTATTTTTTTGACCTCTAGTTTCAGGAAATGGACGGGGAGCAAACAAATTCACAACTTTGCACATTTCATATATCTTGTGGGCGCTCTAATATATATATATATATTTATGTATTTTTATACATATATGTGTGTATATATGTACATATACACAACAATTATGACAAATACGTTTATGTATTACGGAGTATTTCCGAAAATTGACTAAAAAATTCGTTTTTTCGGAAAAAAACAAAAAAGTGCCCCCATTTCGATTTCAAACTCATCAGATTTTAAGTTCATGAAGTATTTAAAGTCATCTGGCCACGAAATTTCTGGGGTCCACGATATTTTCATTTAAATTTTTTCCTGACTACCGTGTCGGGTCGTCAAACGGCTGTATTTAGTAGTAGTCGGTTCGTTGAACATGTTTAAAATGTGAAAGAAATTTTAATTTCGTTAAATCTGGTAAGCAACTTCAAAGCTCTAATCTTTGCCTTTAAAACCTAATTTAAATTATGTTGATATCTTTTTTTTCCTCAAAGATATCCTTACCTAAAAAGACACAAAAGTGCAAAAAACCCCGTTTAGCCAATATTTCGGTCTACGATATCTCTTAGAAGAATGAAGATGTAAACATAATTTAAATTAGATTTTAAAGGAAAGATCATGACTTTAAAGTATTTTAACCACATTTAACGAACAAATGATATGTTTCATAGTTATATAGCTTCAAAACATGGCAAAAAACGGTTTTTTTCGGCTTTTAGATTAGAATATCTCAAAAACTATACACGATAGAGCGATTCTGAGGTCAGATTCGCGTGAAGCATCGCAAAACACATCGAATGTGATTATTTTGATTTTTGTTTAATGTAGTTAAAAAAAAAAAATTTTTTTTTTGTATGGGAAAATGCCCCAATTGGAAAAGGGATTATCTTTAAAAAACCGCCACCTCTATAATTTTATTTTTTGCATAGAATAACTTCTATTGACATCTATAATAAGAATTTACAAAAAAATCCGAGGTACATCAAAATTTTATTTAAATTCTCCCACAAGCACCGTGAGTGGTCACAATAATAGTTTAAAAACTATTAAATTAATGGTATGTTCTTACTTCAATTTAATTCAATGGAAACTATCGATATGACAAACTGGCGAAAATATTTAAACGGTATTGGTATTATCGGGAGTTGTAAATCTTGAGCTGCGGCTGTTGTCAATAACAAAATAAGGCGTTAGGAAATATCGTTAAGGGGGTTATGTCCGAATTATTAGCGGACATAATCCCCATTTCGTGAATGGGGATTATGTCCGTACACGGCGTGCCTTAACCCGTTTTAAATCGAACGTCGTAGCACATCAAATTTGTTTACATATTCTGTTTACTTATCGTTCAAATGATGTATAAAAAAATTTTCGCTCGTGATTCCTCGACTAAATTTTAAGATAACCCCTTTTCCAATTTGGGCATTTTCATACATAAAAAAAAAATTTTTAACTACAATTAGCAAAAATCAAAATAATCACATTCGATGTGTTTTACGATGCGAAATCTGACCTCAAAGTTGCTTTATCGTGTATAGTTTTTGAGATATTCTAACCTAAAAACCAAAAAAAGTAGTTTTTTGCCATTTTTTGAAGCTATATAACTCGCAACCTTAGAATAACAGGGTTCTATCTACACACACATCACTTCTGAGAAATCTATGTTTGAGTATTTCGTGTCGCATAACTTTTATGAATTGATTTGAATCACAATATTATTTATATTACAAGCATTTGATTGTCGCGAGGATTTCATCGGTACTAAAATAATTAAAAAACATCGTTGAGTTAATAAGGAATTTAAGTTTAAAAAAATCTATAGAACTTTGTTGCTAAACGATAAGGTACATCAAATTGGGAAACAAAGTTCTAACTGCCAGATTGAACTTTGTGTTTCTGTAAGCAGGCATATTAGAAAAAATCATGTAATTTTGTTAAAAAAGGCCCGATTTTGGGCCAACATGGCTCATTTTGTTAGTGAATGGACTTACAAAAATCCATAAATAATTTTTTTTTTTTTTTTATTGCACCACAGATCAGAAAATCAGTTTTAACTCTATAGCTCTTCAAGGGTACATTGTGTGTTCGTTTTTTATAGACTCGGAAACTATTGGGTGTACAACTTAAAAAAGGAATTTGACGGTGGATGTCCGTACTAACAAATATCGTGAAAGCCCGAACTTTATATATATGTCATTTTGAAGGTACATTTGACAGCTGTCAAAATCAGTCAACAAAACAATTTTATCTTGTGTGCATCATTATTATTTTTCACGATGAATAACTTCGAAAGTTCGAGAAAAAGACAGTATTTGCGGGAGGTTCTGTTGGGTCATTTTTTTGCAAAGAAAACTGCTGCGGAAAGTCATAGTTTGCTTGTAGAAGTTTATGGGGACTATGCTCCAGCTGAATCAAGCTGTCGTGAGTGGTTTCGACGGCTTAAAAGTGGTGATTTTGATGTCGAAGACAAAGAACGTCCTGGTCAGCACCAGCTAGGTGTGATCCATTATGAGCTGTTGCCAGGTGGCCAAACCATTAATGCTCAACTCTATCGTCAACAATTGATCCGATTGAAGCAGAAAATCCAGGCAGAGCGGCCAACGTATGCGACCAGACATGAGTCAATCATTTTCCACCACGATAACGCTCGGCCACATATTGCTGCCCCAGTCAAAAATTACCTGGAAAACAACGAATGGGAAATCTATACAAATTTTGCCTCACCCGCCTTATAGCCCAGACCTTGCACCATCAGACTACCATTTGTTCCGATCAATGCAGAATGCCCTATCAGGAATACGGTTCACTTAAGTTCAAGATATCGAAAATTGGCTCGATTCATTTTTGGCCGCTTGGCGGCGCAATTTTTTTGGGATGGAATTCATAAATTGCCTGAAAGATGGGGAAATGTTGTAGCTTCCAATGGACAATACTTTGAATAAAATATATTGTAACATTTTTCCACAATAAAGCATCAAATTTCGCTAAAAAATTCCGGTTTTTAAGTTGTACACCCAATACTTGACCGACATTTTAAAAAAAACGGAAATAGTTTACACGTATTCCTTGGACAATTCTAAGTATTTTATGCCTTAAGTACTCATTTCGTAAGATGCCTTACTTTTGAGTAAAAAGAGCGTTTTGGCGACCACGGGCATTCAGCAGTCAAAAGCTCAAGTTTAGCTACTGAATCCTATCCTAAATGATACACCATTTTAAAGTTTGGAAATTGTGCTTTGATAAGAAGTATTTAAAAAAAAAATTTAAGAGGCAGTTTTTTAAAAAATACAAAAATATTTTCAGATTTTAAAATTTTTTTTTTAAGTAGTAGGTACTTTTCTATAAAAATAACACTGTGCAACACAAAAATCTGAATTTGTTCTCAATAACTTTTTTGGGTTAATTCAGGGTTGGTGATTTCGAATGTGGCAACTGTTTTTCCCTATCGCATCTGAGATGCGAGTTATTCTTGATTCAAAAAGCAGTGTATTGCATAGCCCTGATTGTTCTCTTTAAGCCTCAACTTTAACTTTTCCAATTGGATCATTCGTTTTCGAGATATAATCCATTGCTGTAAAGGTATACAAATTAAATATAGTCTCTCTTACAGGGACTTGCGAAACCATTACTTCAATGGACATCTTCTTCTTGTTAGTTTATTCAAAACCTTTTCGTCATGTTTGCTTCGTTCAAGTTTCGTTCATTTTGTCAGTACTGCCAGGTCGTTTGTTAAGCTCCATTCCCACATATAATTTATATGGGTTAAAAGTCTTTCTAGTGCATGGGATTGATTGGTCACATCAAAATTTACAACTGGTGCAATTGGCAATAAAAATTATTGGCTGAAGATGTGAGCGGTGCTACGCCCCTTGAGAAGATAATTTGTCATATGTCTGAAACTAATTGATTTCAATGTGATACATATTTAAGCATTTATTATTTCATTGCTCTGGAATGTGTATGTGAATAAGATTTAGTACCACTCAAAAAATATACAAAAACCAGCTCATAAGTGACAAGATTTAAGCAGAACAGTTTCTTTAAAAATATTACACTTTCTGTCAAAAAAGTCCGCCATTTTGAAAATACGCCTTTACCAACTCAGAAGTTCGTCAGAGTAGATTCAATTATGGTAATGATTTTATTTAAGATTTTCACATTGTCACAGTCAATTTGATTAAAGTTCAGTGTTGCAATAATTTCAAGCTTAAATTTTAGTTCTATCCTTCTATGTACTACGCAAAAAACTAATTGAAATCCTTCGTGCTATGCTGCAATCAGCATTAAAACAAATCACCACAAAAATCATTTAATTATCTCAATTTCAATTATATTGCAGGCATAAAATTAAAGGACAACAACAACTGAGATAAATTGTAATTGGCGCTACACACACACAGCACTGAGAGTCTTCTTAATAATAAAATCCATTGAATTGCATGACAATACAAAGCACAAAAACAACAATTAATGCCACAACAACAAAAGTAAACCACTAAACGTGCAGTCATCATCCATCCACCATCACCGCAAATTGCTGGAAATAAACGAAAGAGCCAGACCAAGTAAGCAACCAACCAGCCGATATGCCGACCAGGGTACAACAAAGTCCAAGCCCATCAAATTTATCATTGCAATGAACAGCGAGCCAACAAACAAACATCATAGTAGCAGCAACGATAACAGCAACAACAGCAACAACAACAACTAACTTCCAGCAACTTATTGCTGTTACTCTGCCGACTATAAAACGTCACAATTGAATGAAATATCCCGTGTTGTTGGTAGTTCGACGAAGACAAATTTTGCAGTCAGACAAAGCGACAGTCAGCTGAAAGAGACAACAATGATTGTAGCATGCTATTGCAGCAGCAGGAGCAGCAACAACAACAACAACGAAAACAACAAGAACAACAATAAATACAATTATAGCAACAAAAACAGTCATAGCAATTGTCAAAGCGGAAATAGCAACAACAATACAAATTGCCAACAACAACAACAACTAAACCGTAATAATAATTATAAACAACAAAAGCAGACTCAGCAGCAGCAGCAGCAACAGCAATATGAGCAACAATTGCTTTGCATTATAACAGCAATTGCAAAAACATCAACTAAAACTAAACAAACAGCTGCTGCTAAGCAAATAACAACAAGACAACAACAATGAAAATAAATGTGATCAAAAACAACAAAAACAACAACAAAATTGTCAAAATTTAATCAACGGCAAGGAAGCTATAGCGAGTCAACACCAACCAGCAATAGAAAGTGATAGCACTACCAAATACCAACAAAGCCAACAACAGCAATAGCAAAAGATTGTTGTCGTCAACATCAACAACACTTAGGCAGACAAGCGTAGTACACACATATCTATCTACACATATATAGATACGTTTTAACAACAACAACGACAACAGCTGTAACAACAATAATAACTAGAGAAGTTAACTTAAGCATTGCTGTTGCTTTTACTACTGTTGTTGTTGCTGTTGCTCTATATGTTGTCGTCCGAGTTGTCATTCAAGCAATTTATCTAATAACGGAAATAGTTGAAGGAAATTAAGCGGCAACAACAATCAGCAGCAGCAGCATTTGCAGCAGCAGCAGCAGTGATTTGTTTTCTTCGTGGGGAAAGTTGAAGGAAATCGCTACCTTTTCCTGCTATCGTCGAGAACGAAAAATATTTTTGGCCCAAGCAAAGAAAGTGAAAACAGAAAAATATTGGTCAAACCATTGATGAGGTTTTGCTCAGTTAAGCTGAAAAGTTTTCAAAGCATTTGATAAAAGTCCCAATATATTGCTTAAAAGCCAGAGCAGTTGTTCTACCGAAATTTTTGGAAGATTTATCAACATATAAAGAGTTTCCAAAAAGCTTTAATAAATTAAATAACAAACTGTCAGAAGACCACAGAAAATATATAAGGTCAAAAGTTTTTTCGAGGAAAGTTATCTACAACAAATATTTATATTTATTTACAAATATTTCGTTTCGAATTCAGCGCTTAAAAAGTCAATGATGCTACGGGAAACTGTTAAAAAGACACTTTAATAGCGAAGCGTAAATTTTTTCGAAAAATAACTTAATTTAATGCGCCATCTTGCAAGCCTACAACCCCTATAACATTCGAAATAATCAAGCGATCGCGAAAATTTTTCATAGAAAAAATAAAGCATAAATACACCTATAAACAAAAAGATTAAAACTTTTGAAATTGTTGGTATAAATATTAAAATTCAGCTTAAAGTGAAAGTACAAAAATTAGAAGAATAATTGCTTAAGCTAATAATGATATTTGAAAATGTTCAGAATCTCGGAAAATCTTTGACTTTTCATTAAACATATCAAATTATAATATATAATTAAAAATTTTTCTGTAAACCAAGAATCACCATAACATTGGAAATAATCGAGTTGTAGCAGAAATTTTGACTACACAAAATAAGTAACATATTCAGTTATAAGAAGATAGATAAAAAAACTTATAATGCAAATACAGAAACTAAATTTCAGCATAAAAATAAAATAAAAAATTAACATTTGTTATCAAAAGTGCTGATGCAAAATCACAAATTCTAGAAAAGTTCTAAGCTTAAAAATTACCGAAATCATAACACAAATTAACAATTAATTCTGATAAATGGAAAATTATTTTTGACGTTCTTAATAAAAAAAAATACCCCAACTTCAATATTTAGAAACATTTTAAAGTGAAATATGATATGTGTAAAAAGTGCTTAGCGAATACTTGAAAAAAAAAAAAATTTTTTTGTTTGTGAAATACATCAGAATAATATTATATTTATTTATATAAAGAACACGTGACTTGCAAAAATAAAATCAAAAAACCAAGAATTATGTGTAAAAAAATTTATAAAAAGTTTTGATTTCTGGTCAACACCACAGAATTGTTGCAAATTTTTCCTAAAATTTATGAGAAAAATATACAATGTCTTTGGAATGATGATCTCCAACAAAAAAGGAAACTTGAAAGCTTAGAGATAACCGGAAGTGGTCTAATAGCAAACTTAAACTATATAACTCGAAATCGGTTAAAATCATTAGATATTTAAACAGTTGAAAAAGTATCAAAAGAAACACATAAACTTCAAGAACTAAGGCAAAAACTTCTAAAACATATCTGATAGCGTACAAAAATTTAAAAATTTCCGAAAAAATATAAAAACCAAAGGCAGTTCAACAGGAAAATACATTTCTGATATCAAAATAAAAGTAAAAGCAAAATTAATAGATCAAATATTTTGAATTTATGTAATGTAAATCAGTAAAGTTCGGAATTGCAGATTCTTCAGAAAGCAAAACTTTAAAAGTGACTGAAAGCAACCGAAAACTTCTTACGTTTTGAAACAACCTAAAATATACAAAATTGAAAAGAAAAAATTTGTATGTAATGTATAGAAGTTATTAAATTAATACCAGAAACCTTAAAGTTACAAGGAAACTGAAAAACTTAAATCTTTAAAAACAAACAAAAAACATTAGTAGCTTGAAAGTAACTACCAGCAGCATTATCTAAGCGCAGCTAAACATCATTTAATGCCACAAATTAATCCAAGAAAGTGCGTTGAACTATGGCTGTCAACATGAAAATGATACGGCATACGAAACAATAAATCAAATGGAAAAATTCAAAACAGAAAAAAACATACAACAGACAACTGCGCAAAAAAAAACAACAACCTAAAATGAAGCTTAACATATATAAATAAAGAACAACAACAACAACAAAACCTACAATTTGATATAAAAAATATCATCCTACCAGACATCATACATCAAACTTCAGCATAACGCTATCAATCATTTATCACTCGCACCAACTGCGAATCAAGCGGCATACAAGCAGCTTGTCAGGCGTAAAACTGTTGTGCATGTTGCATATAAGCCTCGAATACATATAGGACAAACACACACTATTGTGTATGCTATATTACACATACATAAGTATATGCGAATATACCAATTTCAACTATGTCGTTCGAAGCCTAATGCCAATTTGCAATTTCAATTTTTATACGACGTGAAACAAATTAAGCGCAACGCAGTAGTAGCGACATCTGTTATCATATTCGTATCTGATCAGGCAGGAAAAAGACAAAAAGCAAAATAATCTAAATAACTTGAAAAGAATATAAAAAAACTCTGTATAAACTCATTTTAACACAGTTCTACATTTTGGTAGGCGTGGTGCGTTGCTATTTTTATTCGTGTGTGTCTGTGTGTTGGTGGCAACAAACGTTTTGTTTTCTTTTTTCTGGATTTTTCTACTGATGACCGCTGCCAAAAGGCGTGCGGGCAGTGCTAACAGCGGCGGTGGTGGTGTTGGTGGTAGTGGTGGAATTGGTGGTAGTGTTAGTAGCAGTAGCAGTAGTAGTAGCGCCGGTAATGGTAGTGCTGATGAACAACAACTACAGCAGCAGCAGCAACAGCAACAACAACATACATTGCGAGATTGTTCGGTGAAATTACCATTGGATATTCTGTAAGTAAAATGCTATTTATGTATGTATTTGTTGACACATATTTTAAACTTAAAAGAAAAGGTACTATATTATTTAACTAAATGATTTTTAAAACAGACTGCCATTTTTCTTGTATTGCATTTGTTAACTGCTTGCCCTTATGCCAGCCCAATTAATGACCGCCTACAAACAGCCTGCAGTCTACTCTGTTCACGAAATTGAGCATATAAGCAGATCGTTATATAGCATGGATAAAATAAACACATAACATGTTTTGGTGTGCACTTTATTTCAAGGATATGAACCGCTTTTGAACCGGAAAATCAATTTTTTTAACTAATTAACTAAACTATTAACTTAATCGAAAAATGTGTGATCCGAACAGAAAACCAAACCATATCTTACATAGGTTTAAAGGTGCGTTTCGACAAATTTCTGAAGAAAAAAAAATACTGCAATTCAACTTTTTATACTTGCTTTTAATCTGAAATCGAAATTATTAACTTACACGGTTCAAAAAAAAAAAAAATTACCAAATCAAATATGGGGCGGTGCCATGCCTGTTTATGAGTTTATACTAAGTCAAAATTTATCTCATTCTTTAGTATATGCTAATGCGCTTTATTTTACAAAGTTTCATTATCAAATCGATAGAGCCGTTCTTGAGAAAAACATGGTAACAGTTTTAATACACACTAATTTAGACCCTATAAAAAGAGAAGCTATCTCAGAAACCATATAAGATAACTTTCTGACTTTAAATAAAAAAAATATTGGGTGTACAACTTAAAAACCGGAATTTTTTAGCGAAATTTGATGCTTTATTGTAGAAAAATGTTACAATATATTTTATTCAAAGTATTGTCCATTGGAAGCTATAACATTTCCCCATCTTTAAGGTAATTTATGAATTCCATCCCAAAAAAATTGCGCCGGCTTGGCGGCCAAAAATATCTTGAACTTAAGTGAAGCGTATTCCTGATAGGGCATTCTGCATCGATCGGAACAAATGGTAGTCTGATGGTGCAAGATCTGGGCTATAAGGCGGGTGAGCCAAAACTTCCCATCCACTATTTTCCAAATAGTTTTTCACGGGTCTTGCATCATGCGGCCGAGCGTTGTCATGATGAAAATTATTGCTTCGTGTCTGGTCGCATTTTTCGGGCGTTTTTCGATTATGGCACGCTTCAAACGTATTAATTGTGTTCGGTATAGGTCACCTGTGATTGTTTGGCCCGATTTCAACAACTCATAATATAACGGCCTCTTCTGATCCCACCAAATACACAGCATAACCTTGGCGCCATGGATATTTGGCTTCGAGGTTGATTTGGCTGGTTGGCCGGGTTTCACGTATGACTTTTTGCGCTTGGGATTGTCATAATGGATCCATTTTCATCCCCAGTCACAATCCGATGCAAAAATGATTTGTTTTTATGGCGCTCAAGCAGCATTTCAGACATACAGAAGCGCCGTTCAACGTCTCTCGGCTTCAACTCATAGGGGACCCAATTACCTTGCTTCTGAATGTATCCGGCGGCTTTCAAACGTTTCGAAATGGCTTGCTGAGTCACTCCCAACGATTTGGTAAGCTCGTCTTGTGTTTGACACGAATCCTCATCGAGTAGCTTCTCTAATTCTTCGTCTTCATACTTTTAAATCGTTTAAAGTTTAAACCATTCAAAACACTGTGTTTTTCCTAAAGCATCGTCGCTATAAACTTCTAAAAGCAAACTATGACTTTCCGCAGCAGTTTTCTTTGCAAAAAAATGACCCAACAGAACCTCCCGCAAATGCTGTCTTTTTCTCCAATTTTCGAAGTTATTCATCGTGAAAAATAATAATGATGCACACAAGATAAAATTGTTTTGTTGACTGATTTTGACAGCTGTTAAATGTACTTTCAAAATTACATATAGGGGAACTGATGCTATTGTGGTATAGCTAATGTTTAGGTGAAATTTGAAAGAGAAACGTTGGATCAATTTCAGCCAAATTTTTGTATGCTAATCATTGAAGTATTGGCTACAGAGTATATTTCAATAAAATGTGTGCAATTTCATTAAAAAAATTTATTGAGCAAAATCTGGAAAAAGTCAAAAAAGCTGTTTTCAAAAAGTTGGGAGGTAATGTGGTATATATGGTGGCACTATGTGGTATATATACTGATCAGTACTTGTAAATTAGGCTGGTAATGTGGTACATATAAGAAGGTTAATGTGGTATACTTAACCATACAACGAAATATAAAGTTTGAAAGGTATGAAATAAGTTCATAATAACATTTACATTGGTTCTCAAACTCATAGTTTTTATAAAAAAATAAACAGCAATCAAATAATGTTAAGAATAACAAGAAATATTCATATACCACATTAGTGAACCTCGACTATACCACACTGGCCAATTTTTAGAAATTAAAAAATTCTTAAAATAAAATGGAAAACTTTGTGAATTTACACAGTTAAACCCTTATTTTGCAATACTAGCACTTACCTTTATTGAATATAAATAAAACTTAACCAAAAAGCAACTTTTTCTTAACAAATTTTTTTTTGCAAAAAATACGGAAAAAAAAATCAACCTCACGCGACTCACATATCGTTCAACTGACATCGGAATAATTTAGTTTGGTGCATGACAGCAACACATTCCTGGTTTTTCATGTTTTCTGACAGGATAAAAGCAGTTACGTTCGCAGGTTCCTTCCCAATTCGGAGATATGCGACCACACCACATTGAAAAACTATACCACAATAGCATCAGTTCCCCTATATAAAGTTCGAGCTTTCACGATATTTGTTAGTACGGACATCCACCGTCAAATTCCGGTTTTTAAGTTGTACACCCAATAAAAACTTAAAAAAAAATCACCAAAATCTGAGCAGTTCCGTCTAAAGGCTTTTCTCCACTATGTTACTGTAATGCATCACTTTGTTCTTTAACTTTATTATTTTATTTTATAAATTAATTTAAAACCACCACTGTACATTTGCATTAGTTATCACTTTTCATGGAAAACTAATGTTATTCACTTGTACTAAATTTTATCCGTCTCTTTTAAGTTACTAACTATTCACTAAATTTCTTTAAACTTTAAAAAAATAATAAACTAATCACTGATTCAACCAAGCTGATTAAGTTTTAGCTTCACTTAAAAGTTCTAGCCGATTAAGTTTGGCATTTAAGTATTACTGACTATTTTTTTCTTATTTGAGCACCCAGGGCGTTTTGAAGCGCCGGTGTAATCATTAGGTAGGTCCTAATCTTTCCTCATACCTGACCCGAATCACTACATTACTGAATAAAAATAACACCAATATGCATATAATTTTTTTTAATTCCCGAAGCGTTGAACCGAACCAAAACCTAAATTTTTCACCCAAGTCCCGTCCTTGCTTTATTTGAGTGTAGCGATCAGGAAAATGAGTCTTGGTGTTGGTGATTTTTTGAAGCCAAGACAAGGATCAAGCCTTAGTATCCAAGACCGAAACCAAGACTGTGAGCTAAAACTGTAGTGGTGTTGGTCTTGGCTTGCTCACCAGTAAACTCAGGAGAAAGATATTTTTTTTTTTTGTTCGTGTGAGTCAGTTGAAAAAGCAATTTATTTGATAACATCATCAATTACACAGTGCAAGAAATTGAGCAGAAAACATTTTGAGTGAAATCTCGAATCATTCATCCTTTATCGAGGAAATAATGTGAATTGTATTTGCCAACGGCATCAAATAGCCATAATTTCCTCATAAAAATGTACATTATACCGTTTTTAATTGGAACGTACCTTTGTGAGTAAGTACAAATGAGGAGTTGTCGAATAAGAAGTATCATTTCCATGTTTCTTTTTATTCAGAAATCAATAAAATGTGTTTAAAAAACCAAGCACATGTTTTAAAAAAACTGTGTTTATCCATTAATATACATTAAAATAACTGCCTACCAATCGCTTTTTTGCACATTTAAAATCTTTTATATTAATGGAGATAACTGAGTTTGAAATTTGAAAACTTTATATTTTGTCGGGAAATGTTGCCTTTTGATAACACTGTTCAACGAATTTCAGGTTCTTGTTTTTATCTGAGTTCAGACCATAAAATTATAACTCCTTGCTATTGACATAATGGAACTGCATTTATAAAATTTTTCCATCACGTCTCAATTTTCAGATAAATTGACAAATCCAAAATCACGACTTACATCCGCGCGAAAATAAATTAAAAAATTTATATCTGTCAGAATTTAAAAAAAAAATGTCAAACGATTCAGAAAATGGCAATAATTTCAAATCTGAAAAAATTTTGAAATCGGTCCGGCACATTTTTTTGTATGTCCGTTTAATTGAGAAAATGCACTGAAAAAACCAAAATCCAACCATCTTTAATAACATAAATCTTGCCTAAATCAATACAAAAATAAAAAAAACTCTTCACGAGCTTGTGCGTCATTATTTGAGCTTTATTTCGATTCCAAAAGCTTAATGATTGGATCATAAATAAGCAACTTATTTCTTTTTGAACAAAGAATGTACATACAGGAAGTCATACAAGTACTTTTGTTTCCAAGTAGTTATGATACAAAAATTCAATAGCTTTTGTATGACTTTCTGTATGTACATTTTTTGTTCAAAAGGAAATAAGTTGGTTATTCATGGTCCAATCCTTAAGTTTTTGGTATCAAAATAAAGCTAAAAGCTTGTGAAGAGTTTTTTTTTTAAATTTGTATTGATTTAGGTAAGATTTATGTAATTTAAGATGGTTGGTTTTTGGTTTTTTCAGTGCATTTTCTCAATTAAACGGACATACAAAAAAATCTGCCGGACCGATTTCAAAATTTTTTTCAGATTTAAAAGTATTGCTATTTTCTGAATCGTTTGACATTTTTTTTTTTAAATTCTGACAGATATAAATTTTTTAATTTATTTTCGCGCGGATGTAAGTCGTGATTTTGGATTTGTCAATTTATCTGAAAATTGAGACGTGATGGAAAAATTTTGTAAATGCAGTTCTACTATGTCAATAGCAAGGAATAATAATTTCATAGTCCGAACTCAGATAATTTTTTGCCGTTGAACAGTGTAATCATTAAATCGAAATATTTCCTTTTGAGAGCAATATAATCAACTAAAAATTTTTCACGACGACTATGATTAGTATTACATAGGTAAATGTAATTTTTCGTCAGAACTACAAAAAAATTTATAGTGGAATGGAAATCTTACTTTTTGTTCGAAAACCCACGAAAAACTTGGTCTTTCTTGGAAATTGTTAATCTTTGAACCGCCAAATTCAACTGGAATGCAAAAAGACAAAAATTGGAAATGTTACCTTTTGTTCGACCACTCCTCAAATCCACTCCACACATATATAGTTTAGTACTTAGCATTCAGACATCTTCGAAAGTAATGATCTAATTGGAAAATTTATAATGAATTTTAATGAATAAGATTTTGGCTATCCGATGCCGTTAACAAAACTGAATCTGAAGTCGTACCTTTGGTCTCTGAACTCTCAAACTGGTGTCGTCGTTTGCAGTCTTCGCCAATTACTTTGCTTAATTTCGAAAAGATTTCGACGAAAGATTTTGAGGGCTTTAGTACTTTGATATCGGTATTACCTATCATGCTGGTAACTTACAAATATTGGCTGGTCAAATCAAATCTTACAAGAATATTATCAAAATTTTTTGTGTAGACTGCCATTTCCAGCCATTCCATTTCCTTCAACGCTAACCATGACCGACAGCTCCGATTGCTTCACAGTTGCTTGACAAATGGATTGTACTTATGTATATTCTGCAATGCATAAACCTTATCCGTTGCATGCATAGCCGTGAGTCTTTAATTCAAAATTTTCGGAATACCAAGCCATGGTAAAAACAAACAGAATGATTTCGGAAAAATAGATCGGAGCAGGGCATGAGCTAACAACTGAAAAATGTGCACTGCGCGGCGGAAAAACAGCGTTATGGTTCAGTTCCAATATGAAAGCACTTCCAGGACATATCTGCCGAATTATCATACAATTAAATTCAACAGTTTTGAATTCTTTTCCTCGATATTACTATCAAAATCAAGGTGTGTTGAACTTGACAGAGTGATTACGAGATAAATCGTAATCACTTTGATTTGCTCTACATGTATTTCTTTCATCAGCAGTAGAGTCAACCGACACTCAAAATTACTTTGCTTTCTTCATTTGAATACACTTTACAGTCAATACTGTTTTGGCCTCGTTGGCCGGTAGAAGAAGTTGAGGTATTTTATTTTAATTTAAAATAATTTTTTATGCGTTTTAGTTTTTTCAACGAATGCCACCATTTCTTCGTTTTACAGTGGTTTTGAATCATGGAGCGAACACTAAGAGCCGGATTCATACTTATTAGTTAACTAATGACAAGGGCTTAATCCAATAATATTTTATTTTCAATCATAAGTTAGCCATTAGCTGAACCACCAAATTTCATTGGTTAACCCAGTGATTCTCAACCTATGTGCCGCGGCACTTAAGTGTGCCGTGAGATTTTTAAAATATGCCGCCATTGCCAGAGAGCTAATTTGCCGACATGATTTTTTAAAGTTACAGAAAATTAAAATATTTTGGTCCTAATAGCATTTTACACCAATTTATAAATTGTGATATAATGATGTACAGACTACCTTCTACCACGCCTTCTTTTCCTAACAAACTTCCAGGTGGTAGTACTTAAAAGGGATAGTTGGGCTATTTTAAATACGTCCTTTAAAATATGGGTCAAAATTTGATACAAGTACTTGATCAGGAAATTTTTCCGAGTATATAGAACTAACAAAATCATACAGACAGCCAAATGACTGAGGTGCCTTTCAGGCAGAGAATTATGCTGTTCTCAAGGCCGTAATTTCTTGGAAGAGTTGTTATTTATTTACCTTGATAGCCAGGTGGCCATCAAAGCAATTTCATCAAATCACAACAATACTTCAAAACTTGTATTTTGCTGTTAAGAAGGATCTTTTGCAGTATTAGTAAGGACTACAGTATGATATTTTGCTGGGTTCCCGGTCGTGGTAATTGCTTATAAACTAGCTAGGAAAGGATCAAACCAGAATATCCTCTAGGCTGACCTTTCAATAAGAAAACACATTAGTGTAACCAAGGGAACAATCGAAAGTAAATGTATTCAGCTTGCTAGTTCCAGATAGTCAAGTCTACAAACTTGATAGCATATAAGTTCAATTTATTTTGCCATCCTTAAGTATGAATCGATCTAAATTTTTTATAGCAATGGAGAAAAACAATGTGCGTAACTTAATTGGTGCTATTACTAGAAACAGTGGCATAGAAAACCATACTTTTGTAGAAGTTGTAAAGAAACTTATGTGGAAGATACAGTTCTTCATTTCTTTGGTAATTTCTGAATTGTGTCTTAAGTCTGTATGGTAGTTTATGTATATGAACATGCATATGGTTCTCCTAGAATTACTTTGTTAAAGCTCTCTGTGTTGGGTACACAATGGGTTCAAATCCAAGGCCTAAGTTAATGATGACAACATGGTCATCCCATGGATTTTACTTTCTCTTCGAATTTGTGTTGTTATTAGTGTGCCGCCAAATTTCGATACTATTAAAAATGTGCCATGACGAAAAAAAGGCTGAGAATCACTGGGTTAACCATTAGTTAGCCAACAGCTTATGAACAGCCATGCACCATCTATTTCATGAGCTATCGGTGTCGGCTTGCACTTAATTACATATATTATTGTGCAATAAAATTTGCTGCGCATGCAGTTTTTCCATGGTTTTTGTTGTTTTGTTTTCCGAACCATTAACAAAATCTACCAAATTGCATTATAAAAAGTAATTAGTTCGTAAGCTTTCCGCAAAATGGTTTTACGTATTCTACGTAATTTCTTCCATTTGAGAAGTGGTTTTTCCTTGCGTCACCTACACCAGCGATAGTATTTGCTGCGGCACTTGCCATTCACAGATTGGTAACCCCATATGAAGTAAGCATAAATTTTGTCGAATTTAAATAATTTAATTTTTTAAAAAATTCGTCCATTTTTTTTCCCGAAAAAGGAAATTTATATTCAGCACACAGTTAATTGCTCCGTTCAATTTGAATATTTTCCCCACACGCATTAAAACAACACAAACACTTAATGTTGTATGTTGTTGATAAATAAAAGCACCGTCACCGACATTTGTCAGCGAATCACACAAACACAAACAAACAAACGTCGGTTTTGACACCCACACACAAACACTCAGGAAACACGCATGTTATTTTGTTCCAAATAAGATCACGTACTACTGCGCATACTTTGTGTGCATTTTATATTCGAATTGTAGAGTTTTTGCGCGAAATTTCGAGTGGATGGTCCTGAAATGAACAAAAAAATAAAACACAAAATTTTATTACCACGCCAAAATATTCAGTCTACAGACCAAGGAACCAACCCACATTGCATTCAACACAAAGATACCCACGCGTGTGGTTGAAAATAACTACGCTGTTCTCCTTCTTCATCTTCTAATGGTAAATAAATTGGCCAACTCAGCAAATTTGAGTTTATTTCCACATTATTCGTACGATGAAAAGAAAATTTTTATGAAAATTGCAAATTAAAAATGTTTAAAAGATCATTATTGTCGCTGAAAAGCTTTTTGTATAAAATGAAAGTCGGCATCATGGTCACAAGGCATAAACAGCAAAGTCAAGTTTTTAAGATTTTCTCTAGGGACTAATTGATTGAAAAATGAGAAAAATCGGGAAACATCAATTAGAGAGCATTCGTCTTTATTTAATGCGATCTTTTGTGATGATTTTTAGCACTCCATGTTTTAAAAACTGTCAACTACCACAACATATATTAATGAAAATTCATCTTAAGTTAACACTCAAAAAGCTTTAAACAATAACTAAACTTCCTTTCTGATGTTGCAAAACTGATATACTTATTTGAAGTTAGTTTCTCGTAAAACGTTTCGTAGTTTACTCCAAAAACTAATTTTTACACACCAATAATACTTTTTCCGCCATTTCCCAAGAGGAAAAATTTTTAGCGCTTCTGATCCAAGCATTTCAAAAGTGCATGCCCCATAGAAATTTAGAAGCACTTTCACAATGATTTTTTTTCAAGAATCGGGAAAATCGTGGCAAGAGATCAAAGTCATCGCAAAGGAACGTGACAAATGGAGAGATTTCATATTGGCCCTATGCTCCTCCTAGGAGTTAAAGGAGAATACATACATACAGTAAGAACAATATGGGTTCAAACCTAGCCCGGGTGGTTTTTTTTTTTTTTGCTTTATTTATTTTGCTTTATGTTTTTTTTTATTAAAATATTTTTTATTCAACATCTTTTATCTCACTTTTCTATTTTTCTTTCACTTATTAATTTACTTTTGTTTAATTGAATTGAAATTGATTACATGTAAGGCTGCAGTAAGAAAAACGTGAGTTCGAACCCAGCCCGAGTGATATTTTTTTTTTTTTATTTGTTTTTGCTTTATTTATTTTTTTTTTATTACAATAAAATATTTTTTATTCAACCTGTTTTTATTTCATTTTTCTATTTTCCTTTCTCTTATTTATTTACTTTTGTTTAATTGAATCAAAACTGATTGCACAGTGATTCTATGTAAGGCTGTAGGAATCATTCTTATGTCAAATTCTGATTGGACAACATTTGCTTAATATACAAATTTAATACATCTTCATATCATCGGGTACTGGTGTAGTGGCCCAACGGGAAACGGAAGCGCATTGAAACGACTTCAGTTGCGCTTCTAGGGAAGGAAGAAGCTGCTTCCAGTGCTGTTCTCACTGCTTATCTTTTTTAACACAGCATGTTCTAAAGGAGATGCACATCTTCAGAAGCACATGAAATACGCTTCAAATACGCTTCCGTGGAAGCAAACATTTGGAAGCATATGAAATACGCTTTCGTGGAAGTTTTTAAAAATTTTAGTTCCATTTCACAAAAATTACTTTTTTCTGTAATTTTTGGTACATTTATTAACTTTAATAAGAAATAAAAAAAAAAATAGAATTTGAAAAATTTTTTATTCTACCAGAGATGTGCTTCTATTACGCTCTTTTTGGAAGCAGCTTCACTTCTTCCCGTTGGGGGTCTAAAGAGTTGGTAAATGTAACTAAAAATAATCTGTTTCTAACTATCACACGGACGGTCGTGGATTCAAATCTTGGTGCGGCCAGTGATTTTCTTAGTTTTGAATTTTATTGAAAAAAACGCTTACCGCAGCATTACAAATAAGCGCTACAAAAACCCTTTTTTGGTAAGGCATCCTATGACATGCAATGTTAAAAATAAAGAATAGTTCTTACGGAGCGGAAGCGCTCATTGGTGAAGAAGATGCACTTCAGAGGGGTTTCTTAAGCACTTATTTTCCCCTTGTGTTTGACGGTCTGAAGTCTACTAATATCAGTCAGCTGTATGAGTGGAAAATTTCATAGAAGAACATTGTCGTACATGTGCAACTGTTAAGTGACAACCAACACTCGGACCAAGCTACACACATCTCCCCTAATATTTGTAATGATTTTTTTTTGTTTTCTTCTCGTGTTCAAAAGCAAAAAGCGCTAAGCTCAAAATTATATCCTTAACATCAAATTCAAATGTGAAATTAACTTAATTTAGCTGATTTTAATATATGAAGCAGCAAATCGTTTACGAAATAGAAAATTAAACACGTAGTATGAGTATCTTTTTATGTATCAAGTAAAAAAACTCAACGAAAGTAACATTAAAATTTTCGCAGAAGTAAAGTAACAATACAGCACAGTTTTTCGAACTTTTATTTTAAAAATCTGATGACGCGGTTATTTAGCGAAATGTTTCTTGAGATAGAGAGCATTAAAAGTTGTAATGAAAAAATTATTTTTTCTTAGAAAAACCTTGTGCGATCTGTCAATATCGTCTGTTATTTTCATTGGATAAAAATCAAAAGAGGTCAGTCGTCCTCCATCTTCAGTTTATAAAAAACTTAAAAATAAGGAACTACATTTTCAATAAAAGTGAAAATATTAAGCTATCGTTCATCTGTGTCCACTAAACAGAGATATACATTTTCCGAAAAAAGCCAGAAGAATTATAATGTCAATTTGGTATATAATAAGCAGGTGTGTATTTCAACCTATTTACATCAAATTTAGTAAGATTAAGACATTAAAGTTTAAAAATTCTTTGCTT
Organism: Calliopum simillimum; assembly: GCA_951812925.1. Classification (NCBI taxonomy): domain Eukaryota; kingdom Metazoa; phylum Arthropoda; class Insecta; order Diptera; family Lauxaniidae; genus Calliopum; species Calliopum simillimum. The sequence goes on from OX638370.1 coordinate 69,372,696, forward strand.
TCACAAGTTTTTTATGCAAAATTGCTTTCATAAAATTCCACGAAAATAACTGCAGTTTAAAAAAACCTGTGCATACGTAATTTTGACAATTTACCACTACCTATTTGAAATGTGGAACATGCAACATCGCAATTAAAATTTTCCTTAGTTTTTTGCGTTTTTTTGTAAATTATTTAAATGAAATTAAATAAACGAAAAAATAAAAAAACAACAACAACGCTAAATAGAACATATTACCATAAGAAATTGTTGTAAGAAAAAAAAAGTGCAAAAAAAGTGAAAAATTGAAAACATAATATTTAAAACATTCATGTTATCGTTTTAAAACACTAAAAACAAAATGGCACAAATAACAATATCTTGAGAAAGCAACAAAAATTCTACTACCACGTATACTACTATTTTCTACTGCTTTTTCACACGTTAAGATATTGTTACTTAGTTCTTTGCATTCTGTTGCCAAACGACACGCAATTTTTACATAAAACCAATACACACTTACTTGTACAAAAAAAAATTTCTTTAATACGTATTAGGGTGGTATGCATTTTATAGCTTGATGACTTTATTTTCATTTGGTCAAAGCAACGCAAATGTTTAAATCAGTCGAAAAAAATTGACAAGATCAGAAAATTAACTGACAGAATCTAAAAGAGTTGCTATGGTACGAAATTGTTAAGTTTTGAAAATACCTCCGAAAAAGATTCGAAAAAAAATTATTAATTTACAAAAAATAAGATATATGGGTGATTCTTAGATAACTGTGCTTTTTCGAGTTGTAAAATTGGCAGATAATTTTTTTGGATTTTTGCAAGTTTCTTCATGCTATCTTGTGTAAACACACTCTTAAAACTCACCTTTTGAGTAAATCAGCTGCAAGTGTTAATTTACGGCTTTGACGTCGAAATTAAGAAATTTTGCTGCCACGTTTGTGATCAAATTGCCACGTTTGTGACATTTTAGCCACAGTATGGAAAAATTATGGTTTTGAAGCGTTTTGATGAGAGATATATTGCATATAATGACAAATTTACACTTCAAGACTAATTTTGCAACAGTGTCATGTCTCCAGTGGTCCATTTTTTTTATACCCTACCGCCCTAAAGATCAACTCTGCTTTCCTGTCCTCTATTTTTATAGCCGTTTATGGTGGATTAGAATCTCCTAATTACAAATCTGATCTTGATTTTTTTCTATTACATCAGTATCCTTAGTTATCCTTGCTCAAAAGTGAAAAAATCACAGTTTTGACATCTACTTAACAAAAACAGCAACAAGTAAAATTAATTTTTGTCAATGGATTCAGACAGCCGAATTTATTATCAACAAGACATAATTTACCATTTTTCAATTGGATTCCCAGTTTCCGAGTTATAAGCTTTTAAAAAAAGGATACCTCTCAAGAACACACAAAGGATTTTCTGGACCGAAAAATTAACAAAAATGGTAAGTTTTATTATTTTTATCAAAAATATAATTTATCACAAAAATTTTAAGCCCTTGCAGACTAAAATCGGATGAAAAAATAAGGCTCTATTGTAGATTTAGTGAATGAACAGATGAAATTTTGATTCTGTTAATTTGCAAAGCAATAGTTAAGTAGGCTTATTCACTAAATCTAGCATAGAACTGTCATTTTTCACGCGATTATGGTATGCAAGATCACAAAATTTTTGTAATTAAATATGTTATTGATAAAAATAATAAAACTTGATTTTTTGTAACTTTTCGGTCTCGAAAAATCCTTTGTATGTTATCGAAAGATGTCCTTACTTTAAACGCGTATAACTCGGAAACTGGGAATGCAATTGAAAAACGGTAAATTATGTCTTGTTGACAATAAATTTGGCTGTCTGAATCCATTGACAAAAATTAATTTTACTTGTTGTTGTTTTTGTTCTATAGCTTTAAGTAGATGTCAAAATAGTGATTTTTTCACTTTTGAGCAAGGATAACTCAGGATTCTGATGGTGTAGAAAAATTTTTGTATTAAAAACATAATTAATAGCCTCCAACTTAACATCTGTATACTCAAACTATATATCGAAATATGTTTTTTGCTGACTGATAAAAAGTGCCACGTTTGTGACATTTTTGATGCGCCACGTTTGTGACATTTTTGTAGTTTATCGCTCATTGTAAAGCACGCTTTTGAGTTCAAGATTTTTCCGAAAGAATTTGGGGTCATATATGCAAATCCTACAAAAAAATTGTTTCATGCATAAAATAAAATGTACTACCTGGGAGTGCCGAGTGCCACGTTTGTGACCATAATTTAAAAAAAAAAAACTGTTTTTGTTTATAAACTGCCCTATAAAACGCAAACAGATTTCTTTTTGGACGCGTCTGGACATGATGACCTTTGGTTGATAGATAGTGATCAGAATTAATACATATGTATTGCAATCTATTGACTGAAACAGTAGTACCATGAAAAAGTAGCATAATGCTTTCAAGAATTTTTTTTTTTCCAAAACTATGGGAAAGTTTTCAATTCGAAATTGTGCCCTCTAAAAATTATTTGAAACTGCAGATGAGCTCAGAATATCGTAGCCTTAAGTATTTACTTAATATGTATAGTAACTTGTTTTCTGTTCTATTTCCGTTATTTGTTCGTTTTTCATCGTTTTGTGTATAAAAAGAAGGGGTAGGACATGCCACGTTTGTGACATTTGGGGTATATTTGCAAACTTTCACAGTAGGCCAATAATTATTTGGTGGTAAAATTGATTGATTAGAAAAACTTATAGCGTCATTTTATTTTGAAAATTGATTTTATTTTAATTGAACTTGATATATCAATACGTATTAACACACAAATAAAACTGGCAAAAAGTCGGCTTCGCAGCCGGGCAAGGCTGGTGCAGTGGTAACGACTTCTGCTACCAACCTGGAGATCCTTGGTTCGTCTCCCGCCCAGACCAAAAACACAAAAAAAAGTTTTCAAACTTGCAATTTTTCAATTATAATTAATTTAGTAAAATAAATATAATTATAATTACAACAAAAATAGTCTGATGAGTCTTTGTGGCGAAAGACGAAACATATGTCACTATAGCCGTGTTTTTAATCCGTTCCTTGATTTGTCATAATTATGTGTTAGAAAAATGCATTGATAGATTTATATGTAAATCGATCTTTGCAAATATATGACTAAAAGTTCAATTAAAATAAAATCAATTTTCAATATAAAATGTCATTAAGTAACACACTTAAAAATTCTTAAAGTCATTTTATTTTATAAAAAGCCCACTGTATAGGTGAAATCGCCAGAGGACACAAAAAGTACAGTTATCTGAGGATCACCATACAGTACCTATTGATAAACTCCAAAAACGTTGTTATCTCAAAAAGTGTTGATAAAACTCAAAATGTTGAATCAGATGAAAAATGTGAATGGATAAAAAATCGCTGATAAAATCAAAAAGTTCTGTTACTCAGAAAAGCATTTGAAATACTTTTAAATAATCGAAAAATATTTATGAGTTTCGAAAATATTACTAAAATCAAAAAGTTTTGAATTGGTCGAAAAATACCCATTGTAACATTCCGATTGACGTCTCAATAATCAGTCTAGTGGGGCTATATAGCGCTCAAGAAACAAATAAATAAAATACAAACAAAATCCCAAAATCAACAACAAAATCAACAATATTAGCGCATGCTAGGCAACAACAAAAAAGTACCGTTATTCGTACAGGATGCAGCCAGATGACTCCATTGTCGCTGCGCAACTATAAAAGCACAACGAAAAATACATATGGCAGGCAGTCACAACCAGGCGTTCACTGCGACAAAATCAATATTAGATAAAAACTAGTAAGGGTGTAAAATTTGGCCTGGCCAAACATTAAATACCCTACACTGCTGTATTTTTAAAATTTTGCTCATATGGGAGGTGCTACGCTCTCTTATCCGAGTTCACCCAGTTTTTGTCCAGAGTTTGGATTTATAGTTATTAGTGTCTGAGTGAAAAACGTTTTCAGTATAGCGTTTTGAAGCTTTTGCTTATATAGGAGGTGCCACGCCCTCTTGTCCGAGTTCGTGTAGTTTTAGCTTAAAGCGCGCATTTATAGTCTTTAGTATTTGAGTGAAGTTTGGTTGGATTATCTCAAAAAACTCTTTCAGTATAGCATTTTGAAACTTTTGCTTCTATGGGAGGTGCCACGCCCCCTTGTCAGATTTCACCCAATTTTCGTTGAGAGCTTAGTGTCTGAGTCGAATTTGGTTTGAATATCTCAAAAAATGCTTTCAGTATAGCGTTTTGAAGCTTTTGCTTATATGGGTGGTGCGACGCCCTCTAGCTCGAATTCGTTCAGTTTTTTCTCAGAGCTTGCTCTTACAATTTTTAGTACTTATGCGTATTTTGGTTGCATTGTCGAAAAAAATACTCCCAAAATTGCATTTTGAATATATTTTTTGTATGGGCGGTAGGCGTGTCCGTAGACTGATTTTGCTCATTTCCAATCCCCCGAACTACCTTTGACGACGGAGGCAGTGTACCAAATTTCATTGAATTATCTTGCTTAGTTTTCCCAAAAAGTGTATTTCAACACACAGCCTGCCAGCCAGCCAGCCACCCAGCCAGCCAGCCGGACAAACGGACATGGCTATATCGACTCAGGAGGTGATGCTGATCAAGAATATATATACTTTTCTATATCTGCCACGCCTCCTCTGCGTTACAAACGGAAGGACAAAGTGAATATGCCCTGGGTGTAGGGTATAACTAGTAAGGGTGGTACCTTTGGCCTGGCCAAAAACAAATACCCTGCACTGCATTATTTCAAGTATATTATTAAACACTTTGTTAAAAAATGCTATGCAATATTCTTTTACTTACATACAAATTTTTATTAAAATGAATAGTTTTAATCTGCCGTTACTCCTAGGAGAATAAAAGAACAAGGTGCTTTTTTGGGAAGTGCCTCGCCATCGTCTCCGAGCTAACCTAGATTTTGCATAGAGCTTGCATTTACTGTTTGGATTGTTTGAGTAAAATTCGGATAGGTTTTCTTAAAAAAATCTTTCAATATAGCATTTTGACACTTTCGCTTATGTGGGAGGTGCCACGCCCTCTAGTCCTACTTCGCCTACATTTTGCTCAGAGTTTTCAGTTAATGTTTTTAGTGTTTGAGTGAAATTTGGTTGAATTATCTCAAAAAACGCTTTCATTATAACATTTTGAAACTTTTTCTTATACGGGAGGTGCCACGCCCTCTTGTCCGAGCTTACCTAGATTTTGCGCAGAGCTTGCATTTATAAATAAGAGTATTTGAGTGCAATTTGGTTGGATTCTCACAAGATAATTGAGGAACGGACAAAATCGAGACAAAAATAAGAATAGAATTTTAACAATTATATAATTGAATAAAGTAAACATAAAGAAAATTGTATTAAACCTATAATTCTGTGCAAAGATGGCAAAAGTTGCTATCGAGCAGAGAATCATCGAAAAATATTAACAATTATTTTTTGCACCACCCTTATATGCAAGCGTGCATGCACGAAAGAGATTTCCACCATACCAAACAAACTGCCATGCGAGAGGAAAACAATAGAAAGCTTGCGGCATAAAAGCGATTTCTTTAAAGTTTCAGCAACTTCCGTTAAACGTTTGATAGACATCCTGAAAATGTTTTGGCTTTGATATGAAAGTTATGCCAGAGTAGCCCGGAAACGCAAGTAAGAAACATTTCTGCACGAGAATGATAAGAACAGCGGATTTTAATCGTTAATGCAAAGTGCTAATTTTTAGCGTTGATTAAAAGTTCTTTAAGCCAGACATATTATGTCGCACTTAATCAGGTAAAAAACATTTAACAAAAAAAGTTCTCGAATAAATGAAAAAATACTGCAACAACAACAACTAAAGGAACATTCATCTACCACATACTCGCTAGAGTTTGCTTGGTTACTTGCCGGAAGTTGATACTCTGTTGTACCAACAACTCGAGACGCATTAAAGCCAAGTTAAGTCATGTGGGGAATTGGCCAATGTATAAAAGTATAAAAGAAATAGAAGTAGAAAAAAGAAAAAAAAACATTTTCACGCTTTTTAAACATTTCCTTTTTTTTTTTTGTTTGTTATTTGTGCGCATTTTACGTTGCAAAACTTTTTATGAATACACGTTGTACCCCTACTGTAATGTGTTGTGTTGCAGCAGAAAATTTTGTATCCTGCAGATGACATGACATGGCAAAGTTTTGTGCGAGAAAAACCTAAATTGTATGAACGGCTTCAATTTAAATTGCAAATTGCATTTTTTTCAATTTAAAAAGCATTTTATTAAATTAAATACTTTTTGCCATCTTTTAAATAAGCCCGAGAAAGCTGCATTTTGTTTTTAAATATGTGAACTTTCCCCCATATACACATGTGTAATATGCCCTTTTGTCGGATATTGCATGATGAATAGAACTTCCAAGCCGAATACAAGTTTCGTATCAACTGTTACACTGACTGTTGCTGGAAATAGTGTTTGACACTATATAGTTTACTGAACATCTAACTAACGTAACCTGTATTACTTATTCTACTTTATCTCTGATATAATGACTTTGTTTTATGATAAGTTGTTACTAAACATAAGTAAAATTAAGTCTACTTCGCCTCTTTGAAACCAAGAAGAATTCAGAACTATTGATACATAGGTTTTATATAAATCTGTATATATATCAGCCCTTTATACGTTTCGTAATTTTTAACTCATGTATTACAAGACATTCCTCGATCTTTCGAGAAAATAGAAAGCGTGATACTCTCATACGAATTAAATCTCTTTAAATGATTTATCTCTGTATTCATACATGAATATAAATCATATTTACTAAGGCTGTTCAACGAGCCGAACTAGTTCGATCAAACTCAAAACTCAAGAGCTTTTGACACAATGTCAGTACTGAACCGAGCTCGTCTAACTCAGCTCAACTCAGTTCGTGAGCTCGCGATTTTTGAGCTGATCGTTTGTTTGTTCAGCTCAGATAAACTTTTTAAAATTGTACAAAAACTTCCAGAATGGCCACCTGTTTTTTTTTTTTTGTAAATTTTGCTTAAAACGCTAACTTTTTAAAAATCCAATACATATTTTTAGGGTTGCCACCTAGTTATTTTCTGAAATTTTGTTAAAATCATACTTTTTGTAATTATATTAAAATTTTTGGCTTAAGAAACGCCTAGATACTCCTCTTCAAAATTGTTCAAAAACTTTCAGGGTTGATACCTGGTTATTTTTGGAAAGTTTTACTTAGAACATGTATATCAGCAAAAAAAAAATTGTCTAAAAATGCTTAGATTAACTTTTTTAAAATCCTACATATATTTTTCGGGTTGTCACTAGAGCTGTCTGTTTCTGTACGAACGTTCGTACTCACGTGATCACGTGAGTACGAACTTCGTACTTTAAAGGTACGAAATCACGTACCTCCAATTCACGTGAATTTGAGGTTCGAACAGGTACGTGAATTTGGTAAAGTTCGTACCTTTGATACGAACTTCGTACTATTCATACCTCGTACTTTTCGTACCTCGTACTTCGTACTTTTTGTACCTCGTACTTCGTACTTTTCGTACCCCATTTGAGATAGTTCGGATATGCCACGCCCACTATTTAACGATTGATCGAAAAAAAATTTAACACGTTATATCTCAAAAACTATGGACGCTATTTACATGAAATTTGGTAGGTAGGTGCTCCACATAATTAGTATCCGCTGACCAAAAAGTGGGCGTGATCGGACAATGCCACGCCTACTTTTTAACGCTTCAAAGAATCGGCACTTTAAAACGCTATATCTCCCAAAATATACGAGCTATTTCGATGAAATTTGGTAGGTAGGTGCTCCACATAATTAGCATCCGCTGACCAAAAAGTGGGCGTGATCGGACAATGCCACGCCTACTTTTTAACGCTTCAAAGAATCGGCACTTTAAAACGCTATATCTCCCAAAATATACGAGCTATTCCGATGAAATTTGATAGGTAGGTGCTCCTAATTAGCATCCGCTGACCAAAAAGTGGCATTGTCCGATCACGCCCACTTTTTAATCAGCGGATGCTAATTATGTGGAGCACCTACCTATCAAATTTCATCGAAATAGCTCGTATATTGTGGGAGATATAGCGTTTTAAAGTGCCGATTCTTTGAATCGTTAAAAAGTAGGCGTGGCATTGTCCGATCACGCCCACTTTTAGGAGCACCTACCTATCAAATTTCATCGAAATAGCTCGTATATTTTGGGAGATATAGCGTTTTAAAGTGCCGATCCTTTGAAGCGTTAAAAAGTAGGCGTGGTATTGTCCGATCACGCCCACTTTTTGGTCAGCGGATGCTAATTATGTGGAGCACCTACCTACCAAATTTCATGGAAATAGCTTCCATAGTTTTCGAGATATAACGTGTTAAATTTTTTTTCGATCAATCGTTAAATAGTGGGCTTGGCATATCCGTACTATCTCAAATAAGGTACGAAAAGTACGAAGTACGAGGTACGAAGTTCGTATCAAAGGTACGAACTTTACCAAATTCACGTACCTTTGCGAACCTCAAATTCACGTGATTTGGGGGTACGTGATTTCGTACCCCTGTTCGTGAATTCACGTGATCACGTGTAGTACGAATTCACGTGATCCGACAGCTCTAGTTGTCACCTGGTTATTTTCTGAAATTTTGTTAAAATCATGAAATTGTAACTAAGTCCTTATTTTTGGTCTAATGAACGCTCAGATAAACTTTTTAAAGACAGTTCAAACTCTTTGAGGTTTGCCACATGATTTTTTTTTCTGGAATTTTATTAAAATCGTTTAAGCTGAACTTAACAAAAAATAGGTGGCAACCCTGAAAGTTTTTAAACAATTTTAAATAATCCATTAATACGAACTTGTACAGTCAAATTTGCAATGAACAACAACCGACGCCACAAGCTGTAGCGTGACCTAAGTGGTAGAGGTCTGCTGCACTCTTTCATTAGAATGCAGAAGGCTGCGGTTCGATTCTAGTAAGAAGCAAAGATTAACTAAAATAGGTCTGATGAGGCTATGTACATATATATATACAGTCGACGTCCAGTAATACGAATGCTCCGTATTACGAATGTCCAATGATACGAATGCAATATTTCTTCCACACGTGATTCTATAATACGAACAGCGGTAAATTTTACGGTTCGATAATACGAATGAGAATTTTTTCTTAGTAGGCTTTGCTCTTTTGCTGAGCATTAAATGCTTAGAATGCATGAAAGAATACGTGGGAAATTTTTCAGAATTTTTAGAACGTTTTGAAATGCTTTTTTTCGTAAAATCTGAAAAAAAGTTTGAGTTTTTGAAAAGAAGTCTTTCTTAGAAATTTACAAAAACCACCAAAATCAATTTCGCGACCCTGTTTATTGACAAGAAAAACCAGAGCAAAATCCTCGCGCATCGGTTATATTACAACAAAGCCAAATTTTAGCCAAATCGGTCAAACTGGTACAATTGGCGTGTTTTACTTTAAATTTCTTCTTTTAGTGGCAAAACTCATTAAATATTTTTTTTTGGAAATTGAGATAAACAGTGTAAGCTCAATTCCCATACTTTGTCCATCAAATATTTTTTTTTTGTTTTTATCAAAACATTGAGGGTATTCTTTAAAATGTTCAAATGCCTCGAAAATCACGAAAACTTGCAATAGTTGCCAAAATTTATACGAACTTTGTCAGTTTTACGAGCTTTCGAGGCTTTTACACGTTTTAAGATACACCCTAATTGTGTTTTCCGTTTCTATATCATATTACTCAGAAAAAAAAATTCATAAATTTCCTATTTTACATAAAATTTTTTCGTAAACTGATGTTTTTCTCTCAAAACAAATATTCGGGTTAGTGAATTTTGTCTCTAAGCCGACGATATGTCTCAATATAGAAGAAAAAAGGACCAAAATTTCGTTGCGATAATACGAATTTTTCGATTTTACGAATAGGGCTGACATTATATAATTCGTATTATTGGACGTCGACTGTATATGCAAATATATATATGTGTATGTGGTAATAGCCGAAACATATGTCACCAATTTCCAAGTTAATTTTTGTAGCGTCGGTTGTTGTTCATTGCAAATTTGACTGTACAAGTTCGTATTAATTAATGGAATATTCAAAAATAGCAGTCTTAAAAAGCAAAATTAAAATCATTTTAATTTGTGAAAAATCATTTAATTTTAAATAATTTTATCTGAGCCTTCCTTAAGCCAAAAATTTTAATTTGGTCACAAAATATATGATTTTGACATAATTTCAGAATAAACTAGGTGGCAACCCTAAAATATATGTTGGATTTTTAAGAAATTAATCGTAGCGTTTCAAGCGAAATTTACAAAAAAAAATAGGTGGCAACCCTGAAAGTTTTTGTACAATTTTAAAAAAGTTTATCTGTGCCTTTCTGAGCTGAGCAAACAAAAGATCAGCTCAAAATGGATGAGCTGATCGATCAAACGATCAGCTCAAAACTCGCGAACTAACGAAATGAGTTAAGCTGAGCTGATCGATCTTGTTCGTTGTGTGTGGCGAAAGTTCGAACAAGTTTGATCAGCTCATTGCACAGCCCTAAAAACGATGCATTTAGTAGAACAGGCCAAAACAATTTCGTATCCTCAATATAACCTAAAAAAACACGTTTTTTTAACTTTTAGGTTAGAATATCTCAAAAATCATACGTCATACACCAGTTATTAGGTCGGATTTGAATTTGGCATTGAGAAATACATCGGGAATTGCTATTTTTTTTTTTTTTTTTTTTTTTTTTTAAAAACCGCTTTTCGACTTCTTTTTAGAACCGCATGAATCTAAGGTATTGTTTTTTTTCCAAATTTAACAACTATCAAAACTATTCATGCTCGATCAAATCGGTGCATGTTGAATAAAATTAGTTTGCAAGCTCGCATTGAATATCACATGAGCTTTTTTTAGGAAATGAATGATGAATTTAATGAGACGCATGAAATTAATAGCATTTTTTTAACTTAAATTAAAAGTGTTGATGATTACCTTTCATTTTTATATGGTTAGAACCCGTAGCTAGACGTAAGTAACTTAGTTATTTTCCCAGGAGAATTGCAAATGCTTTATTTCAAGGAGCCATTTTAATTTGCGGATATTTTTTAAACCATATATGTATACATATCTGTGGACTTTAGACAATACAACCTAACTCAAAATCGGCAACTTTTCATGAGAGCCTAATAACTGATTAACTACTTTTCAATAATGTGGCTCAATTTAATTGATGCAGCGTTAAATCTCCTCTTTCCATACATTTTTACTAATCTTAAAGTGTCAGCTGTCAAATTGTTTTTTCTTTTTGTTCATAACATTTCACCGCACGAATGGCGATAAGTTCAAATCTTGCGTGAAAAATGGGACACCCTTATATCTCAGGAACAAGAAATCATAGAGGCATGGCGATTATACCAATAGAAGCATATTTAAATTTTATATTTAGAACTAAAATCCTGGAGAATTGTCTTATCTCGACTTAGGTTGTTTTGTCAAAAGTCCACAGATATAATCTAAAGAAGTTTTTCTCTAAATTAATAACTAAATACTATATTTCAATACAAAGTGCATTAAGAATGTCTGCAACAAATATAATTTATTAAAAAACACCACAGAGTTGCATGAAAAAGTTAATCAGTTTCACACGTACAACTTTAAAATGACTTTGGCTCATTTTTCGAAGTAAAAATTTGACTCTTTTAAAAAGTATTAATGTCACCTTCTTAGTGAAACATTTGTCTACAAAACTGCATCATTACATTTTTGAAATATAGTGATCAAAAAATTGCTTTTTTTTCGCCAAAATATCACTATAAATCGTCCTATAAAAATATCTTGTTTGAACACCATGGAATATGAATGAATCTGAGAATCTAAAATTTTGTAAGTGTCTGTGTAATGTTCAATTTATTTTTACAAAAAATTCTGTCTTAGACCAATTTCTTAACAAATTCCCAGCCTTGTCAAAAATTTTGACATTTTTAGACTGTTAACACATTTCATCTCTTATAAAACAAAGAATCATTATATTCGCACATCTGCTACTATTTTAATACTAACGAGGACTAGGTTACACATAAGTCCAGTTTCCTTTGCTTCAGCATTAACAACCAACAGCTTTTGAATTGATGTCAAAGGCAAAGTGCACCCTGTCGCTTTAATTCTTGTAATTTACCAAACCAATAATTTTATATATGTAATTAGCACCAATAAATTTTTTTAAGGATTGCGGAAAATAAAAATATCCATCGCAAAACTTAAGGTGCAGTCCGACGTTACCCTTTGAACAGTCACTTGAATTTTCCCCTTATGCTTTTAAAAGTAAAGCTTTTAAGCAGCTTTAAGACTCTGCAGTAGCAACGCTAATTACCACACAGCTAAAGTGAATGGAGCAAAAGCAAGAAAGAAAAAGGAACACATATCCTGGCAATAAATTTTAATTACAGCAACAGCAAATGTGTGTCATTATGGCACAGGAGGGACGTCAGTTAAATATGCAAGCAGCGTCATATGCCTCACACATGGGCGTGCATGGGCTGTTAATGGGCAGCAATTAACCGGTTGGAAATGCACTATAAAGATGTTGAATCTGCGGATTTTTTAGACAAAGCTTTCAGGACTACTACTCGGTTTTCAGAGTTTAAAAAAAATTTATTTTCTAAACTAATTCGAAAAAATTGTTTGCGCGCGGGTTCGAAAAAAATTTTGAAATTCAAATGATGTGGGAAAATCTACATAATATTGCAAACTTTCCAACATTTCTGAACTTTTTCAGAATTTTAATCTTAAATTGTGGAAAATTTTTAAAAAAATCAAGAAATGTTAAACAAATGCAAAATTTCTGTATATATTAAATTTGAAAACTGTTTCAAAAGTCGGTAAGAGAATACTTGCATATGTTTAAAAATATGGGCAAAATTAAAATATCGAAAACGGTTCGAAATAATCAAAGACGTTGGAAAATTTAAAAACTGCTAAAAGACTAAATATTTTTGTCTATAAAATTAGAAAAATATATTTAAACTTGAATACTGTAAGCAAAACAGATAATTTGAAGAAATGTTAAAATTAAAGAAAAAAAATTAAAAGGCGAAAAATTCATAAATTTGAAAAATTCATAAATGGCCCAGGAAAATTAGAATTTTTCTGGAAAAAAATTCCAAGTGAATTTTTTCACCGGAATTATATTTATTTATGCATGACAAATAAAGTGTAAAAAGTCCATTGAAGTCCATTGTGCGCATAAAAAGTTATTCAGGCTCAAAGGTCGCTAAAATCAGTTTTTTGCAAATATCTCACTAACGCAAACATTTACAGAGAAATTTTTCTCCACAATTTTGTAACACAGGAAATATCCTAAGTAAAAATGTAAAATCTGTTTTCGTGTAGCTTATAGTTAAGGAGATAACCCAATTTAAAAAGTTGTGCACAGTTGTTATATGAAATTGCTACGTATAAGTTCGTATTGAATATCTTTCTTTTAAAATTGCGAATTCTCCTTAACAAGGAGTCGCACAAAAAAAATTTAAGGACCGTTTAAAAGATAATTGGATTCTCTATACACCGTATTAAATTTTTTTTGGATCGACTCATGGTCTAAGAGATATTCTTCAAAAACCGTTAAGGTTTCGAAAACTCTGGTTTTCGAAGGATATCTCTGAAACGTTAAGTCATGCGATAAAAAGCAACAGCATCAATTTTGTAGAGAATCACAAGATCTACAAAAAATAAGCCATATGTGTTCAAATTGAACTAACCGTTTAGAAGTTATTCAATAAAAACCGGTTTTTTTGTCATTTAAAGGTTTTTTTTTAATATCTTCTAAACGGTTAGTTCAATGTGTACACATATGGCTTATTTTTTGTAGATGTTGTGATTCTCTCCAAATTGGTGCCATGCGAAACATGGCTTGTTACTGAACAACTAGCGAACAAGCTGCAAGTATTCGTCAACAAATGCTTAAGGCGTATACTAAAGGTTTGGTAGCCTCGCACTATATCAAATGCCGAGCTACATCAAAAATGCAAACAGAAGGCTATAGCAAACGAGATCAAGCTGCGCAAATGGGGATGGATTGGTCACACTCTCCGGAAACCACACAGCGAAGTTTGTCGTCAGGCCCTTAAGTGGAATCCACAAGGCAGTAGAGGACGTGGTAGACCCAAAACCAACTGGAAAAGGTCGTTGGAAAAGGAAATCCAAGAATCGGGAAAATCGTGGCAAGAGATCAAAGTCATCGCAAAAGATCGTGACAAATGGAGAGATTTCATATTGGCCCTATGCTTCTCCTAGGAGTTAAAGGAGAATACATACATACATACATATGAATAACCGTTCCAGAGATATCCTTCAAAAACCAATATTTTCAAAACCTTAGCGGTTTTTTGAGAATATCTCTTAGACCATTAATGAGTCGATCCAAAAAAAAAAAATTAATACGGTGTATAGAGAATCCAATTATCTTTTGAACGGTCTTTTAAAATTTTTTTGTGCGACTCCTTGTTAATTAGTATTCGCAATTTTTAAAGTAAGATATTTCAATACGAACTTATACGTAGCAATTTCATATAACTGTGCACAACTTTTAAAATGGTTTATCTCCTAAACTAAAATCCACACGAAAATATATTTAACATTTCTACATAGGAAATTTCCTGTGTTACGAAATTGTGGAAATAAATTTTTCTGTGAAATTTAGCGTTAGTGAGATATTTGCAAAAATCTGATTTTAGCAGCCTTTGAGCCTTAATAACTTTTTATGAGCACAATAGACTTCAATGGACTTTTTACACTTAATTTATCATGCATACATAAATATAATTCCGGTAAAAAAATTCACTTGGAATTATTTCGCACAGCAGCTCTTTTTTCGACTAATTTTTCGTGGGCTAAAGGAGTTAAAGAGTTTTTTTAAAGACCAGACAAAATTCTCCAAAAATTTTTTTAACGAATCTAAAAACGCTCAAAAATTTTTAAAAAATTTTAATGATGTTGAAAAAATCGGTAAGATCATCAGTGCACGATAAAATTAAAAAATTTTGAAACACTCGAAAAAGTCGAGAAATAGGCATTCAAAAATGTATGTAACTCTCAAGAAATCTATGCTAAAAGTAAAATATATGGATTTCGGGAAATTGGTCTGATGATATGACCTGTGGTAGGCCTTGAAACGTAGCGAAAACCAGTCTTTAAAATTTTTTCTTTTTTCTGTATGCATTTTGCCGTGTTTTGTAATTTTGTTGGTGTTTTACATAAACACATTGAACAGTAAGCTTAAACTAACTAAATCATCTGATCCATGCTTGTTCGTAGCAAATGAAACAATCCAAAAATTTTTGTAAAAAATACTTTTGAATACTGTGGCAAAGCTCGAGATACATATGCTTACATGTTAAAAAAGTCAAAAATTTTTTAAAAATGTCCAGAAATGATAAGAAATACTTAAATTGATAAAATCGAAAACTTTAAAAATTTTTATTTTTTTAAAAAACCAAAAGATATGCGATAACTGTTGGATATCGAAAAGAGTTGAGAAAAATATAAAAATGTTGAATATTTCAAAAAAGTTTGGATAATGTTAAAAATTCGAAAATTCATAAAAATCTAAATTTCGTTTTTAAAAAAGTCTCAAGACTCTGCAGTTAGACTGTCTAATAGGTAAAAATATTAATACTAATAATATCTAATAGGTATCACATTTCGCACAGGGCCATTAGCAGATCATTTATTTGTACAGATGCTTTACAGCCATAATACAAAACTGCTTGTATATTTTAAGGCGACACAATTTTTTTTTTTTGTTTTTTTCGTAACCAACCCTAATGGATGACTTTATTCGAGCGTCACTGCAACAGAATCTACTTGCATAACTTCATTCCTGGTGGCTTCGTCTTCTCTTTCTTCTCCATCTTCTCTGCGGCATGTCTGGCAGTAACTTAGAGTTTCTTAGAAATTCCTTAAAATTCCTTAGGAAAAACGTTTGCTTTTAAGAGCCACTCAAGTTGTTGTCCTCTTTGTTTGAGTAATATATTCACACGCACACTTGCACAATATGGTATATAGGATATACCAAGTGGTATCCAAGTTTGGCTTAAAGTAACTGCAACCTGAGCACTTTGCACTGTAGTGAAGGACTCTGCATTTTCTTCCTGTCAGCGCCTTACCTACGTGAAAGTGAAGTACTATTTTTTCTTACAAAATCAAATAGAAGAAGAAGAGGAGAAGGAGAAAAGAGCTCCCTTCTGGTCGGTTCGAAGTCTAAGTGCTGTATAATAAAGTTTTCAATATGAAGCTGGCAAAAAAAATACACAAAGGTATGCTACATCGACCGATCTGCATGGCAAGGCGTGGTGCAGGCATGTGAAAATAAATGCTTTGGGAAAATATCATAAACGATCACATATCATTAAAATAATTGCACTCCTTTGTTAGGAGGGGTCTTAAACTGTTGTACACTGGACTTGCTGCATATGCTACAAGTATGGACGGTGGTGCTTGTGCTGCTCCTGCTGATGGCGCTATTTGTTGATGCCATGATGAAAATTGTTTTAAATACAAGCCATTTTGTGACAAGTTGGCAGTTGTGACATACTTTGCGTGTTTTTTTTTTTTCTATCCTGGAATGTTTTCGTTGTTGTTTAATAAATATGTCATTAACTGAGAAATCATAACGTAAATAGCCTGTTGCCACGTTTTGTGAAGGAAATATAAATTATGTGTGAATGCGTTATATGGGACGTAAAAGTCAATAGTGACATATGTTGCTCCCAGTCTTTAAGTAATGCCTCGAAACTATAATTGACCTCTTTTACATTCGCATGAAAATTAGCTCTATAAAAAGAAAACAAATTAAACTTGACTTATTTCAAAAAATGTAATTTCATAACATAGCTGGAAAGTTTAATGTGTTGCTAATTTGGATATAAACTTCGAAATTATCTTCAGAAAGCAAGTACAGAAGAAAGAAATAAATGAGAACAAATTAAATATGGAAAATCAACTTATTACCATGCCTGAAACCGAAATCGCACCCATTATGTCTAGGTTGTAAGCACAGTAAATTGCCATTGTACTACAAGGCAAGAAAAGAGTTTACTCGAACCGACAAGATGCAGTAATCAGTTACATTGCTCTAGCAAAACTAAAATATTTCATGAATACGCCAGTAAATATAATCATGTAGTGAAGACATATTCTGTTAAAAAATAGTGTACTGCCATCTCGTCCTTAAAATACAAAGCCTACAGAGAAGGAATACAATAGAAGGAGAAATAAACAGAACACGGATCATTTGCATAAATCATGTACTTTAAGAGAGCACGATGGTCATCACTATCTCAGTTAAGATACCTCAAGGATAGGTTTTTTTAGTAACTTTAGTTCTATTAATCAAATTTTAAATTTTAAGATGTCAAACGATTTGTTTTGAAGTAAATTACATACAAGCCAAAAAAATTGTTCTCTTATTTTTTGTTCAAAAAGCAACCTTGAGTGTGGTCTATAAATCCTCCAAGTTTCAGCTCGACACCACCTTTGGTTCTTCAGAAAAAAGAAAATGTAAATTCTTATTTTGTTATTTTGCTACTGTAATTAAATGTACATTAAGTAGTCTATTTAGCTAATATATGACAGACTAATATATGACAGACTTGTTCAAGCTTTTTTCCTTCCCCCAGTATGTTAGACCTTGCAAGCAATATAAAATAAGTTTAAACATTCCGTTAAATGTTAAAAGGCCAGAAATCAGCTGTGTTACTAATGACTCCCATAAGAGAATGAAAAATATATATACAATTAGTTTATTTGGAGCGTTAAGATATTTTCTAAATTTTAACCCATTCCCCGCCAGCACTTATTTTTTTGAATTTGATGGTGCATTTTTGTTTGGAGGGTAAAAGAAGGTTCCTGAGTTCAAATCCGGTTAGCTTTTTCAGCGACTACGCCCCATTTTTCCGTGGTGCCCTGATGCAATATGGCATCACTGGCGGGAACCTCTTAGCAAAAAATTTACTTTGAGTTTTATTTAAAATTCTATTTTTTACACGTATGCATACATATTTTTTGAATAAAAATGGTAAGTTAGCATACTAATCCGCGGTAGTGTGATATTTTACGAAACATCTAACGCATAAATCTACATCGCATTTTATGCACCTGTTTCAGAATTGGTTTTTGCACGGTCTATATTTACATCTACTTACGTCGATCACATTCACCAACGTAATGAGCGATTCCATTAAGAAGCTGGAATTTTGATCTATTCGATTAGTTCCTTCCATACATTAATTATATGGTTTGACTGCCTTTAGACTTTCGACCATTATAGCTTCTATTCTGTTCTACAAAAGAGCGTAGCTATCGATTTTAGATCTCTTCCATTTGAAGTAGAAGCGACTAAAACGCAATTATTATCATTCCACTTTACAATGGCGACGTCAAATTCCTTGTTTTCTTGGGTTCTAGTTAATAAATTATCGATGTAAAAGTAGAATAGGAGGGCACGAATGTCGTCAGGAAGGGCGTTGATCATTTGTAATAGAGCTGCCACAAAGTGAATACAACAATACTTTCCTCGGAAAATACCAAAGGACACCAAATACCCTCCAAGAGTGTTCAGAAACCATGCAATGTATCTAAATCGAAGAAGTTTGGTTTGAATGAACTGTTTGCACGAGAGCAGTCTGAAATACGGTGTCATGGACTCATCAAATGATGCTCAGGGTGCAAAGGATCAATGTGTTTTTTCAGTGTAAAGTGAATAAAATGGCTTATTTGATTGAAACTATTTCGAGACATGCCAGCAAAAATCGTGGTTTTAATGATCCAATAATCTTCACGATTAACTACATTGTAACCGAAGATAAGCATAATCCCAAGTTAGATGCATCCACAATCATTTACAGCACGTAAAAAAAGGCTCGAAAAATTCATATGACACCCAGGCCCATTCACACGGGGTGGGTTTTTGCTGTTTAAGCCCCCCCAGGTAGATATTTTCCCCATATAAATTATTTATGAACTGAATTATTGAAATAAATGGAAATTAATCTACCTGTAAACTTTTCATAAGCGGTTCCCGCCAGTGATGCCATATGGCACACTTAAAATGTATTCAGGCCTATCACTTAGTAAGGAACAACTTATGGAAAAATATAAATGCACTTTAGAAACTACAATTTGGCATAATTACTTTTTTCAAAATCGAAATACAAATAAATAATTTTTTGCAACTCGGCGACGTCTCGATGCCATAATCGATTTTTTTCGAATAATTTTTCAATGATCACTTCCTCTCCGCTCACGCTTGAAATGTTGATGAGTTATTAATGCGTGGAATGCATCAAATGATAGATCAAACATTTTTACGCACATAAAAAACAACAAACCTGCGCGAAAAAGTTACAAAATGATTTTGGTGCACATTCGGGTAATGCGTTTTAATTGTGCCGTATGGCATCACTGGCGGGGAATGGGTTAAGTCATAAAATTTTCCATTTTACACTCAAATATAGCAGTAGCAATCAACTTGCAACAAAAACACAA
The DNA here is from genome assembly GCA_951812925.1 of Calliopum simillimum. Taxonomy (NCBI): domain Eukaryota; kingdom Metazoa; phylum Arthropoda; class Insecta; order Diptera; family Lauxaniidae; genus Calliopum; species Calliopum simillimum. The sequence continues at coordinate 69,392,269 of OX638370.1, forward strand.
AATTACTAGCCGACTTTTATGATAACTGCGTACCATTAGGAATAAGACTTTTTGTATTACAAGCGGGAGTTAGTGTGAATAGAAATGGGAAAATTTGGGACTGACAAAGTTTCCCGCATGTCGAAATCTCCTCCTTCTCCCATACAGATTAAATTTTGAAAAATATTCCATATTTAAGAGCACTTTTCGGTTCTTAAAATGGTTTGGGATTCATCAATGGTTTTCTAAAATAGACCAAAATTTACATGGTACTTGTTTACATTGAACGCAATTCCAAGCATCTTTTGTAAAGTGATGCCTATGCGTCGCGGTTGTATTCAACTTTTTCTCTAAAGAAGAACAATAAAATGGAATGGCAACTCACGGTTTCATATGACCTTTTCAAGAATATATGTATGATCTGCCGTTCCGAAATGTTAGCATGCTTAAATCTGCTCACACTGTCCTCACAGACAATTAATTACTAAATGGAGTGCTTATCTTCTGTTGGCATCCTGTTTCAATACTAATTGGCTAAAACCAGCACAATGAGAAGAATACAAACAATAAAATGTCTGCGTATTGGAGCTAACAAACCATTAATTTAATTAAAATCCATACAAACGCAACAACAGTACAACACACTCATACAGCAGCGCGCAAATACAAATAAAATATTCTTAATGTGGTTTAATGTATAGATTCACGATGATGATAACAACATGTGTGTATATGTTCAACTGTTGTAGACACATCATCATCATCATCATCAGCATCTACCACGAGAAATCAAATTAACTAATCATTTATTTATTCTATTGCTATTTACATAGTAGAATTGAATTTTTACTCTCCCTCTCTCTCTGTTATATGCTATATAATTATTCTCATTCTGAATTTTTCTCTATTTGCAGATGGTTACCCAAATCGGCAATGCGGCCCGTTGGCCCCGAAACCTCACACACCGACTGCATACTGGTTGTCGGTGTATCCCGTCCTAAATTAGCCGTAGTTTTTCTCACCGTCATGTTGATATCACTTTTTCTTACATTTCACGTACTCTACGACAGCGCTGTCTATAACATTCAGGCTGCCCAGGCAGTGTCAGAGCATCATCATCGTTTGGCCATGTTGAGCAGCAGTAGCACTAGCAGTGGTAGTGGTAGCAGCAGGAGCAGTAAAAGTATTGCTGGTATTGGTGTTAGCAATCGCCTACCGGAATTTGATAAGCCCGTCGAGACAATGAATCAGATAAGTCATCCCATGGTGTTTCCATCGAATCGTGTACATTTTCCTAAAACAAGTAGGCGACTGCCGCAGGTGAGTTTTGGTTTGGGGGAAACAAAAAGAGATTGCACAGTGGGACAAAAATGGAGATTTATTTCTTAAAGAATATACCAACTTTATATCCGCGTAATTTTTAATATCTGCATTATTCAAAATAATGTCAATTTGGGAATGATGCCATTAAATTTCTGAAAAGATTTTTTACAATCTAAACGACACTTTTTGCATTTTTATCAACATTTAAAAAAAATAAACATTTCCGATATATTTTTCGATTCTTAAACCGAATCTGGTAACGGAATTGCTCTTTTAGGTCTGGCCTTAGAGATACCCGAACCAAAAAGTACAAAAAACATCGTTTTGTACGCTATCTTTGAAGCTTTGTTACAAACAGGCCAGGTAGTCTTTGGTCATGAAACTTTATAATAACCACAAAGTACTAGCCGAAATGCATATTACTTTTTCTCCTACTTTTTAGTTCACGAAAACTATGGCATATCAAATAAAACCAACTTTTCTGGGGTTCCAATCATAATTTTATAAGACATATTTTCCGAAAATAATAAGCTACAATTTTGCATACTCAAGAAATTTATAATGAGTTACTTCCTACACGGTGTATATACAAATGTTCCAATACATTCAAGATATCGTCCCATTTCAATGATAACCACGTAACTAAAAACTTTTTTTAATTTTTATTTTTTATCGGAAAATTGTCAGAAGCCTTCATTTAACGTATTGACAAATTTTTTCGAAGATTTCAAAAAATTGCAGTTACGTAGTTTAGGCTGAAAGGGGACGATACCTATGATACATTTTTCTGGTGAAATTTCCAATAAAAAGCAGAGCTAGCTCTAAAACCTCGACATAATCTTTCTGCGCATGATTCATCTGGAGCTGGTGTTTGATGAACTTCGCGGTTTCTTCTATAGGTGCCAATATCTCCCAAATTTTTCCATTTTCCACTTCAGATGCCACCGATTTTGTTTTTATGGCAGGCTAAGCCCTTTAGATCTAGTATCGAAACGTGTATTTGATTTATAATGGAGTTATTGAGAAAAATATAGAAGGAAATTTAAATTGTTGGTTACTCGACTCCATTGTCTTCGACTGCTCTAACTGCGGTGAGCCTACAAATTGCATTTTATCGTGAAAATAAATGTTTCAGAATCTCCAGCAACATCGAAAGTATAAGGTAGGACCTCATAAACCAATGATAATCGCGTAAACCCCCGTTGACCGGCAATGAACAATAATGCGCCTGGACGGTGGTTCAGTCTGTGGTCAATATCTCGAGAAGATTCTGTCAAAAAATATTGTGCGACCACTCATTTGGTATATCACAACATAGGCTACAAGACTAATGTCCGAGAAAAAAAAAACAAAAATTTTTCCTACGATTTATGGCAATTTAATCTAACAAAAATCTCATATTTTTTCTGTTTTTTTCGAGAGATATCTTGAATGTCTTGAAATCTTGGAATCTTTTCCAAAAACTGGCCATGCCATCGTCTTCAGCGACCTCGAACGCATAACGTAGTACAGAAAAAAAAATTGTTCCTATACTTTTTTATCGATTTCCACGGGCTGAAAGACCCCCATTCTCGTACGGTCAAGGCAGTGCCACCTATCGCGCTTGCGCGAGTACTAAGTAAATCTCAATATTTTTTACCAAAATTTACACACGTAATCTAGAGACCCTACCAAACATTTTAAGTGCTGAGCCCCTAAGATTGGAACACTTTGGTTTTTTTGGGTCAGTCCAATATACATACATCAAGCTTTCTTCCAATAAATCATTCGCTAAACACAGGCTTGGCTATTTCGTGATGCCATCCATAACTTTTCAAGGGCTCATTTTGAAGGAATTTAATACATGATAGTTTGGGCAAACAAATTTTTTGTGTAGCCTGTAAAATAGTAATTTTTCTTGTATTTAACCTCAAATATCTCAAAAACCTGACATTATTGGGCCAATTCTGAGGTCGGATTCGGATTCTACGCAGAAAGTTCAGATATTACCTTAACTGCCCTAAGCAAAATCATTGTTGGCGATTAGTGGCAATTTCCATCTGAATATCTGCGAAAGCTAATTTTGGTGATGTTCTTAATTCGATCAAAGCACGACGTCTCTATTTTTTACTGAAATAGAAGTGATTGATTTGGTTTTCGGTTCTGATGTCAGGAGTAACTGAAGTAGCTAGGACTTTAAAATCGATTTTGACTAGCTTTTATTTTTGCTGGGTTCTTTTACAAAAAAGTCGTTAACCTTTTTTTCCACCACTAACTATATGTTGAGCTTTATGCGAACGAATCGATACTTTAGTTATGTGGCCAGTCACAAATTTTTTCCTCGTACCCAAAACCCTATTATTTTTTCTGATGCGCTCAAGGTTAAAATGTTTTTAGTAAAATTTGGCAATCAGAATACAATAGTCTACAGGACGTTTTTATTACAAGCACAGACGAATGTATTTACAACTGAATTCTACACTTTCATTTTGACCTAATCATTTCTAGAGAGTATAAACTTTTGGGCCGAAATTACCCAAAAAGTCGGGCCATCAATTACACAGCTAAACATATGTGTTTTCATTGACTTTTTGTCACTGATCTAGAATCCGAAGTTATATTTGGTTTATCAGGTCAGAATTTGGAGATATCCTTGCTTCAAGGTGCAAAAGTTGCTGTTTTCAGGCATGTGGCGTTCTTCCAGGAAATAGAGGGCATTATGATTTATGACTGAAACTTTCAAAGTTACTTTAATGTTTGCTTGTACATGCGATAAAAACGCTCTACAAAATTAAAGAACAGAAAAACATTGTTTTGTCCCACTGTGTTCGAGGGTGGAATATATGTAAGAAAAAATCTCTAATGCTTTGAAACAAAACAAATAAAAAACCAAGAAAAAAAAGCAAAAATAATTTTATTTTCTTTTATTACATTTTCATTCACTTAATTGCCAAACAAAAACAAAAACGGTTACGGAATTTTCCCCAACAACAACAACAACAACAAAAACAACAACGCATACAACAATAACTGTCCAATGCAAACAACAACCAAATAGGCGCTCATCATTGGCATTCGTAAATGTGGTACACGTGCCCTACTCGAGATGCTCTACCTTCATCCGCGCATACAAAAGGCTGGCGGTGAGGTGCACTTTTTTGATCGTGATGAAAATTATATGAAGGGTCTGGAATGGTATCGCAAAAAGATGCCGCATTCATTTCGTGGCCAAATCACAATAGAGAAAAGTCCCAGCTACTTTGTATCACCAGAGGTAAGTGTAATGGGAATTGAAATGGGAATGGGAATGGGGTTTGTTTAAGCTGTGGGTTACGCGCGGGCCAATTGCTGTTTCTTTTTATGTTTATTTGTTTTGTCTACTTTTTCTTTTTTGATTTTCTTTCTTTGTAATTGACCAATATCTTGCCTTCGTCATCATCTTTATCTGTATACCATTGTGTCTTGCCGTTGTCACTGTCGCCTTCATCTTCATTTTTATCAGTTTTGTTTGTTTTTCCTCGGGTAAAATTGGAAAATTTTATTAAAATGTTTCAAATTATTCATGGTTCGTTTGCTTTACTTTTATGTTGAAATAAATGAAAGTCATTTTGTAACATTATGTTTACTTCTTCTTCTTCTTCACTTTCATGTTATGTTTTTATTAAATGTAAAATTGATAGTACCATTATATTTAATTAAAATCTTCAGACATTGCAAATGGAGCATACTTTTCAATGGAAATTTTCTTATGTATTTAAAAATTCTAATTCTTGAAGTGTTTTTTTTTATTAAATATTTAAAACGAAGGAGAATAGTCTTTCTTTGCGTTACCAGCCAAGATTCGACTTGACATCTCTGATTTTTATGAAAATTGGTGGTAAGCTAGAATTTGACACACATATAACTGTGGTAAAATGATTTTCCGAAATTCCGAAAATTTCCAAGATAGCGGCTACACGAAGTTCGATCCAACCTTTGGATACTCACATGTTTGAAAATTCAAAGCTCTGAACTTTTAATCCGATTTTAATGAAGTTTTCAGAAAAGTATGAACTTTTGAAAAAAAAAATTACACTGAAAAAAAAAAATTAAGTTTAGGTGGATAAAAACCTTTTTTCTTTTTCAAAGCCTATTTGGGGCTTGGGACACTCTTTTTATTTTTTTTTTTTATTTAAAAGTAAATTTATAACAATTATTTTCCGGTCCTCAAAATTGTGGTGTGTTTTACGGTTATCAAGTTATGAGCTTTTGAAGTTGTAACGTGTTGTGTTTATCATAAGTTGTTGGTTCGCCTGCGCTACCATACAGTGCTGCCACCGCCCGGACGGTATTTTTTTTAGTGAAACTTTTCATAGAATTTTTTTGTGGAAGAGTTAAACCTATTATAACCAAATTTTTAGATAAAGGGGTCAAAAAGACCCATAGAAACACGATATAATGGGTTAATACATTCGAGAAGGTTAACGTGAAATCTTGCAAGGAATAATTTTCTTGAACATCTTAACCCATTAAAACCCGTTTTTATGAGTATTTTGATCCCAATATCCAAAAACTTGGTTATAATGAGTTAAAATGTTCTATAAAAAATTTCACCAGGGTTCACTGAAAATAAGTTTCATCCGGACGGTGGCAACCCTATAAAGTAGTTCACGCGCACCAACGACTAATGATAAACACAACATTATACAACTTCAAAAACTCATAACTTGATGACCGTAAAATATACTACAATTTTGAGGGCTGGAAACTAATTGTTATAAAATTTTCCTACTACGTCAGGTTTTCCTAACTTAAGTGTGCAAAACACTTTATTTTCGCCTATATTTGAGGTTATGTATCGCGAATATTTATTCTCAAAAAACTTTGTTTAGGATCTTAAAGGTTTCTCTTCCGAATGCCGTTGAGTTTGATCAAGATATCGCAATTCTGAGCCCTGACTCGGACTCGGCGACCCTTAGTTTTTTGAGAAAATACATAATCTCATATATATGCGAAAATAGCGTTTTTTGCTCTTTTAGGTTAGCGACCCTCATAAAGCTATGCGAAATGATTATTTTCTTTCAAAATACATTTTTCAAGTCGAGCTGCGTATTCAACCATGATAGTTAAATTTTGAGGATATCCGTATAATAAATATGCTTTAAACTTCAGAAAGTTCTTACAAAGTTAAAATATATTAGAAAAGTCTATAAACAAAACTATCGAAAATATTGGGAAAAACCAGAAAATGTTGAATAAATTAAAAAATTTTAAAATTTTTGGGAAATTCGACAAAGGTTGAAAATCTCCGAAGATTTGGTAGAAATTATGAGAGTCAAAACAATTTAGAAAATGTACACATAAAAATGGGAGACACGAAAAATCTGAAGAAGTTTTAGGCTGTGTTTATGATCGAGCGTATTCGCATCGCGCGATGTGACGAGAATCGCTCTTTCGCAAGTAGAGTTTTTGCTAGCGTAATCGCTAGCGACAGAGTATTTATGATCTAGCGGAATTGGATATTGGAATACGATTGATCCCAAAAATTTGAAAGAAGATGTGGAGAAAGTGAGCTGAGAATTTTTTGAAGGTCATTTAGATGTTGCTCATCGTCGTTTTATGCAAAATCTTGGTTTAATGCACTTTTTAATTTTCTTTCGACCTCAAAAATGCTCAATGAAATTGAATCAATGAAACATATATAAAAAAATAGTACCTTGAACAGTTCGCCGGTGCTTACGAAGACTATCTCTTCTTTAAATGCGGACAAGAAAATCCTTTTTTTCAAACTGCGGCGAAAAATATCTATTTTGTGCGAATGCGGACAAGAAAATCACTTTTTACAAAATGCGGAGAAGAAAATAACTTATTACAAAATGCGGAGAAGTAAATAACTTATTACAAAATGTGGCGAAGAAAATCACTTTTTACAAGATGCGGTGAAGAAAATCTCTTTTTTAAAAATGTTTATTTTCGTAACTCGTCGAAAAAGTAATCATTAAATAAAGAGATTTTCTTCGCCGCATTTTGTAAGAAGTGATTTTCTTCGCCGCATTTTGTAAACAGTGATTTTCTTCGCCGCATTTTGTAAAAAGTGATTTTCTTCCCCGCATTTTGTAAAAAGTGATTTTCTTCGCCGCATTTTATAAAAAGTGATTTTCTTGTCCGCATATTACAAAAAAGATTTTTTTCGCCGCAATTTAAAAAAAAAGATTTTCTTCGCCGCAACTTTCGGTTGGAAGATTTTCTTAGTAAGCACCGGCGAGTTAATCAATAATTTATTCACGCATGTTCTGAAATCCGATTTATTTCGGAATCGGAATGAAAGCAATCTTCAGGAGCTCTGCATTGCGACAAATAAGATGGAATTGAATTTGTCTTTCAACAAATAAAATTTGCTAATGGTTCCTATTCGATTTACAGAAACATAAATCCGATTTGGTTTTAATTATCGAAAGGAGCGTCTACAAAAACGGTTTTCACCTTTCTTAAAACAGCACAAAGTGCTTAAATATTTCTGGCTTGATTTAGCATCATGTCACTATGGAAAAAAGGCCCTTGACTGGTATGCAAATAATAATGTAAATTTTGTACCACGGGAGGCAAACCCACTCAACTGTCCAGAACTCCGGCTTGTAGAGAAATATTGGGCGCTCGCGGAAAGGGAATTGAAGAACACAGGAAAGTTATTCCAGGACATGTCTGACTTCAAACGTAAATGGACCGGCTCCTCCAAAAAGGTGACGGAAACAACTACAAAATCGTTAATGACAGGATACCCGGAAAAGGTGGATAGATTTATAAATTCCGATTAATATTCCAATATTTTAATGTTTAATGAATATTTTTAAGAATTTTTAAATTGAACGGTTTAAGTTTTATTTAACTTGAAGCGTATATAAGTATTTTTCGAAAATCAAAAATCAAAAAACCTTAAACATTGCCAAGTTAAGTGCTTTAAAACTCAAATTAATATGGCACAGGGCACCATCTTGAAAATTAATTATTTTTGCTGAATTGAATTATCTTCATATTTTATTTAATACAAAAAAGCACTTGTCTGTAAAAGTTTGGATGTCTGCCATCTTATAGTTACAAATAATTTCCAAGTATTTTTTAATGGTCTGCAACCACGACAACGGCAACATATAGCCAACAAAAGCAATAACATTAAAACAAAATACAACAAAATTTGATCTGCAACAATTTAGCGGGCACTTTTTGTTAAAATCAACAATATTTTTGTATTCATTTGAGCAGAAAATTCCCAAAAAAAAGAAAATCCAGAACTTTTCAGTTACTTTTTCGAAACAAATCAACAATGAAAAGTTCACCGGCCGCTCGATTGTCGATTGTCTGCACGAGAAGCAAAAGCAAAGCAGCAGCAACAAAAACAGAAACACTGGCACTGAAGTAGCAGCATAAATTGCTATTGCTGTGAGGAAAGTCCTCAGGCGAAATGTCGTGAAACATGCGAAAAATACAAAAGTGGACATGTAGCTGCTGCTGCTGCTCGAGGACGATGACGATGATGATGATGTTGCTGGATGCGACTGACTGGCTGGGTGACTGTCTGTCTGTTTGTTTGCCACAACTCGTTTGCAATCAAATGAACGTTGAATGCAACATCAAAAAAAGGATTCATTCAAGTGCAATGAAATATAAAAATAATTTATTTAAAGTTTCATCTTCGTTCTTTCATCAAATTATAATAACTTCATTAAAGGGAACTTTCAATTCGCTTGTGATTTATTTCACTATTTGCTGAACTTTAATCCTTTTGCTGTTAATAAAAGGATAATTGTCTTTCGTACATACAATGCATATTTCTGTCAGTGTATTTCGACCACAGCTGCTTTGTAGCGTCAAGTTGCTATTAACTTTAAACGAATTTTTCGCATCACTTTGTCTGCTGCAACTTTTGTTGCTACTCATTTTTTGCTGTTGATGTTGCTGCTGCTGCTCCTTGCACATGTTGAATTTTTATGAGCTTAAATGGGACAACATCCAGCTAATAGTAACAGCAACAACAACAAAAATAATAGCGAAATTGCGCCTGCAGCAGCCAAATAGGGTGAAAATAAAAAAGAAACACAAAAAAACCGGGGCGTTAGAAATTTGGGGAGCTTTACAACAGCGAGGTTGATTGCGTACTGGAAGTATAAAATAAACTTTCTGCTTTTTTTAGAATTTAGTAGTAATAGCAGCAGCAGCAGAAGCAGCGGAAAGTGTAGTATGTATTATCAACAACAACATTATAAAAAATTACATGTTGCTACCATAAAGCGGAATGTAGCAACATCAGCAGCGGCAGCAATTGCTTCTACTGAAATTTATTTAATGCTTTTAGTGCAAACAAATCGCTACCACTGGTTTTTTTCTTAAATCATTTAAGAATTCCATGCAGCAGCACCTTAAGTGTTGTTGTATATTTTACCCTACACTGTAGTGGATTTTCGTGCATACAACCTCCCGTTTCTGTTTTCTATTTTTACGCAGCATTTTAATTTTCATTCTCTATTCCTTTATGCTTAACAACAACAGCAGCAGGAGCAGCATAATGAACCAGTGTTTCGTGTTGGTGGCCAGACTGTTAAATGCTGTCAAATACTACAGAGTACAACCCTTTTTTTTGCTCCCCATTATGCACAGTTGGCATTTAATACAATCTTTTGAATATTTTTAAAGTCTTAAAATTTGATGAACGCATGAAAAATATAGCAAAATCTATTAGGAAAGACGTCAAAATGGTTTCTGTGTTTTAGAAAACTGATACATATCACTTAGTATATTGACAATTTATTTCGACAGTGCAACGCTATTCAGCACTTACCAAAAAATATATCGTTTTTTTTCTAAGAAATTCCCTGAATTTATAAAAAAGAAGTTTGGTTTGAAAGTGTTACAGCCTTAAGTTTTTTTTTTAAGAAAAATATGTATTTATTTAAAAAAATTTGCAGACCATAGCGCGTTTCGGAAATAATTACTGCTCTTCAACAACACAAGCAATCATTGTGAGACAAAAATCGGGTGAAAGCTCTGGTACTCATCTAGGCTTATTATTTCACTTGAGCAAATTTTTTAACGAAATTAAAGTAATTTTAAAAATTACACAGTGCAACAAACTGAAGAGAAACCCATCTGAATTTGGATTCCACTCAAAAATATCAAAAAAAAAAAAAAAAAATTTTAAAAAAAAAACATCCAAAAATAAAAACATCCAAATAAAACATCCAAAATAAAAACATCCAATAAAAAAAATATCCAATAAAAAAATGTCCAACATTTATAAAATCGATGACTTTTTATTTGGATTTTTATTTTTGGGCAGTTTTTAATGGATATGTTTTTTATTGGATGTTTTTATTTTTTTGATATTTTTGATAATAACCCTGAATTTGATCTCGATTACTAACTAATTCTGACTTATTCAGATTCGCTGATTTCAAATCGGGCAACCGTTTTTTTTTTTTTTTTCATCTCGCCTTAACCTTGATTAAAAGTGCAGAAAACGCCATTTTTAGACGTATGGCATTTATCCAGGACGTAGTGTAGTTCACTTTTGTCAGCTGCAGTAAATAACCCTGATCTTCCTCTGTAAACCAGACCTTTAATTTTTCAATGGATGATCCAGTTGAGAAAGTGAAACTTATTATTTAAACAAAAAGATCAGGGCTATTCAATGCTGCTTCCAAAAGTGAACTAAGTACAGTACTTCCCGGATGTACGCCATGTGTCTGAAAATAGCGTTTTCTGCACTTTAAGTCAAGCATAACGCGGATAAGAAAGAACGGTTTCTAGACTCAAAATCAGCGACTCTAAATTAGTTAAAAGAAGCTATTGATATCAAATACAGATTTTTGTATTGTATAGTGTAATAAAAAAAAAAAATGCTTCAAAAATAAAAAATCAGGAAAATGCATATTTTCTTTAAAGCAGAAAAGTGATTCCAGTTCATTCCAAGCCGAATTCAAAATCCTAAAATTAATAAGATAGAGTCACCGATTGTTGGACACTTCCGGGTACGGGACAGTAGATTTTTTTTATCAAGCAAAATTAATATAACCAATCTGACTACTGTCCAAATGTCGTCTTGATTTGACCAAGTTTTTAAGCCAACACCGAATGAAATGATCTACTGCATATTACACCATCCGATTTTGCACAACTGAAAAAAGCAATATATTCTGAAAATATGGCTAAAAATAAGTTATACGTGTCTTCCCGTTTTTTTGGATCAGTTCGAACTTTTTTTAATTGGTCTTTGAAGTTTTTTTTCATGTGTTGAATCGAATCACTAAATTTTACGATTCTTTTATCTGAGGTATATCATGTTTTCTGAAGACTTATGCAGGATATTAAGGTCAATACTTTTGTAGAAAGCTTTAACCCTTTACATCCCCCACAAATGGGCCATTTCTCAAAAAGGAAAAAAATTAAACTTTAAACGGGGGGATAATGGATCAATATGTACCACAGAAATATTTGCTATAAAATTTCACTAATAGTAACCGAACATATACTATAAACAAAAATTTTTTAAAAAAAGTTCTTAAGCACCATACGACTGACTGACTAATAGAAGGAGTGCCAATATGAATTTGAATGCAGAAAAAGTAATATACAAGTGGCCCAACGAATATATTTGCCTCCCGTGTGACCAACATAAAAAAACACAATAGGCAGGTATATATGACTCAAAAACTCATTTTGCAGTCGCCCTGAAAGTTCCCACCTCCTTGAGCCTGCCACCTGGGGTGGTAGCCCCCATCGACCCCCCTAGCTACGCCAGTTCATACATACACAGTGTCCTTCTTCAATTGGAATGATATTTTTGATTTCGTGACAAAAAACAACATTTTGATTATATATACGGGTATATTTTTATTCACCGATGTTCAAAAATAGTTATTGCATTTAATCAGCTGAAATGGTGAATCGTTACTTACATTTACTTAGATTTTATATTCGATTTTTGAACAAAAATACAAAGATTCCATATAAATCATTTTATATTTTTTTTGGCTTACTTGCCCAAGTTGGCCTCTAGGCATGCTACCTTCTAAACCCCCTAGCACTATTTCTAACCATCCAAAAAATTTTTTCTTGAACAAACATTGTTTCTGCAACCCAAAACTACCTCCTGTAATTTTTTTAGCTAAAACAAAAATTTGGGAACTAGAGGGTTAAGGACCAACGGGACACGGTTGCCCTATTTTATCTAAGCACCCTGTAGGAAAATAAACCGGTGAATCGAAAATTCGTTAACGTTTCTAAAAAGCTGAAAGTCTGTTATACTTGCCACTTAGCCGCTCATATGGTTTATGTAACAGTATTCAAGATAAAATCTACTGAAAATTAGTTAAAAAAAAAAATACAATTTTTTGGATTTGGGATCACCATGAGAGCTCAATTTTTCTGACACACTTAAATATCTATATCTATTCGCTATCGAAGACCTGTCTGGCTCCAATCGCAAAGAAAATATGGGATTAAAAAATTCAAATGGGACATACAGTGGCGGATTAACCCTAAGGCACCAGTAGGCACCTGCCTAGAATGGCAGATTTTGGGGGAGCGGCAAATTTTCGCAGTGATAAAAAAAAATTTTTATAATTTAAGTATTGAACTTGATTTTATTTTACCTAAATGTTACTTTAAAAACATTTAAATTTGGTACTATTTATGCAATAAGAATGGACGATTCAACCAATTAAAAACAACCATGTGGTGTACCATACGGTTAAATTAAGACGATTATAAAAGATATTGAAGAAAAGTTTACTCAATGCCCAGGGCGGCACGCTTAAGGGGCGGCAAAATGGACTTTAGGAAGGGGCAAAATGAGTGATTGATATAGATATTGTTCTATAAGACCAAAGGACTATAAATAGTGGAGCTAAGTGGTAGATTTGTGCAGAGAAATGTTAACTAACTATTTGTCAAAGACTGTGTGCGAGTTTATAGAACTTCCGGCAGACAAAGTTCGTTTAGTAATTATTGACGAAATCAAAGCGGCAGTCTCCTTTTTTGCAGTAGTTCAAAAGCTGTACAACTTTTTTTCATCATTTCCTAATCGGTGGAATATATTGCAGTCATGTGCACAATCAACAATATCATTAAAAACTCTTTCCAAAACAAGATGGTCGGCTCATGGTGATGCGGTTCTTGTTGTCTGTGAACATTTACCCAACATATGCGAAGCTCTTGAAGCCATTGAAAATGATTCAAAGGATATAGGTGAAGTGCGATGTGAAGCTCAAGGTATAAGAAATAAATTAGAAACATTCGAAACTTCATTTCTTTTGTGTATATGGAATTTCGTATTAAAAAAAATTAACGCCGTTAGCACGATCTTGCAAGATGTCAAAACAAACCTGAGGAATTAAAGTTTTGTAATCTTTAATTGTCAAAATTGATGTGATTTGATGTTATGAAATTTTTATTTCTTGACATTTAGGTGTCTATACTAGATATTTTGCTGTTATGACCTGAACTATTGCATGATTTATTGCTCGTTGAGTCGGGGTGTTTTGTTTTTATTATAAGTTTCTTTTACTATAAAAAAATCTGAAGTTGGGGGGGGGGGGCGGCGGAAAAATAAGTGCCTAGGGCGGCAAATTGCTTAGATCCGCCACTGGGGACATATATGTCCCGTTGGTCCTGAAAGGGTTAAATATAATTTTTTCTAACTTATGTGTAGCAGTGATCTCGATAACGATTGTTGACACAAAAACAAGGGTGTCAGCGTTTCAAAATCACTGAGCCATGCAACACAAACACTATATTTCAATATTTTACAAAATTTTTCGGAATTACAATACCCATGAAAAATGTTTTCTGTTATTTTGTTTTACGCAACCATACTTTTATTCTACGTTGACACCATTGTTTATTAATAAGAAAACAAAACTTTACAAAAAAATAATGGATCTAAGTTGCTGCGTCCAAATGTCCAATTTTACTGGACTATGTCTCCTAAACTATGAGTCGTGCGAAAACAAATGGCACCAAATTATGAGCTAAAAAATTGTACACTAAAATTTTTCTGCAGAAGTAACGGCTAGCGAGTTTTTTACAAAAAACAGATTTTCGCTACCTTTGAGCCTCAGTAGCTTTTTGTGCAGCAGTTATCTGGGTATCGAATTTTGACATATGTTTTGAAACACCAAAATAAAATGATCCTAAGTAAAAAATGGCTGGCTCTAATTTTTATGGCTAGAAACTCTTATTTTACTGAACTAATAGTTATTAAAATTACTGTATTCTTTATTTTAGCTTTAATTTTTATTTTCATATATTAAAAAAAAAAACCTATTTTAATTCAGGGTTGTAAATGGTAAAAAGAACAACACTAACAAATTTATTATATTTTTGGGTTATGTATCCAACTAAGTAAAAAGATTTTCATATACGAGTATGTAAATATTGTGTTTCTGGCCCAAAATAAATTGCTAGCTCACGTAAAATTTCCCTAGACTCAAAATAATTATATATTTACAAAAGTCTTACAATAAGCCAAAACAATATATTTTTTTAGTGGGTGTTGACCCATACGTATGCCTATCCGTGACATTTAAATTAAGAATTTGCAAAAGATTACTTTTTCAAATACTGACCAAGTTCCACTGTACACTTTCTGCGACTTAAAAAGGGCTTTTCATGCCATTGCTTTTTAAGACTCCTTCTCTTTCTGTGTGTGGGCGTGAGCTCTTATAAATCTTCATTATTTACGTTATTAATATTTATTGACAGACACATTGGGGAATTTTACGATTACGTTACGTTACGTTTTTTATAGTAACACTACGTTACTTAACTTTATGCTTTAGGTGAATGACTTTTAGTTGGTTTTAGTCTGATTCTGGCCAAGCCACACAACAACAAAGTCACTTGTTTAAATAAATAATTCCACGTCATTTGAATCAGACTCTAGATTTTGATGTATTTGTGTATGTATATTCTTAGGGTAAATTTAGAACTTTCGTATTTCGTTGAAGCATTGAATTAGCGTTAAGTGTGACAAATGTTACCCTTGTGGATTTCTTTCATTTCTAATTTCTAATTTATTCCCCCTATTTAGCTTAAATTTCTGTCTTTGTATTTAAATCTTTTTCATTATCGTGGCAATGCTTTAAGTTGAAAATTTCTTTATTAATTTCATATTCAATTTAGCATTCATTTGTAATGTAATTCCAAAGCTTTTGTCAATATTTTTATTGCACTTACAAAAGTAATGAGTATTAATCACAATAAATTTATAATTTTAATATCCTTACATGTACTCGCATGTACAAACGTACGCATCTATGCATATCCATTTAATATAGCAATCATATTCCATTGCTTAATTATCCCTGAAGAGACAATTTCCCGCTTTAAGCAGCAAATGCTGCTATTGCCATTATTGCTGTATGCTGTTTTGCAAACAAATACATAAGTACTTACCATATATGTAGTGTCCAAGTAGGAATTCTTGTTTCATGGCTTATCCAGGATACTCCTTACAGATCAGGGGCTATTGCGTTAATTCGCATTTCACCTAAATTTCGTCATTCATCTTTAGAAACAGTTAAACATTCTTTGATACAGTTTTGGCTGTTTTTTGTCAACTCTAACACAAAAAATTATCACTGCTTTCATGTAATGCGTAGTACTACGGAATTTCTAACAATTTCAAATGTAGTCCTAGTTTCGAAATGTTTCAATATGTGCGCTGAGTCCCAGGTTCAGTGTCGCATCTAAAATTGCGGTAGAAGCCACATTTTATTGTTTTTCTGGAGAGCCACTGGCAGGCGCACTCTAATTTTTGGAGGACTGGTAAGTTACAGCTGTAGCTTTTTTTGCAAGAAAAATAAAAAATATCAAAAATGACATATTTTGGGAAACTCAATTTAACATTTTTTTTTTTCAGAGTAAACAATATAAAAAAAATATTTTTTGCTAGCTTTTATTTTAAAGCCTGTTTCAAGACAAATCATTTGACACCATAAAATTGAGAATTGGATAAATGCAACTAAAGTTATAGCTTCTCAAAAAAAACTATCGTAAAAATTTCAAAGTCCGATATCTCCGCCATTTTTTTAAATTTTGAATAAATATTTGGTAGTAATTTTTTTCACTAAGCTACTATTGCTTATGCTAATTTATAGCCAAATCGGGTGCCATCAAAAAATCTTGATCGTTTTGAAATGGTTTACACCAGTACTTGAATATTAAAGAAGAATAAACAGGTACTGCAGAGGCCTGTCTTGTTTGATTTTCTTCAGTTCAGTTCAATGCATGTGGGCATATTCGAAAATCATCTGCCCTTATATGACCCAGGTTTGAAGAAAATATTTTTTTTCATGTTTAATAACCAAATGTGGTGAAATATATTCTTAGAAATGTAAAATGAAATTTCCACTAGGCGTTCAAGAAAATTTTGACATAAGGGGTGTCAAGAGGTTGTTTTACATGAAAACTTCGAGAAAATCAAGATTTCCGGCAATATACGGGAAATCACACATTTCAGAAGTAGTAGATATGTTACAGAGCACCTTTCTGAATATTCTCAAGTAATATTCAGAAAAATCGTATGTGGAACTCGTGGACAGATTAGGTTAAAAAGTCTAAGTCGCTCATTGCGGCCAGATAACAGGTTCCAAAATTCTGAAAAAAATTCAAACAAAATGAATAATGGCATTCACTGGGAATTTTGGCTGTAAACTAGTGTTATTTTCGGATATATTTACTGCAGTTGTAGTGAACACTTCAAAATGCTTCTTTAACAACAAAAATACACGGAGAGAAAAAAATGTTCTAAAATCTAGCTCAAATCGTTCTTAAATTAAATATTCAGAATTAAGCCCAATATATTGTAGCATAAAATCATCCCAAAATACGCCCAACTTGTTCGCAATTCAAGCTCAAATTTGGGCATAATATTTATAAATTTTGATAATTAAGACCAATTGTACTCAATGCATGCCATTTTGTACTTGTTCATAAAAAAAATAAAAAAATAAGCCCATTTTTTGCTTAATTCAAGCCCTTTTGTGATTGCTTATCAAAAAATAAATTTTCATTTGTGTTTATTCTGTGTGTTTATGATTCTGAATATGACTATGTCATCTACTGCTTAAATAATTCCTGTTCGACAGTCGAATTGGGTATTTATAATAGAGTAAATACTCCTGACATCTCATATTGGGATGCTACGATGTACTGGGGTGTCTTTGGACATTTTGGCACATTGATTTTGGAAAATGAAATGATATTTCTTGCATTTGGCAAAAATGGTCATATTCATATTTTGATATACATATAAGAAATTATTAAGAAAAAATGGGAATATTTTTTTTTTTATAAACAAGTACAAAAGGGCTGAAATTAAGCACAAATGCGTTTAATAAATTTTTGACAAACAATCCCAAATTGAATTGAATTGAGATCAAATGGGCATATTCATTTTCTTGATAAACAAGCACATTATTACTTGATATCAAGAAAATTATGGACAAGCTGAAAATCACACCCAAAATTGATTGGTTTGGGATTGTTTTTAGCTCAAAATTCTCTCCGTGTAGTCTTTCTCTTTTTTGTGCCTACTTTTATTTGGATTTTGTTACTTGCAAGTGTTGCGTTGTCGTTAATGTTATTGTAGTTTTTCTGCTAAATACGCTGGTCTGAAGTAATTGTTTTGTAAAAAAATACAGTCAACAGAAGTAATTCTTGTAGGAATATGTAAGGCTAATGGGGCCTATAGCAGAAGCGATTGATTTTCTTCAGGGCGAAAAAACTATGTATTTTGGTTACTTTGTCCCTGCAGTAGTATCCTTCCGGCACCGACATATACATTTATTCGGACAGCCAAGCGACTCTAAAATCACTAATGGCTTTTTCAATACACTCAAAGCTTGTCTGGGAGTGTTTTGAACTTCTTCAAGCCCTATCCAGGAGGAACGAGGTTACTCTTCTCTGGATACCAGGGCACGAGGGGCATAAGGGCAATGAAAGGGCTGATTGCCTGGCTAAGAGAGGGGCACTCAATTCATTCACAGGCCCATAACCCTTCTGCGGAGTGAACAATAGCTTTAAATATAACTTAATTCGGGTATGGGAAAAGAATAGCCTGATCGATCACTGGAGGGCCCAGGAAGGCATACGACAAGCGAAAAGGTTAATCAATCCACAACATGTTAAGGTTGGTTTAAATCTCAGCAGAAAAGATATAAAAACTTACAGTGAAATAATGAGGGTCACTGTAAACTCAATTACCACCTAAAAAATATGGGTTTGGTAGGCAATGATTCCTGTAGACTCTGCTTAGAGGACTCGGAAACAACAGAGCATGTGCTATGCATTAGCATTTATGAACTTAGTTTTGCATTTGTTTTGTCGATTTCATTTTTCTATATTTTTAAATTTTTTAGCCTCTTCCTTATGAAAATCGTTTATTCCATAATGTTTCTACAATTCCGATTACTTTTGGAATATTTTCTCGCTGGGTTGTTTTTGATCATACGTTATTTTACGGTCATTTGATGCTTAATTTTAATAAATGCCATCAAGTGGACAACGGACGACATTGTTTGTGGTGGTGTGAAATTCCACTACATTTAAAATGTCAATATTTTTTAATTTAAACTCACATTGAATTCGAATACAAAGGGCACAACAATGCGCTTTTATTGATCGTTGTCGTTTCATGCGTTTTTTTGCATTTTTCGAGTTGCTATTTTTTGTTGGTATTTCCGTATTTTACTTATCAACACTTCAATATTCGATACGGATTTCCGTTTTGGCGCCATGCCACTCATCAGTCAAAGCTTTTCAATGTGGTTTCTGTTGTGTTTACTTTATTGAACTACGGTGCGCTTATTTAAGTTCAATTTGAAGTAAAATTATCGAAATTTTCATATCACACAATAATTTTCATCTTATTGTTTCATTTCTGATATTGCTACAAAATGTCTTTGCGTCACCATTGAATCGTGACGCAATCAAAATTACAACTTTTTCAAACTCTTTAAATATCTTTATTCAAATTGATTTTATTTAAATCTTTACAACAAATCTGTTTTTCCTTAACTTAAATTCATCACCTTAGGATTCAAATAGAAAGATCTTCTACACACATTAGAGTCATCTGCAAATGCTGCTCTTATTCAAAAAATGTCAACCGCAAATCAATGTTTTTTTCAATTTCCCGACAAAATTATTATACTCATACTTTTTATGATATTTTTCCTTCTTCTTGAAATTTATGTCACTAATCTCAAAAAAATTTTTATTGAAATTATAGTAAAAAACAAAGTATTTACTTCAACATGCTAACCTTGGAAAACTCAAATAAGTAGGAATATGACAAAGTTGTAGCATTCACAATCCAAACTTATTTTCAAAAATATACAGGCGATTTTTTAATTGGACTATTTTCTGTAGAATGGTGCAACAATTTAATAAATTAATTTTTCGGCAAATGCCGATTGACGTAGCACTGTGCGATAATCTCTTTTCACTGAACTTTATCGATGATTCGATTGGCTCGTCACGTAACATCCACATATTTTCCAACTGTGTCTAAAAAAAATATTGACAGCATGGAATATCTTCTTACTCAACGCCATAAAATCATTTTCATTAAATTTGTTAGTTAACATTTTTTACACTAAGACGATCGTAATACTTAATTAGCTTGATTCTCTAGCAAATAGCTAAAATTTCCGCATTTCAATTTGACTTACTTTGGGCTCAGTGTACTGCTGTTTATAATGCATTTTTTCTTTTGTATGTTGCCTTTTACTCCAAACATTTCTACTTCATCTACCCATTCAATTGAAGAAAAAAAATTAATAAAAACTATTGAAAAAAATGCTAAAGGAAGGGCAGAAAAAAATGCAAAACAAAAAAAAAACTTCATTTGGCACAAATTCAAGCGCGCTCATTTATTTGTTCATTCGCTGCATTTTCATAGCATACCTTTTGGCACTCGAACTTACCACAAATGAATTTAAATTGTTCTGTTTTTCACAAAACTTTATGCATTAAGTGCCATTGATGGTGGGTAAAATTGTATTTTTTTATGTTTCCTATTTGTTGTGGTAAATTAAATTAAATTACATTTTAATTAAATTATCTTTATTACAATTAAATTTATACAAATTTTCATATTTTATTATTTAAAAATATATAACCACGACCTTTTATTGGCCTTCTTCCAATATGTACGTACAAGTGTGTATGCTTTGTCATTTTGAAAAAGGTCACGTGACCAACATAACGGTCATTAGTCCTGCCCTACTTTACCCGATTTTGTTAGTTTATATTCTATTCCGTCCTGTCGTATCCCATCCTGTTATGCTTCTCTGCCTACTTTCATTCTAATTAATTAAATTGTTGACACTTCCTTTGTTCTACCGCTATTTTGCGCCTATTTATATGCTACAACAATATTAATTTATTTCTTTTTTTGTTTTACACTCTATGGCACAATTTCTTTATTTTGTCTTTCCTTCCATCCTTCCGTCCTGTGCATTTTTTCACTCTTCATTGAGTTTTCAGTCTGAATTTTCAGTTTAAATTGTGTAGTTGTTGGTAGTCTCTGCTGTTGCCAAAGTGTCCAGTTCATATTAAAGTAATTATTTTATTGTACGAGTACGTGAACTAGATTAGTTCAAATAGCATTACAAGGATAAACACAAGGATATACTAATAGAGCGGACGTTTCCTTTTTATATGCTTGAATATCCTTGGAATGTTTTAACATTTTTCGAAATTACCATGAATGAGTTCAAGTGCTTGCAAGTGCAAGCCTTTTTCAAAATAATTTTGGTGAAATACTCGTCATTTGCACTACAATTTCAACTACAAGTATTTGCTCAACGAATTCATTACAAGAAAAAATAAAAAATAAACTTAAAAAATACCAAATTCATGTTTCTAAAGTACACTCTAATATAGTGCATGGCATGCTGCTTGATTAACCCCTTTCATATAGGTACGTTTAAATTCACCCATAGTAAAGTTCATTCTGTTACCCTTTTCACAGTATTTCATGTTTTAATTTTTATTTCAGTGCTGTTAAGTGACATTTAATATACCGTAAAAATGGTTAACTTTTAAGAGAACACAGAAAATTTGAACGTTTTTAGATTATTTCCTTAATTTTGAATTAGTAATTTGAAAATTGTTCATGTTTTGTTTTTGAAATTGGTTTCCTGTAACTATTAATTGTCTCCATTGAATACGATCTCTTGCAATTACTTTAATTTCTCTCCACGATTATACCGATTTATGAATTTATCGAAAGTTCGGAAGATATAAAACGACTGGAACAGACACGCCTAAGGCCCTTAGAAAAACTATAATTAATTATATTTAATAAAACTATTTACAATAATACTTGCACAACCAAAATACATTTAAAAATCAGAAACTTTGGCAAATTCGGACAAAAGGGCATGGTAGGCAAAATCTTCAAAATGAAAGTTCAAATTCAAATAAAATTCACATAAATACAAAGGATATTCGATAAAATCTCTGAGCGAAGAAAGGTGCATTTATATAAGAGGGAGTGTCACTTTCTAATGTAAGCTAGATCTTCAAAATGATGTTACTTTCCATAAAAATAGAGCCCAATTTTGATCATATATAACAAAATGTCAGCAAATTCCTATTATCGAAATCAGTTTCAACGATTTTGATAAAAAGCTAAGATCACCTATTCGTAAAGATCAGCATTAATTTCTAGAATGTCAAAAAACTACAAAGTCTCTCATAAGGGCGTTGCATCGCCAACAAAACTTTAATACGTTGTAATAACAGAATTAATAAAGTAATTTTTCTGAAACTTAGTATAGGGAGCTTACTTCAACAAAGTTGGATGATGCTTACCCTAGAGACTTTATATGTATGTATTGATCAAATTTGTTCAATAGATATAAAGTTTGCGCGATACAAAATTAAAAGTATTTTACTTGCACTTTATTATCGCTCTTTTTAAATCACATAAAAGATTTTAAGGCAATGTTACGCCCTTATACAAAAATTAAGCTAAAATTTTCAATTCTTAAAAAGTGGGCGTGGCACTCATTTTATACTTTCTACTTTTTGTCCATTTTAAATTGAATCAAAATATTTTATATAGTTTTTAAGTGATATCATTTAACGTATTTAACCTGTACGGGGATACCACACCCACTGGTGATATTTCGCCCATTTTTTGCTCGGAAGTACTTCATATGTAGTAAGCTCCCTGTACTTAATTTCAGAAAAATTACTTTATTAATTCTGTTTTTGCAACGTATTAAAGTTTTGTAGGCGCTGCCACGCCCATATGCGAGACTATATAATTTTTTGACATTCTACAAATTAATGCTGATCTGTACCAATAGATGATCCTAATATTTTATCAAAATCGATGAATCAGTAAGCATGTCCAGTAGGGTGGGCCAAATTGTATGAAGGAAATTTTATCGACCTCGGCTACCCCCCTATGTGAAAGTTCATTCAATTCTATGAATATTTGCCCACAGAACTATATCTCTGCGTTAAACTTTAGTTCGGCGCATTTTCAATTGAAAGTTAAGGTAAAATTTTCAATCGAAAATGCGCCGAACTAAACTTGAACGTAGAGGTATGGTTCCTTGGGCAAATATTCATAAAATTGAATGAACTTTCAGCCTAGGTTGGTGTTTTGTTTGAAAAAATTCATCCAAAAATATGAATCGTTTATTTTGAAAGTCGGTCATAATAATCGGCTATTTGACTCATATCACTTTTTTAAATATATAGCATCAATTCCACTTTATCAAGTGAACTTTTTTTGTAAACAGAACGCAATTTAATTAATTACTGACAGAATACCAGCCAAATCATATAATGACATTACTTTTGTCTTTATAAAAATTTTTAAAATTTAGTATGAAAACAAAAAAAAATATTGATGAAAGGTAAAATTTTCGATCAAAAATGCGCCGAACTAAAGTTGAACGAACAGGTATAGTTCCTTGGGCAAATATTCATAGAATTGAATGAACTTTCACATAGGGGGGTAGCCGAGATCAGTTTTCAAATCGGCCCACCCTAATGTCCAGATCTCTGATCTCGACTGTTGCTTTATCTTTCAAGGATACCTTTATTTCCCCAAAGAACTGTTCCTTTTTGCCACCATCTGCTGATTTGAAGAGATAGCGCCAATCTTTGTCTTTCAGACTGACCTGATTGTCACGTCAGACTGGTTTCGCGGATTTTTTAAGGCCTTGGAGAACGTCTGCACAGTTCTTACCTGAAGTAGGTTTCACTTACATGGATTCTGGTTGTTTTCGAACCGTCCTTGGTTTTTTCTCTTTTCTGCTTTTTTTCCCTACTGCAGTGTATGCCTTGTTGTGTTTTCCTTTCCTTTCTTCAGAATATTTTCCGATCTGGTTACCTTTAACGGGTGTTCCGCCAGATTTTTCTTTGGCCACTTTTTATTCTTTTCGGTTGACCGTTTTTCATTCATCGTTTCCTTTTCGTACTTTCTTGTTTATATCAGGAGCTGCACGGCCCTTTTCGCGAGACAGGTTGAAGGCTTATCTTTGCTGACTGTTACTCAGCCGTATCACTTTGTCTTTTCAGTCTCTATTGCGTCGATTCTCTGATTTCCCTCGCGAATCGCCATTTTAATCAAAAAGCTTAGTAACTGAAATCGCAAGGATTTCGGAATAGGCCATTGTTTTTCGATTTCAGTTACCTTTGTATCCCAACTAAAACACCTCCTCTTCATCGAGATACTTCCTCCATGGGAAACTGTTTTTGGTTTTGCAACGAAAGGGTTCCTTTTAAGGTATTGAATGCCATCTCTTTATTTGCCTACGTTGGGCTTCCGCTATATTTCTCCTGTAAGAGAGAGGGGCTGAGTAGTGCTTCAGCAGCCCTTGCCAACATATTCATTTTCTTTTTTATCAAAGCGAAAAAATAAATTGTATTCGAGTATGAGAATAATTTGAATAAATCAATATAACTACCAAAAAATTTTATTCTTTCTTCAAGATCCTTCCGTATTTTTTCCGTTAAAACTTTTTATACTTAGTTTTGAACATTTTTTGCATGCGAAGACATACATACACAAATGCAGTCTAAAAAAACTCACCTTATCTTGTTAAGTTGACGTGGCATCACCAATTTTTTCATAGGATGTCTTTTGTCCCTATCCATTTTACATGTGTACCAAATTTCGTAAATTATGGGTTTTTTTTAGAATCGTAGCATCGTGAACATTGTTTGCCCAGGCGCTCTTCTTACATTTATCAAATCTCATTCATGTGCGTTAAATATTTTCAGAGATATGATGAACCGATTTTCTGGGGGCGTTACATCCCCATTTTTCTCTGTACACATTATTTGTCTTGATGCTTTTTACATTGTATGTACCAAATCTCATCTATATACGCTGAACAGTTTCAGAGATATTATGATTAAAATTTTTGGCTCACGGTAGACCTTTCTGTGGAAATGCCAATATGTATACACATCCGTAGCACCACATTACCTGATTAAGTCACTTGAAGTCTCATCGCTATACGCTTGCACCCCCGCAAACGGAATTTGTTCCCATACGTTTATTTTTATCGCAAGCTCCCAATTTAAAACAACGACAAATTCTCTTCCGATTGACGTTACCATTAAAAGTGCTGCAAATGCTCGATGTGGGCTGCAGTAAATGTTTACGTATTTGAAAAAAAAAAATCTAATGTTTTTCCTCACATGTATTTTCTAACTGTTTTCTAGCCGACTTTTTTTAACGTTTCTTCTTTTTCTTCCTTTCATTCCTCCGCCACAGGTGCCGGAACGTGTGCGCGCCATGAATGCGAGCATAAAGTTGCTGCTTATCGTACGTGAACCGGTGACGAGAGCCATTTCTGATTACACACAATTACGAAGTCATGCGGCAACGGCAACACTGCCACTGGCCGATGTTAGCGCATCATATGCAACTCTGGCAGGTGCAGGAGGAGCTTTAACGCAGCAGCAGCAACAGCAACAAAAATCTTTTGCATCATCCTCATCGGCGTCATCATCGCTGCTATACAACAAAATATCGGCGTACTCCTCCGCGCAGTTGTATGATAATTCAATTGGAGGTGGTGGAGGAGGAGGAGGTGGTGGTGGCATCGATAGAGTTAGCGGAGGGGTCGCTGGTAGTGGCAATGGTGGTGATGTTCCTGGTTTTGCAGGAAGCGGATATGCCAATCGACACTATGGTGTTGGTGAATTCTACACAACGACAACGGCGCCAAGTAATGCAGCCGCCGCCGCTGCAGCAGCACAAATCGCAGCCAAGTAAGTGAATCGAATTAAAGATGCAAAAGAAATATTTTTAATTTTGTTATCAAAAAACATTATCTGTTGATATTCATTGAATTAAAAACCAAAATATTTGAAGAGCGTACTGTCCTATCTCCACTGAATATTGAAATAAGCCACATTTTTAAAAAAAAATTCTTCGTTTTTTCGCGTTTCATGACTTTTTGTGACATTTTAGTGAACAAATTTGGTTCCATCCGAGGGTCCACTTTTGTTTGCCGGAACCAAAAATTAAAAAAAAAAAAAAAAAATTCCTTTTTTTTGTGTTTTCTACGCGTTTCGTGACTTTGTACGACATTTTAGTGGAAAAAATTCAAAAAATGTACTAAATTTGTCTTTTATTTTAATAGTAGTGGATTTCTATATAAGGGCAAAAGTAATGATATGCTAAAAATTAGCCGTGCTTTCGTTAGAAATTAATAAAATTGGTTAAAAATATCAAATTATGTTAAAATATACTATAGGTAAAATAAATGCATGTATCGTTATATCAAAACAGCAGCCGATTCTAAATAACCACTGTTTGAAATCTTCTTTTTGCATTTCCCAACAATTTGAAAAATGGAGATAGGACTATAGCGCCCTAAGGTATCGATTTGCAGTTGGTCACCGTTATAATATGGACCTTATTGATTTTCGCCAGAAAAATGTGCTATTTGACTTATAGTGCAAAAGCAAAAGTATGCTTTAGTACGAGGCCACTATTTATATTTCGGGAACTGGCAGCACTAATGTCAATAGCTAAAATCTGGCAACACTATAATAAAGTTTGATGTCCAAATGCTATTTGTTTTGATTACTGTGAGTTAAGAAATTCAATTTTTCCATTGATAATTTAAGCGATTGATAAATTATGGGGTTTCCAACGAGAACAAATGTTTTTTACAACTAAGTGTAAAATCGAATGTATTGAAGTGGAACTATTATGCAAGGATGCCTCTGTCTCACAATATGTCAAATGACGATCTTGGATTATCAGTTCATGCACTGTATCAATGTTTTGTGGCACAACCTTCACGGAATTCGTCGGCGACCAAACTACGACCACGATTGAATTCACTGTACCAGCCATATGCTGTGGTTTGATGGTGCTTTATCGCCATACTAAGAACTGAGTTCATCGACATATTCTTGTTGAAATAATCCACGTCGAAAGTTGTGAAAAATAATCCAACGAAAACCTTCTCTTGAAATTTCCATTTTTTGGCCAAATTGATTTTCTTAACTCACTGGAAACAAAACAAATAGCACTTGTACATCAAAACGTTGTGAGTACGTTTATGCTAAGAAATGTCAAAATTTATTATGGTGTTGCTAGATTTTAGCTATTGACATTCATACGTATGAATGTGAAAATAGGCCAGACAAAACATTATTTCCATCACAGAGTTCAAAATAAAAAAAAGTGGGATTAAGTGGTTTTAAAATTCCCGATTTTCTAGGTGTGCCGGGGGTAGGAAAAAATGTTCCCAGACCAACATTATTTACCTCTTTAGTGGTTTCCCATACAAAATTGATTTTTTTTTTTTTTTGGGTAAATCTATATATGAAAACGCAGGACAAAAATTTCTGAGCCCCTTTTTTTTTTTAGAAATGGAGTACAACTTTGAGTTATATACCATCAGACTTCGTGTATTATATGTTGTTTAAGTTTCACTTTACATTGTTTCGGGGATGATAAATGAGCTCTTTATATTTATAAAGGTCATCAATAATTTTATGATGGCCCCTCTTAGAGGCCTTAAAGGTGGAAAAAATGTGTAATTATAATCCAGAAAAGTGTTAACGAGGTATAAAAAAGGTCAGTGTAATCTATTTAACTCTACTAGAACTTTTATTTTTTGGTCCCCTTCTACTCAGAACATTGAACCTGTGCTCAAGCACATTTACAGTTTAATTCACAAAACTAATTTATACAGCTTTTGGAAACACCAAAATTAAGAGTGTCAAAGTGTCAATGTGTCTTATTTGAAATCTACTACACAGAACCTTAATTTTTTTAAAGTTAATTTCACCGCATCAAAGTTTCTCAGACATTATAACTATAAAATGCGGCAGCTTTCCAGTAGATTGTCTCAAATTCTTTCGTCGTAATCCTACCTGCCTCTGTGGTAGAATCTGATCCATGTTGCTTATCAACTTGATGGTAGCCAAGCCGTCTGGCTACTTCGCTTATGTGCTCTCGAATAGAAAATTCTAAACGTTCGACACATTTCCATCTAAGTGATCACATTCATGCTTCAAAGTGCAGAACAACCTTTATATAGCTCAATTTCTGAGCTTTTTGGATAAAATTTTTTTGTATACTCTAGTTTCAATTAACCCAACTGATCCATCAAAGCGGAAAATACCTATAAGCTCATTTTTACTTGCCAAAAAAACATAATGTCCTTGGCTTATATTAGCGCATCCCTAATAAATACTTTAATGTGCACTTGGTTCTCAGTTCAGAACCTTTTTATTTAACTTCATCGCACTCTGCATATAAATGAGTCACTAAGTGCGCCACCGAGAAGTGCGCTAAGCGTAGCACGGGTGTAATGAACAATTTTGAAATAAAGTTTTTATATTTTTCCCATTTTACTTGCTGTCTATTTTCAATTTAAATTGATAGATTGAATTTATTCAGTAACAATTTAATTCATTATAAAAATACAAAAAAATACGAAAATCACCATTTACATATTATTCCACTTAAATTTCTATTTTGGTTAATTTTTTTTCCTTTTCAGAACATTTGAGGAATTAGCCATATTCCCTAATGGTACTGTAAACGAATCCTACCGCCCGCTCACCATATCCATGTACCATCTGCATTTGCATCGATGGCTGGAAGTCTTCCCACGTGAACAATTACTCGTCGTCAATGGTGATCGATTAATTGAGGATCCGGTGTCGCAACTAAAGCGCATCGAATCATTTTTAGGTGAGTTATAAATGTGTCTATGCACACGTACATACATATGTACAATAATATGTACATATGTGTACTGGTATGTAAGTGTGTTTGTTGTTTGTATGTAAGTAAGTATATAAAATTCATTTGTCAGCTCTCCAAGCTTACAAACTTTATAGTGTTGGGAGAAATAATGAATACAATATTTTATTAGAAAACTTTACTCAAATTCATATTCAATTTCAGTGATGGTTACTTTTGTCATTGAACATTTTTTAGAATCAGGGATACATTGAAAAGATGAGATGTCTATTAGACATTGTCTAACTAAAAATCATTAATATCGTTAAAGCTCAATAAAAGACTTTTTAAATGAACAGTCTTACAATCAATGTTTCAGCAGCTCTCTTGAGAGTATTAATTTTAACATTTGCGGACTCGCCGAGACCATCTGAACCATCCCACGTACCCGGATAAATCAAAAGCATTACTATTTAATAGAGATAAGAAAGTCAAAAATAATAAAATAAAGGCCATATCAATCCATGAAACCACGGTCAACAGTAGGGAAACTGATGCTATTGTGGCATAGTTTTTCAATGTGGTATGGTCGCATATCTCCAAGACCAAAACTAGGCTAACATCAAAACTCAATGTTCAAAATCAAGAACAAGGTCAATAATGCTGTTGTATTTGTCGCTGAATCAGACGGTGAAAATTTAAAAAAAGAAACGCGGCATGACCTTTCAATTGTTTTCGTACGACTTTTAACTCAGGAAATATCCTGATTCAAAATTTGAAAAAAACTAGTAAATTGTACATGCCGCGTATGAATAGGCACAGTGATGTGTTGAGCTTAAAATTATGATAACTCATGAACGGTGCGTTACACGTTTAAAGTAAAAATATTTGTTAATAGGGAACTGCTTGCGCTACAATGACCTATAGTTTAGGAGATTTTTTTAAATCAAACATGAAATTTAAAAAAACACATTTATATAAAAAATCTCCAAAACGGTTAGTTCTAGAAAAAAACATTTTCTCGCATTTTGTGGAACGTTCAATTTCCTATAAGAATTTCTCCGAAATGTTTTTTCGTCCGACTAACCGTTCATGAGATATCACGTCTTGAAAATTATTCAAAATTGAACATTGTACTATGCGCAGTACTATGATCAGTTTTGAATGATTTTCAAGTCGTGATACCTCATGAAGGGTAAGTCTGACGAAAAAACACTTCGGAGAAATGTGTATAGGAAATTGAACGTTCTACAAAATGCATGAACAATTTTTTTTATAGGACGAACCGTTTTGGAGCTATTTGGAAAAAATGGTTTTTTTTCTAAATTTTAGGTTTGTTTAAAAATTATCTTCCAAATTATAAGTCATCTGAAAAAAAAAACATATGTTGATTGTAGTGCAAGTTATTCCCTATAAAAAGATATTTTTACTTTAAACGTGTGACTCACCGTTAAATGGTCATTTTTATAGAATATTTCATAAGGTACAATATTGCGCCACAATATTTTTCTATAAATGTAACCATTAAAGAGATATTTGCAAAAAACTGATTTTGGACGCCATTTTTCCAATATGGCGGCGCGAGCGAACACGATTCGAGGAAGCAAAGTTGAAATTCTGAAAGAGCACATCGAAATCTATAAAATAACTCATGTGCAAAAATCCCGCAAAACATTTTATTCTCCCAAATGATTGTTCTAATAAGGCAAATAAAACTCTAGTTTTGAATAACTTAAAAGCCACCATTTTTTTCTGCTCATGGAATGAGAAGCTTAAATTTATGGGTGGCATTATGGACAGCCATCAATAGTAGTCCCATTCTTTAAAAAAAAATTTTTCCCAGTATGTACTTAAAAAATGTGTTTACCACACGATGACTTCTTGTTTCTATAAGAGAATGACCCTAAATACACATCCTGGGATGCTTCTCTGCAACAGCAAAGATATCAAAACACTTCTGTAAGTAATGTTCTGTTCCGAACCCAATAGAAATTTTTTGGTCTTACCTAGTGGAAAGGTTAGAAAATACCATATTTTATCAAAAAAGGTTCTCAATCCAGTACTAAAAGAAAAATGGGACAAAGCACCAGTCGAAGAAGTCGTAAAGGAATATACACAAAGGTGTCTAAATGATATTTCTTCAAATAATGGGAACCAGGTTATTATTAAAAAAATCTCTTTTACTTGATAAATAATCTCAAAGTTAATTATTACTAATAAGCAAAATACTTTTTATTTTATGAAAGAAAAGTACTAAGTCAATTTTATTTTAGTTTCGAGTTATTTGGTACATTACCCTAAATTTTAAGTCTTCTGAGACTCATTAAGCCATATCTCCATCAAAAAGTGGTTATTTTCATTTCAAAATTATTTCAATACAAAAAAAAACAAAATTTAATTTTTTGAACAGCAAAACAAGTAAATTAGATAAAAAAACAAAACAATGAATCAAAATTATTCGACATTGAGTTCAATAACTAACGATTGTCAATGTAAAAGTCATGCTATTAAGTTCCAGTTCCAGCACTAACGCTGCCACCAATTCATCATCAGACTACAAGTTCAAATCAAAATTAAATCATTTGTCATATTAACAACAAAAGCGAAAAGTACTTGAATTTATTTTGAAATGAAATCCTTTTCCATCATTTTCGTTGAAAATTACTGCAATTATTTAGTCCCAACTCTAATGTACCCATGGAATTACACTCGTACATTTGTGTATTCCGTGCTTTATGCACACAGGCGCGCGTGTTAACTTGCAGCGGTAATTGCTGTCGTTTTGATTAAATTGTGTTTTATTTGGCATCAACCGCATTGTCCACGTACACACATACATTCAATCTAACAACAACAACAACATGACCATGGTCATTTTTGACAGAATCGCCTGTTTTCGAAATTGATTGGTTTTTTGTCAGGGAAATCGCATCAGTCTCTCTTTCACGATGTCCCGCGTACATCTGTCGCACAATGACATTTTAATTGATTGAAATTGAAAAATTTCACATGGTAAATAAATAATTTCACTTCATAAAATGTTCAAATATCATGGGTTTATAGTATTTCACTATGATGATGATATTTAATTATTACGAAACTTTAGTCAACTAATTTAACATATTTTTCAATTTGATTTCAATCAGCATGTAGAGAATTATGTAAATACGAATACAAAATCTCTAGATTATTCTACTTCAGAGTTATGTAGAGTTAATATTTTAGTTTGTTTAAGCAGTTACCATAGAGCTGTATATAATTCATTTTGGATTTATTTTGGTCATTCCGTGAACTGATATTATATAAGGAGTGATCAATGTATAAAGATTAATTTTAAATGTGTGAACTCAACTTAAGGTGTTCATTTATATGTAGTTTAATAAGGAGTGATTTTTCAAAAGGGCGTAAAACCACTTCCGACCTCGAACAAACCTAAGAATGTCATCGCCATTACCATTCTAGTTCAAAATTCATCACAAAAAATTAATTTTTCCAAGTTAAAATCATGATCAGAATCGCATTTCGGAACAAAAGGGCTTATTTCCATATAATTTCATAGAAATTTTTAGAGTTTGATACTAAAAGACGTATTTCGAATAGTCGCCTAAGGAACATCTTATATTTTTTATATGCCCCAGTCTATATAGGCGCTTACATACCATGCCTATCGACAGCAGCTTAAATTTCCAAATCATGAAAAAAGAGTGATTTCGAAACAAAAAGGCTTATGTTATTTCCAAATGTTTTTTACATATTGCAATTACTACAAATATGTTATAAAAAAATGTTAAGGAGATTAGAATCTTTGGTTAACTCACTATAACACTGGAGACATTAAAAAAAATAAGTTACTGTAACAGTCCCTAAAAGTTTTTTCTCATTACTGAAAAATTTTTTAACATGGTTTTACGCCCTTTTGAAAAATCACTCCTCATATTTCATTTTCTATCGGACGACAAAATTCTTTTAAGTTGTTGACCAGAAAGAATGTTCCTTAACGAATTCCTCAGACATTGCTCTTTGACTGATTTTTAGGAAAAAAAAATATTCTTCGTATTTGCAACAACAAAGCTCAATCTTCTGATTTAACCGTTAATAAACGTATGTTTTCTTAAAAGTTGCTTTCGCATGACAAAATGACTGTCTTGTCTAGATTCTCAAAATCGTATAAACAAAAGAGTTTTGCATTTTAGACCGGTCAAAATAGAACTGCCGTAAAAATATATAAGACCACAACTTAAGTTTCGGCCTTTTTAACTTTATTTCCCAATCGAATTAAACAATTTTTTATCTATATTTTAGTCCAATCGCCAATTTTTTACGTTTTCCACTTCTCTTGCAAATTGCAAATAAAGAAATGTAAGCATTACACCCTGTTTTCATATTTATCATAATTAAAATCATAAAAGGCAGTAACTCCATACAAAAAGACGAAAAATTAAATACATTTTATAAGAAAGAGAAGTTGCTGCCTTTTCTGAATAAAAATAAAATTTCGATTTTCTCAAAACTATGAAAAACGAGTTGCGTCCTTTTATAATTTTACGGCAGCAGAACCAATATTTCCGAAAATTCCAAGATGCATAAAACCTATAGGTACCAAGTCATTGAGAATTTTCTTCTAAGCAACATATCAAAATGAGTTCTCGCAATTTTTCCGGGAAATTATGTAAATTGGGGCATTTCACGTAAAGATCGCAGGCAAAACATTATTAATTTTTGATTTTAGTAATATTTGATTATTACTTCTCTATTAGTATGTCCTCGATACAAAATATTTTTACAGTAGAAAGGAGTGTTGGTCCCATTTTTCACAAACATTTTCAAGCACCATTTGATGGGGAGAGGTTGGGAGCAAAACTCCTAAGAAGGGTCAGGGACACCTCTGACAGTTTCCAAAATTTTTCTTCAACCTCTGCCTATCGAGGGGACAACTCCGACAATTTCAAAAAAGCTTTTATTCAACCTCTGGTTCTGCAAACCTGTTAAAATATTTTTTTTTTTATATGGAACCAAAAATCCTAGATGTGATATCCCTGACAGTTTCCAGAATTTTTATTTGACTTTTCCCTATCGATTGAAGCAATAAAATTTTTAAAAAAACGGGACTAAAACTGCTAAAAAGGGTCGGGGACACCCCTGACAGTTTTCAAAATTTTTCTTCCGTCGACTGGTGAAATAAAAATCTTTTGAAAGAAAAGATCTAAACTCATTTGAGAGCTTGCAAAATTTTTTCAATATCGTTTGGTGCAGTCGATTTTTTAAGATAAATATGTGGGTCCAAAACCCCTCAGAGGGATCGGGGACATTTCTGATAATTTCCATAACGTTTCTTCAACAATGCCCAATCGATTCGTGTAATAATTTTTTTTTTATAGAAATGGATCTTAAACTTATGCAAGGGGTCGGGGACGACCCTTATAGTTTCCAAAACTTATCTTCGACCTATTCTTATCATATTCACAGCGTTTTGTAAAATAAATTCTCGTTTTCAGACTGCCTTTCGAATCTTTTGAAACAAAAATTCATTGTAAACTATCCTATCCCTGCTCAAATTTGAGATAGAATAGTTTACACTTAAATTTAAAAAAAAAAACCTAAAATTTTCATACAAAACAATAAGACCTATCTTTTAAAAGTTCGTTCATTTCTAAAGTTAATAGTATTTTATTAAAAGTAGAAATGTTTTCTTAAAAAGAGCCCTGAATAAAACATTATTCAGAAAACATTTTTTGACATTATTTTCAAAATCAAGCTTAAATCAATTTTTTTTTTTGAAAAGTGGCAAATATGAGATACTATAGTTTACAATTAAAATGACGATATGACAAGTCTGCGTTTTATCCAAATAAAGTGTTATCAAGTATTGATAAAACTAATAACTGTCTTTTATTGTTGTAATAGCTTATTCGCTAATATTAGGTTCATTTTTACAGCAAAGTTATGAGGTGATTGAAGGCTGTTTCGAGCACTAAATCTGGACATAAATCACATGATTTACTATACGAAAATAAATCTATTTCTGCCTAGATTTATTTTAAATCTGCACATAAACTACAGCTGGGCTACCCACAGACTAAATGAAAGAAAAGAAAAAATAGCTTTCATTTTACTGCTTATGACATTTACTGTCAAAAATAAATCACTTTTGGCCTGTGAAAACAGGTAGGATTTGACGATGCGATTTACAAACTTATTAAAAGTTTCTTTATTGTTAAATAATAAATTTTAATTCAAATAAATCATGTATAATGATAAATTTAGAA
Organism: Calliopum simillimum; assembly: GCA_951812925.1. Taxonomy (NCBI): domain Eukaryota; kingdom Metazoa; phylum Arthropoda; class Insecta; order Diptera; family Lauxaniidae; genus Calliopum; species Calliopum simillimum. The sequence continues at coordinate 69,427,042 of OX638370.1, forward strand.
TGTAGTCGAAATAGAAGGGCTCAAACCTCTAAAGTTGGCCATAAAATGTGAGAATGAAAAACAATTGCAGGGCTGTTGGATGGTAGGGAATAAAAAATTTGACAACACCCAAAAGTAACCATTTTGGATATTTTCAATTAAAACAAATTTTGTTAACATTTTGCGGTTTTTTAAAAATATTTCCGAAAGGATTTTTTTTTTGTGTGCACAAACATATATCTGTAGAGCACGGATTTCTTCATAAAAGACATCCGTGTACTTTCAAACGTGCAACTCTCAGTTTGCAGCAAAAAGCTTTCGAAACGAAAAGTAACTGAAATCGCACTAATTCCGGAACAGACCTAATGAATTTATTAATTTTTTCAGATATTTAACGTGATCTTTATGATTACTAAAACGTTTTCTTATTTTCTTTCTCTTTCCATGTAACTTTTCTTCTTAATTTTTTATCTCCTTGTCCGTCGATGTGCAAAATTACAACACAACAACAACAAATATGCCAGGCATCGAACATCGTGTCACGAGTAACCATTTTTATTTTAATGAAACAAAAGGATTCTATTGTCTGCGTTATGATAGCGGCGACAGATGCTTACGCGAGACAAAAGGACGAAAGCATCCGCATGTTGATCCTGTCATTGTGTCGAAATTGCGTAAATTCTTTGCCGAACACAATCAGCGATTCTATGAATTGGTGGGCGAGGATCTCGGCTGGCCGGAGGAGTAAAAAAACACAAAAAGGACAAAAATGCAATGCAACACAGTGTAAAAATCATTTCCATGGACTGAAGGATTTGTTGTTTGTTTCGAATTTTCCTTTTTAATATTAAATTTAAATATTTGTTGTAATTTTTAAATGACGTATGTTAATGTTTTCGTGAATGTGCGTGCGTCTGTTTTATTTGTACATAAGATAAGCGTTGAAAACACATTTTTTTTACAACTTAATTCATACTGTTGTAAAAATTACTATATATCAGTGTAAAATATTTTTTAAGCAAAAAGCAATGAGTGTATATGTGAGAGGTGTAAGTTGTCGATGTATGTAGTTACAGGGTGTTCCATCAGCGGTTGTAAATAATGTAATTTTTATTGTTATCTGCAGGAGAAATGTCCAAAAACAATATTGCTACGAAAACAGTATAAACATAATTTGGCTCAAATTTAAGAAGAGAAATCACACAAAGCATGTGTATACTCTCAAAGGAATATAGAATTTGTTACAACTCTTTTGGGAAATAACTTTGAAAACCTAATATAATTATGTATCTATTAGTTAGTTAAAGCAAAGCTAGATTACAAATGAACATCTTGTTAGTAAAGAAGCCCATTAGAATCGTCGATAGAATGAAAATTATCCTGAATTTTAATGTTTCTTGTCTCAAAGCCTCTGTTTCAAAACCTGTCATAATAATTTGGAAATTACGTCCTCAATAACTTTTTGGTTTCTTTCCAAACAAATTATTTTGATTCTTTTTTAATGCTAAAATACAGAAACGTTTTTAATGGTTACACATAATCAAAAAATAAAATGCGGTTAGCCCAAAGCCTACTTGGAGGGGAGGCCTTCGCTTTGGCTAATGCATGGGAGGTCACACGGGGATGTAGTGAGTGCTTTTTCGTATCCACAATTTTGAAATTGAAAAAATAAATGCTTTCAATATTTTGGTTTTTGTATATCTGTACAAACAGGGATTGCCAAGATCACCACCTCAAGCCTAAGATCTGTAAAAGTGACCAAGTTTGGTTTCAAAATTTTCAATGCTTGATTGAGGTTTGGAAATTCACAACCGTTTTATTCCCAAGCAAACTTTCCTGTACAATTTGCTAAGGATGATAAATGAAGATCTTCGTTCAATTGCTGTATTTATATATTTAGTGCATAAATTTCGTTCAGTTCCCACTTTTTTCCCAAATGTTCACTTACAAACTTATAGAGCATTCAGAGCTTTTTTCATCTTTCCTCCGAGCTGCTCTTTCTATAAACTTTAGAGTCCTAAATAAAGATCAGTATTTGGCTTGATTTGATGTTTTAATGTGCGTTTTAACTTTAAGAATGAAACGCTAAATTTTTTGTATCTCAGCGTGTGTAATACGATTTCCCATTAATTTACTGATCACACAGTGCGATAGCAAAACTAGGGACAAGACTTAGCTATACTGAGATGAAAGCCCCAACATAATTGAGGAAAATATCTGATGGGTTTTGCAAGTAAGCGACCAAACGAATTTAAATGTCCAAAAAGTAAACTTTTCGTAACATACGTAAGAAAAAATTTTACTCAGGTGATGTTTGATGTAAAATAATCGATCGTTTTGCGATCATAACTGGCAAGATATCAATTTTTATAAATTCCTTCTTTTGCTAAATTGCACTGGACAGTAGAATGTTTAGCTATTTTTGAATACTAAAAAAAACACATTTAGTCTAATTTAAGCGGAAAAATCGCAAAATATGCCTTTTTCATAAAAATTTTGTTCAATTTAATCTTAATTTCATTTAGATAGACAAATTTTTATTTTAAACAGTTAGCTATAATTTTGAAATAACATTTTAAGTTCATTTCATTTTCATTTTAATTATTTATTTGATACGATTTGCTACAAGATGATATATCTTATAAATAAGAAAAAAATTTTGAACTAAAAATTCACAATGAAATCTCCTTAGCTAAAACCGAAAAGAAAATACAAAATTAGGGTGACCTTATTGGTCCTAGCTTAAAGTAAATAAAAATAATGCAAGTAATAACTTATTGAAATATTTGTATATTTGAATTACTGAAATGTTCAAAAAGCCTTTTCCGAAATTGTGTCAATGATCGTGTAACCTGCAGATTAAGTGGAAGATTATTTCACAAGCAAATTGCGGTGACTAAAAAAAGCGTTCCATAACTGAGTAACTGTATCGCGGTATAATTTTGTGTAAACCTCTGCGGGATTGGGCAAAAAATAGCATTTCAAACAAATAACTAGGACAAATGTTATATAAAATGTTATGCATTCTGATAATATTTTTAAATACATAATATTGTTCCAGTCTAAGCCCAGTAGCGTCTTCCTTAAATGTGAGACACTTATAAATTTTGGTACATTATAAATAAACCTTAAACAATCATTAAATGCAACGTTAAGTTTCTGTTTGCATAGCGTATCTCGACACGAATAAACAGAATAATTAAATGTAGAAAAGGGAAGCAATTAACTTTTGACCAGATCCATTTTCATTTTAGAAGGCAAGATTTGTGCAGAAGATCTAAGGCTTCCTAGTCCCGAGAATATGCGTCTAAATGTTTCTGATGTTGCATCACAATAATTTAATAAACCATTCGGTTTGTAGCCCAAGTACTTGATGCAGTGAACATATGAAATAGAAATTCCATTAAGAACTTGATTAAGAAAATCATCTAGGCTTCTTGCTTGCCTAGAGCAAAATAAACCTGCACATTTCGTTGGGCTTAGCTGAAGGCTGTTAAGAACTGACCACTCAAAAATGTTCTTCAAACCTTCATTCACTCTATCGACAGAATCCTCAGCGTACAAATGTACGTGAGAATGCACTATTACATTTGGGAGGTCATTTATGCACATTGAAAATAAAAGTGGCTCTAAAACAGAACCTTGCGGAACTCCACAATTAGCTTTAAAGGGATTTGAAGACCCATTTTCAGTTTTAAATTGTAAGCACTCTATCACACAAATAGTTACGTAAAATACGTAAAGAAGACCCAGAGAAATTAAAATTATTTCTAAGTTTTTTTTTAAAAGTATCTCATGGTTGACGCACTCAAGCATTGCCAGTATACAGATATTATCTCTGCCAAGTAATAAACGGATATCAGATGTAACTTTAAGAAAAGTTTTTCTCTAAAGCCAGACTGCCATTTTGATAGTAAATTCTCTGTAACTAAATGAAGCTGTAGATTATTTTAAGATTAAAATCGCTTTAGTTAAATATTCTTTATTTTATAAAAGGCTAAAACACGATTAAATTTATTAATAAAAACAATAACAGACGCCCTGAGGAAGAGGACAAATAATCCTCGAAACGTCGGCGCGAAAGCAGTAAAATTTAAAATTATTGTTTTTATTAATAAATTTAATCATGTTTTAGCCTTTTATAAAATAAAGAAGCTGTAGATGTTTAACTAAAATTTTCCAAGTATCTTGGCCATGAAGGGAAGAATAATTACAGGCCTATAGTCAGACGGACAAGTTGGATTTGGCTTTATTGGTAAAGGTATTACTTTCGCTGATTTCCATACAAGGAGGAACTGACTGAAACAAATACTAGAATTAATAATATGCAATAAAGCTGGGATGGCTGATGGAGGTATTAATTTTAAAAATTTTGGACATATGGGTATTATCATAGCCTATCGCCATATATTTAATTGAATTTATGGATTCTAGGACTTCGGATACATTAACGCATGCAAACGCAAAACCATTATCGGCGTCTAAATCAAATAAACTTTTATCTGCCAAAATAGTAGAATTGAAATGTGGAGGTGCGATAAGTGACGCAATTTCATTAAGACTATAGGGACAGCTCAGACTAGACTTGTTTTTAACAACTTTAAGGTTATTCCATAATTTCTTAAAATCTAAAATTGAATTTAATCTACTACATACAAAATTTCTCTTGGTTCTACGAATTAAAGCATTGTCATTGTTTCTTGACATGACGTATTGCCTCTTATTAAATTCGGATCGGTTTCTTTTAAACCTCCGGAAAAAACGCACTCTTTCAGAGATAAGCATTGTATAAGTAAACCATGGAAAATGTCTCGTCCTAATACACTTTGTAACATACGGTACATATACTTGGTATAGTTCCCTGACGAAATTATTGAACAAAAACACTTTTTCATTAACCTCAGGTATATTATAAGCCACATCCCAGTTCAGATGCACGCAACTACTATGCAAGCTTAGATAATTATATTCCTAATGGATCCAAAGGTAACAGTACTGTCGAAATTTCTAGCGAAAGGTAAAGCACAAAAAAGGAAATCATGCGTGAAATTTGAGGTGAATCTGATCCGATCAAAACCATGCACTTGTTTGACTTGTTTGTTTTCACTTATTTGCTTCAAAAAGTATTAACAAATTAGAGAACCGCCTTTTAAGAGCAGGTTCAAGTTTTCGTCTTCAGAGTTATCATCTGAAACAACGTCCATTTGATCTGAGTCAATATTGTCAATCAACTCTGCACTGTGATTTTGAATATCATTTTGCCATGCACCGTGCTTCTTTGCGCGTCACCAAGGTCCTGAAATGATCGTTTTCATTTTCTTACCGATGATTTGTTTTTGGACATATTGTACAACAGACATGTTTTGCATCAACTACAAAAAAAAAAAAAAACACTTCATTAATGGTTAATTAATTCCATACAAAAAAAATAAATTTTCCAATTGAAAAAGTTAAAAGGTAAGATTTAATGAGAAAGTTTATGACCTTCCGTTGTCTTTGGTAAAAATTAATTACGCCATGTCAAGAAAGTGTGTCACATGCCTGATAATAGCGCTTTCTGTACTTTAAAGAAAAGATGGCGCAGAATCCTAATATTATAAAAAAAAAAACAGATTCACATTCATTGATAAGAGATCCCAAATTGGTTACGAAAGCCGAAAATGGAAAACTATTGCAGGGCTGTGCTACTTGAAGAATTAAAAGCGTAGTTTAAGTTTAAAAAATTTTCTTCAAAAAAATCTACTTTATCCGGTAGCATTTACTCTTTTTCAACATTATATACTGTTAGTGCTGGTGCACCCTGTATTGTCTGTTTATAAGTTAATATGTTGTAGGTAAAAGTTTGAGTTTGAATGTGTGCTTGTATGTTCGCATGTGAAATGGATTTATAGTACTTAGGTATTAATAGTAAAAACAAAAAGTTGAGTGTGAGTTATATACAAATTTACTTTTATAACATTATGTGTTACTACATACATACATAATAAGTACATGTGTATATACATACATAAGAGAATGTTCAAAAATGACAACCAATACATGTCATATGTGTGAGAGTATGTGAATGCACATGAAATGTGCATTCAACACTTTGGTGAATTTAAAAAAAAAAGCGCAAACAAAAAAGTTTTACGTTAAAATTTTGATCACAAAAAATGGTTATTTGTGGTAAGTGAATTATTTATTTGTTTAAAATTTACATATTTAATAAGGTATTTTGATTTTATTCGGCGGGTAAAAATTTTGAAAACCATTATTTTATTAAAAAAGGGTGGTTTATATTTTCATGTGAATGTAGTTAAACTTCAAAATTTAATAATATACATTATATTTTGGAATGAAGTATTCGAAAAAATTTCATTATGTCCCTTTGGCGGAAAGCGCGCATCGCAAAAGTTGATGAATTTGCTATTGTAAAGCAAACCAAGCCTGGTTGCCCTAAGAAACTATCACAGCGTGTACTGCCTGTTCTGCTTCATTACAAAAACTACAATAGATTTCGTGAAGTTAGATAACTTTTCTATCTAAGCAGTCTTCAATAAGAAATCTGGTTCTTGCATCGGACGTTCCCGATTTTTTTAATAATTTTCGAACTGTATTGAGTTTTCCGGTGTTTTTCAATAATTTCCGACGACTTTTCCACTACTTTTCAATACCTTCCTACTTTTACAATTTCAATGATTATCTTGTATACCGATTCGAATGAAATTTTCTGATGTTGAAATTTCAGATATTCACCGACGTTTTTCGATTGATTCAGATTCATGCCTATTTCCTTCTTTTGGCTATTTTTATCAATATCGGTGGCAATGTAAATAATGTATCATTAATAAAAATTCCAACAGTTTCTTCTAGCTCTAAATTGACTTTTCTTAAACTAGTTATGACCAAAATTTAGAAATGAATTGAAAATTATGACAAAGTATTAAAACAGCGAAGAAGTTGGTAAAAGAGGATATTATTGAAAAGTATTGATAATAATCAAAAAGTATGTAGAAAGAAATCAGAATTAATTAAAAATATTGCAAAAATCGTAAAGATTCAAAAGCTGGCGAAAATCATTGAAAAAGTCGGAAATTATCAAAAAATATCAAAAAACAGCGAAAAAATTGGCAAAAATCTGAAATATTAAATACTCGTATACTCGTATATTTCATATTAGCCCTTCAAACAACATATGGCTTAGGTCATCCATTGCAAAAAAAAAAAAAACAAAAATATCGATTTTAAAAAGTAACCAAACCTCCTTTTGTGACCCAAATTCGAAGAAGCATATGTCTATGTGTACATACATACAATATTTTTTCAAGATTAAAATCGAAATGTCGCATGAGACACTTATTTTTTTTCCTAGTAATCAATTAAAATTGTGGTTGTACCGTAAATTAGGCGTCAACACCATGTGAAAGCTGTTGACAGGGGTAGAAAAGGATATTTAATGGTTTTGGCATGCTACCATACGAAAATGACGCTATTAAATTAATTAAAAAATTCTATGGCTTATATGCAAAACAAATTGATTTATTTATGCAGATGCATATGGGATATTTCATGAAAGATTTACATTTGAGAAATATTTTTTCCTTTTTTTAACTTTTAACTGACTTTATGAAACATAGTCTTAACCCATTAGTGCCCAGCGGTGCCATACGGCACCCAAAATTAAGCTAACTTCAAAAATGATTTAATATTAATCAAAACAAGATACGACTTTTAAAACTAGAAAAGTATGAATTTGGATATTTTTCCAGCTATTGGAAATAGTTTTTTCGTTTGTTTATGTCAAGTGTTCGTGGTAGTTATCGTTATTTGATTGCTTGTTGGAAAAAAAGTGAAAAATATTTTGATACCGTATGACTTGAGGTAAGGAATAACCTTTTATCGTTATTTCGTCATATATTTTGTAACTTTTTGTAAACAGTTTTATTTTAAAAAGACTGATGAGTATTTTGAAGTAAAAATCAACATTTTCCGTTTTAAAATAAACGAATTGTGATGATTTGAAAAACCAAAGTGCTATACGGCACCGCTGGGCACTGGCTAGCAATTTTATTCTGAGTGCCGTATGGCATCGCTGGGCATTACCTAGCACGAAAGTTATTGTTTCTCTATGTAAATTGTGTATGTATGTGGGTGCTAACTCTCACCACATCACAATTTGTACAGTATAAAATCTACATGTTGGGCTTATATTTTTGAGTTTTAGGGAATAAGTTTTAATTATATAGCCATTTGAATGATTTATTGCATTTAATAACAAGACTTTTGCGTCAGCAGGATTTAATCCTTGCAGTCGAACATACTATTCCTTTTCTCCTTAATTATGCTATAATCTGAGTTTATAGCTTTCTTGTGACTAGTTAGTGATAAACAATATATAATTTAATTGTTTGAAGTACATATCAGCACATTTTTTACTACATAAAAACAGACAATTTTTCCAGTCACATAAAAAAAAAACAAATGTATATGAATGCCCAGCGGTGCCGTACGGCACCCAGTCATTAAGCCGTTCCTAACCAAGACTAAGTAAATTTTTTTTTTTCATAAACATAACTTAAGTCCAGGAGGCTAACCCCTGAAAATTTCAGCATCGTATCTACTGTGGTTCTCGTTGGGCATTAATGGGTTAAAGGGAATTCGTTAATTCCGGAATCAGATTCATGCCTTGGAGTGTTGTTTGGTTTCCGGGTCCTGCTTATAAAACCATGCTTCATTACGTGTTATAATTTTATTGAGGTTGCTAGATCATCCATTTTCAAATTTGTTTAAAAAAATTGGGCAAAACGTAGTCGGAAAATTTGTCGAACCCATCGAACAGATTTCTACGTGTACAGCAGGCGTTTCGATAATATTCGCAATCAGTCAGCAATCCTTTCTCGTATTAATCGTGGATCTTTGACAACCAATAAAACAATTTATTAATTTTATGAAGTTAAGGTTTCCTGTGGAGGGTCACATTTATAATACTTAGTTGCAGTAAATGATCATAATGCAAAACAGCATAGCAACAATGTCGATATATTTGCAAATGAAATGAAATATTTTGTTTAAATCTAACTTAATTTAAATAGTAACTAAGCAATGAAATCTATATAAGTCGAAATATTCACCAACACGTGCCATGGGTTATAAGTCCTTTTACCCACTCGCTCCATTTGCATATCTCTTCATTGTTGTATGCAACCTGACGCAGCAGGTTTATTTTCTAAATTGATTTTATTGTTTAATGATATTTCTAAATTGGTGTTTTTTATTTTGTTATGAAAAAGTATTACCAAACGTAAGGTTTTTCTCATTAGGCAATAATATTTCATGCAATGTGCATATTGCACAAATTAATTTGATTAATATGAATGCGCCATAATTTTTCCAAATGGTGTCAAAAATCATTGCGCTTTGGTATTTATATTGTATAGAGATAGAAAATTTGTTGACAATAGGTACCTAAGCCAACCAATTTTTTGGGAGATGTTTTGTGAGCAAAATGATTCATAATGTCTTAAGATGGGCAAAATTTTTAACTTAATGTTATCAATTTTAAATAAATTTTTTATAAAAAATGGCTGCAAGTGAAAGTTATGACATTACTTTTGTCTCATCTTTTGTCTGAAATGTATGGAGAATATTGATGAACAGACCAAGGCTAAGGCTGTAGCAGTCTTGGTCTTTATCCTAAACAAATTTCTATAAAATTCTTGGGTATTTAAAACTTTGAACCTTTTTTTCAAAACGATTTTATTATAAGGATGCCATATTCCGAATTGAGTGATAATTTTATGATCAGAACAGGCGCCTACTGGCGACATTTCTCAAAAGTGGTTGCAAAAACCAATTTTGGGGTGGTAAAAATTCGCAAATCTAGTGATGCAGTTCGATAAACAAATACTCAAACTCAAGAAATTAAAATTTTATTTCTTTTGAAAGAATTTTTCTCTTTGTAGAGCTGCTCAAAGTCAATGGTTTTTTCAAGTTTTCAATTTTTTTTTTTTTTTCTTTATTCAAGATGAGGTTGTAATTTTTATGCAACTTATGAAAGAAAGCTTCATTTTTTTATATATGCCATAAGCGGTAACACTAAAAATAAATGACTTTTTTTTTAATGTCTGACTTGACTGCACTTTTTTGAATCACTATTTTTAGCCTTTTTTGCAACTTCAAATGGAGTTTCAAAAAAATGTCCGAAGAAGACATCTTACGAACTACTAAAACTAAATAGGTCCGACAATTCCGAATATAATATAAAAATTTTAGCTGCGGGAATTTGCGGTTTAACGTCCAATTTCTGAAATATTTGACCATTCCGTGATTTTCCTAACAATATGAATGTAATTTACAGAAAATCGAACTTCAACAAAACATTGCTTTTCACCCTGCAATGGAATCTAAACAAAATTTGGGGTTGTAACAGCTATGAAAATTTTCTATCTATAACCGAAAACAGAATTAAAACATCTTGAATGGTTCAGAAGTTACGATTTTTGCAACGAGAAATACCAGATGTCGCCACTGTGGGGCGTAACACACTTAATAGATATAAGTTACCAAGACGAAATAGCAGTCTTGGTCTTGATGGTCATCGTGACTAAGGCCAAGATCATAGCAGTCTTGGTCTTGAAATTACCTATATTAGAATCTACATAGGTCTTGGTTTTGGTCGCGAAAATTACAAAGACTCAAGGCCAAGAATAATTTTACTCATAACTATTTGAGAAATCATTGCAGGAACGATCATTCTCTGTTATAAACTTGTAGATTAAATTCTTGCAAAAATGCTAAAACATTCTTCCAAACCATTTATTCACCATAAATTTTGGAGTTCTAGATTTTTTTATTTTGTGATTGGAGTCTGACCAATAAATTCTCGAGAATGTTTATTCATGCAAAGACCCATAATTTATTTTATTTTGCCTTCATATCAGAAAGGGACTTAGGCAGTTTTGATATTTAACGACACAGTAGGGTAAGGGAGGGAAATATGGACTAAGTGGGTAATATGAAGCACACGGTTATTTCCCACTGCATACATAGGATTTACCGTTGCTCATGTTTAAAGTTTACGCTAATGCCTAAAGCTTAAAACAGTGCGATTTTAGCGTTTGGTGAAGTCGCATTTTGCTGTGAAGTTGTTTTTTAAAAAAAAAATTTTTTGTGATTCATTTTTTCTATAGAGTAAATTTTATTATTTCACTTTAAAGACATCGTGTTTTTAAATAAATCATTAACTATATAAAGTTAGTGCATACCATTTATAAGAGTGTTTGATAAAAACCCATATGTACCATATATGGACCACGAAAGAAAAAAACCTCAAAAACAAATGTATTTATCATTTTCTTTAGGTGGGGAATATAGCTGCAGTTTTCATGACGAGTCTAATGGTCATTATTTGTAATTCGTAAACTACAAAGGACGAATAGATGAAAAATTCATATAATGTAATACCCTTTACTCAGAAGATCACCGTGGCGAATTTTGGGTTGAATGTGTAATCTGGCGTTCTTGCAGTCATGAAAAATGTGAGAATGTGGAAGTGACATTTTTATATGCAACTTTTGTACCAAATAAACATGTGTTGCAATATGGACTATATAGTCTATATCTACACTTTTTATACCCTACACCCAGGGTATATTCACTTTGTCGTTCCGTTTGTAACGCAGAGAAGGAGGCGTGGCAGATATGGAAAAGTATATATATTCTTGATCAGCGTCACCTCCTGAGCCGATATAGCCATGTCCGTCTGTCTGGCTGGCTGGGTGACTAGCTGAGTGTGGAAATACATTTTGTGGGAAAACTAAGCAAGATAATTCAATGCAATTTGGTGCACAGCTTTTGTCGTAAAAAATAGCTCGTGGGATTGAAAATGAGCGGAATCGGTCAACGGACACGCCTACCGCCCATACAAAAAATATATTCAAAATGCAACTTTTGGAGTATTTTTCACGATAACGCAACCAAAATACACATAAATGCTACGAATTATAAGCGCAAGATCTGAGTAAAAACTGGGCGAATTCGGACAAGAGGGCATGACACCTCTCAAAACGCAATACTGTATGCGTTTTTTGAGACAATCGAACTAAATTTTACTCAGACACTAAGAATTATAAATGCAAGCTTTAAGCAAAAACTGGATAAAATCAGACAGTAGTGGCACCTCCCATATAAGCAAAAGGTTCAAAACGCTATACTGAAAACATTTTTTGAGATAATCCAACCAAATTTCAAATTTCAAATACTAAGAACTATAAATTCAAGCTCAGAGAAAAAACTGGGTGAGTACGGACAAGAGGGAGTGGCACCTCCCATATAAGCAACGTTTTCAAAATACTGCTGTGTAGGGTATTTAATGTTTGGCCAAGCCAAAGGTAACCCCCTTACTAGTTTTATCTTCATTTTGAGTATATTCAGTTTTCTAATTTTTTTCTTTATCCTGATGAGATATTTAACAAAACAATGAATCAGAATAAAATTAAATTGTTTCCTTTAATGAATGACATAAAATTGATTGTTTTCTTTTATATTTTTTGAATTTTATTTAAAGAAGAAAGATTGGTGGACCATATTTCCCTCCTTTACCCTATTACTTGAAATTTCGGCTTAAATAAAGTTTTGTAGAAACATTTTAAGCTCAAACTGAAATCATTGTTTTTTGTTCAGTTGTTTATCAAAAGTTTTATAACTTCATTAGGCATCTTAAATATTGAAGATTACATTCCATTCACTTGAAAATAATTATTTCTCAAATATCAAAAATAAATTAAACAGACCTTATTTACTTAAATTTATAAAGTTAATTTTATTTAGAAATAAAACAATTTTTAAAAGCAATATTTCAGAAAGTTGTATAAATTATTTTAAATTAACACATAAAATAAATTAGAAAAAATTTTAATACTTTAGACAAAGAATATGCGTAGGTTCTTGAAATCCTTAAAGATATTTAAAAAAAAAGAAAATAAATAAAAAATTAAGCAACTAAATGTGATTTTTTTAGAAAATAAGTGAGTTTAACGTAAAAAATATTTTAAGCCAAAAAAATAAAATAATTCTAGCAAATAATACTACTTAATTACTTAAAATATAATAAAGACATTTTTAATTTTTGTTAAGTTTGACCACTTATGTTTCAAAACTTGCTGAATAAAATGCGTGCGTATATTAAAAAAAACAATATAAAAATGAAACAAAACTATGTTTAAGCTAATTTTTACTTAACTATTGTTAAATACAAACAAATGTGAAAAAAAAGAAAATAAATTTAATTTTAAACAAATAAGGGGTAACCAAAACATATCAAACCAAATGAACAACCATGAAACTCAAACATATCAATTGCATCATGCAATAAAAACTTTAGAGTAAAAACAAAACTTTAAGCAAAAAAGGCTTATATTGACATAAATATATACATACATACATAATATTAATTAATTAATTTAAGTAAATTTAATTAACTCCAAATTTATGCAACAAATAGCCAAGTAGTTACGCAATGTAGCATGAATCTAATGAAGAAAAAAAAAACAGAAATCTGCTTTTAGGCGTTTTGGCAGCTTATGAGAGTTTGCAAAATTATTGAAAAAATTACTTAATTCTTGTCAAAGTAAACTACAAGCATATCATAAAATTTAATATAAAAAAACAAGATATTTATAAAATTTTATAAAAACTTTAGCAATAGTTATAGTTTATTAAATTATTGCACTGCCTTTAAGTCTACAAATTGCACGATGTATTATTGTACTTAGATGTTTAGCCGAATTTTTTCATTTTTTTTTTTCAATAAATACTAAGCATTAAATTAAATTTCGTTGTTAGAAATGAAAAAGTTTATATTTAAGCTGTATAGTGACATTTTTAAAAATGAAATATTTTTAATAAATAGCAACAAACAAATATTAAATAGAACATGTAGCGCAACTAAAACATATCATGAATTATATTTAGTAAAAAAATAAAAAATCTGTGCTGACGTTTAAAACATAACTTAAGTAAATGGATTAATTAATTTTTTTTTTGTAATATAAATTTATTAGAAACAATAATTAGTTATTTTGGCTAAAACCAAATTCCCATAGTATGCAACAAAATATTTTTTAATATTATAAAAAAAAAAACATTAAAGAAATTGCTTAGTTTTGAGCGCTCCATATGTTTCAATTTGTTGGACACTGTTCCTTCTCCTCTCCTGTTGGATCGCAATGTGAAACAAAGGCTCACGTCATTTTTGTTCCTCTTTTGCGCATAGAACGGAAGTGTATGCCAAGTGTACCAGCTGAATGTTTTTTGTCTCCGATTTCGCTCAAATTTGTCAATATGGTAGTTCTGATGTGCAAAAACAATAATCCGGGAAGATTTGGTCATATCTTTATTTATTGTTAAGATACAGGGTGTTGAAGTTGGCGTTTTTAGTCATTTTCATGAAAAGGGTGTTTTTTAAAAAATTTATATTTATGTTTGGTGGAGCACTGAAGATTTTTTCCTTGCTCATATGAAATTAAAAGTGGACTGTATTCGATTAATTTTCTTTTATTTTATTGTTATTATTTTTAAATCTAATGCCGGCTGCACTAAAACTATTAAATCTATTCAAAAACTAACTTAATTTATTACAAAACACTATTAAATGACCGAAGAAATTATGCTTTTACGACGACGATGAAAAATTATGATCTTTTTGCGATGAGTTGCGCGAGCCAAGTGTCCAAAAATGATTTTTGCTAATTGCTTTCTACTTGCATTAGAATTTGCAAACGAAGGTCACGTCGCAAAACTAGTTTTTTATGCACGCACTTCTGCATAAGACGAAAATAAGCGGTTGTTGTTGGTAGTTATTATATGTAAACAAACGGCGAAGACAAAACCTTTGTTGTTGATGCGGTGGCGAAGACGAGGAATGTGGGGGGAAGTGAATGTGCAGCTGCCGAAAATAACGAAAACAAAGAAGTGGTGTGATATTTGATGACGTTCGATGAGCGGTACCGTCGATGAGATGAAATGTATATGCGACAAGTGTGCACTGATGTACATATGTAAATATGTTTTCGAAAATATGTTGTGAATTTGGTAGGGTTACCAACAATGTTCTTGCGCACCGGAATTACTATATTGCCAAATTTGAGCGAAATCGGAAACAAAAAAATTTTCAACTGGTACACTTATGGTGTTTTGCTTCATATGAAAAGGCAAAAATTTTCGAGGTAGGGGAATGTCGTCAGGGTTGGGCCACTTTTTAACATTCCTCTGTATCTTTTTTATATATTTGAATTCTACCAAATTATTTGTTTTATTTAAAAGTGCGGATCTTTATCTATAACATACCTTTAGGACAACTCACTGCGATTTCGGAAAAAAGAGTTATTGACGAAACTAAAAAAAAAAAAAAAGCAGTCAGGGTTGGGCCATTGTAGTCAGGGTTGGGCCACCACCAAATATCGATGAAATATGTACTAAAATAGTGTGTAATGAATATGTATGAAACTTTTTATTGTTGTTTATTCGATTATACAAAATCCCGATGAGAAATCTCCATAATAACATTAATTTGAATCGCAATTTGGGCATACATAGTAACTTTTTGTGAGATTGATACTTCAAGTGCACGTCTCGCTTGCATTCAATGCATGCGATTGAATTATTTCGATTCAGATTTTTTTAGGCGTTTTCGAAGCATCACGCATCTGTTACTATTTACGTAACTCTTCGCGGTTCTCTGGGGAGGTTAAGAACGTGATTTTCATAGGGCGGCGCCCCCGATTAAATTTCACTGTTATCGCGGCCGCTTGCGGAGGCCCGACCAATGACAAAATCGTAGAAAGGGTGGACTCATGAGACGAAGAAGTCGAACTCCGAGAAGAAGTCGATAGTTCCTCATGCGTTTCACTCGTTGCTTTCTCGTGCTTGCCCATAGAACTCGCTACTTTTCCGTTCGTGTCAACTCTGGGGGTATCCAAAACTGTAATGTTAATGTTCTGTGTTCCGAAAAACCGATTCAGTGATGTTATTTTACTGATTCTAAATTCTACACGAGTGGCTCAACCCTGACGACAAGCGTGTTTTTCGACCGCTCAATACTACATGTGAACAGGTTAGGGAATCGAATTTTCCCTTTGGGAACTTGATCATGGTTCACCCCTTAATGGAATTTTATATACTTACTTTTTCGGTGGCATTGTTCTTTTCCATGTTTCGAGTCATTTTTCACTGCTATTACAAAATTTTTTGAACTATCGAAAACTACACGAAGGCGCAAAAATTTTTACTGACAATCCCGGTGATAAGTAATGCTTAAAAAAGTTTTCTGGCATAGCGAACAATAATTCGACGCTATAACACAGATGTCAGCAACCCTGACAGCGGCCCTACCCTGACGACATTCCTCTACTAATTTTGTATTGACTTTTTTTTTTGGTTTTACCGGAAAAAACACTTTTTTGGTGCGAAAATCAAAAAGCTGGCCAAAATTTGAAAAATAAAGTTGTTGTTCAACTATTTTTGCGAAGATTTTTTTTTTGTAATATAAAGAGCCTCAGTAAACAAGTGGTAAAAATTACTTCAAATCATTTCTTCGCAATAAGGACTGCGATCGATAAAATTGTCCGAAACATTTTGTCCAATAACTTGTTTACAAATTACTCAATTAAAAAAAATTTTCTCAGTAGGCTTTGCAATTGAATGTACCAAAATTATTGTTTGCAAATCTTTTCCCTAGATAGAAGGTCGAAAGTCATTAATAAAAATTTTTCACGCTCAGCGTTGGTTTATCAATAGAATTGCTTGGAATAGCAAAGTTAATGTGAAATTGGTATCAAGAGTTCTGAAAAAAATAAAGGCAGACTTAAATGTCTTTCGAAAGCTAGGTTTCGGAAAAAAAAAAGCGTCCGTGAGCAAAACAAAAAGAAGAAAATCGTCACGATTTTAAAGGAGAACCCCAACATTTCTTGCTGAAAACTGGCGCAGAAGGTGGAGTGTGCCAAGTTTTTAGGTAGCAAGGTGAAAAAGGAGGCTGGTTTGAAAACGTTCAAGGCACAAAATATTTCAGACAGAAATGCGGAGGCAAAACAGCGTGCCATTAAATCAAAAATCAGTTTTTTTCAAAAATTCGAATGCCGCATCACGGACGATGAATCGCATGTTTTAGCCGATTTTTCGCAGCTTCCAGGCCAAGCTTTTACACTGCAGACTCAGAAAGGAATTTGGACGAAAAGTTTAAGTTAAAAAAGGAGTCGAAATTTCTTCGTAAGTTCTTGGTGTGGCAATCAATCTGCTGTTGAGGCAAAAGAAGCAATTCTTTTGTAGACACTGTAAAAACAAATTCCGAATTCTATATTAAGGAATGCTTGCAAAAAAAACATCAGACTTTCGTAAGAGAGCATGAGATTTATACTTTCATTTGCCAGACTTAGCATCTTGTCATTATAGATGAATGGCCTTAGAGTGGTATTCAAAAAATAATGTGATTTTTTGCCTCGTGAAGCAAAACCGCTAAACTGTCCAGAACTCAGGCCAATTGAAATATACTGGGCTTTAGTCAAAAAGGAGATAAGAGTAACAAAAGAAGTGGCCAAGGATGCGAAACATTTTCAAAGAAAGAAGTGTTCATAAAATTCTTAATGGTAGTGGGGCCAGAAAAGTTACAAAATATAAAAAAATAAAAATAATATTAAAACTGTAATAACTGTTCTAAAATGGCGGCTCAAAATTTAGTTTCATTTTTAAAACAGTTTTATTAGTTCCTGAGATTTTTGAATTTTATATCGGATAATTTTATCGATCGCAGTCCTTACAACAAAATTGAATCTGTCAGTGAATATTTATTTTAATATTTTTCTGAAATCCGGAGCGTTTTATCTCGTTTATAGTTTATATAAATAGTCTACTATTTCGTGAAAATATATACACAAAAAATTGGTTGATCTGATTTAAAATATGTCAATTGTTAACAATTCTGCAGTCAAATTTCTACATGCATCGTATTCGGGGTATATTTTTCCACAAGCCTATAAAAAATTGGCTGTCCCTTGGTGCCACAAAGAAAGTTATTAGGGCTTTCATTCTCGTTAGAAATGATTCCAGAAACCAAATTTTTTGAAAAAAAAAAAAAATGTTGTTTGGCATAGTTTGTCCGCCATTTTGTGATAAAAAAATTAATTTCATAATTTTTATAGGGACCCCAAAAACTCCACTTTACTGGCTTCTTGTTGATTAATGTAGTTTTGCGCTAAGCGGTCCATTATATATAAAGCAAAGCACGCCAAGTGTACCAGCTCAAAATTTTTTTTTCTCCGATTTCGCTCAAATTTGGCAATATGGTAGATCCGTGGTGCAGGTACAACAATCCGGGAGAATTCGGAGCTAGTACAATTTGTTGTTAAAATACAGGGTGTTAAAACGGCACTAACAGTGCCACTTAGGCTTAGCATCGTTTTACTAAGCCACCACTCTAATCTAATCTAACAGGGTGTTGAAGATGGCGAGTTTAGTCATTTTCATGAAAAGGGTGTTTTTTCAAAAATTTATAGCTTACACTAAAGTTTGTAAATTGATAAATCTAAGTTACAGGTCCCATTCATTTCAAAGTGTTGTTTTTACAAAAACATATTTCTTGGTAAAAAAAAAATTTTTTCACTTAAATATACTTTTGAATATTTTCTTTTTTTGAAAAAACCCCCTTAGATTTTTTTTAAAAGTACTTTAAATTAAACCATAATTTATAAGCTTTAAAATGAGCGAAATCGGAGACAAAAAAATTTTGAGCTGGTACACTTGGCGTGTTTTGCTTCATATATACCATTGCGTATGCGCCTTTTTGAAAAGAGTTTCAGATTCGTAATCAGCTCCATAAAAATCCCTTATTACCAGTTTTTAGAATTTTGGGCAGCTTTTTCGATTTTCCGTCCACTGTGAGCCTTGTTAAATACATATAAATAAATGTTGATATTTTGTTTGACCTTATGATTTTGAATTTTTGAATAAGTTTTTCCAGGCTAGAGGTCAGTTCTTATGAAATTCCAAATAAAACTCTTTTATGTTCCACTGTAATTATTTTTTAATTTTTCGATATTATGAACTCCCGTCTACAGGCAAAAAATTTATGACTGCAAGTATAAATTTTCACATCGCTGGATATATAATTTCTGTAGTAAACACAGTTTTTATGTTAAAGTTTCTAACTATTCATATAGATATAAAACAATTGTTTTCAAATTTTACTTTGTGGAGTAGGTCATGGGGATCAGTATCGCATTCTGCACAGCTTATCAAACCATGGTGTATACTATATAGAAACATAGGGATTCCGTTTGTTATGTTGAATGTTTTTTTCTTTAACTCCTAGAAGGAGCATATTGTCAATATGAAACGACTTTATTTGTCGCGACCCTTAGCGATGACTTTTATCTCTTGCCATGACTTTCTCGATTCTTGGATTTCCTTATCCAGCGACCAGCATTTCCGGGAAAATACTAATTTCAAGCAGAAGTTAGATAAAATGGATACAGTTATTCCCAAAGGGAAAGTTGGTTTTTATTTAACGAATTTTGCGTTTTGATTTAAGTAGTATATATTTGACACAAAACTATTTTGTGTTTAGTTTTCTTCTTTAATCAAATATCCTTATAATAAAAAAAAAAAAAAATAGAAAAATATAAAGGCGATTCCTGAAAACGTGTAAAAGCCTCGAAAACCTTGTAAGCTCGTAACTGTCAAATTTTGTATTGATTTCGACAACTTTTACGAGCTAACGAGGTTTTCGAGGCTTTTACACGTTTTCAGGAATCACCTCAATAATAAAAAAAAAAATTTTTCATTAAAGCCAAAATTCCTAAAGAAAGATAAATACCATAAAAAAAGCAATTTTTTCAAAACAGCAAAGATATATGAAACCAAAAACTATGAGTCCGCTATGTTACAGAAATAGTCTCAAAAATAACAATTAAAACAACGAAATTATTTTTTACACAAAGATTTTTTAAGAAAACCAAAAAAAAAAATTTGTAAGTAGAAAATTATATTATAAAATTAACAAATAAATTAAAAATGCAAACATCATGCAGTGTTAATTACTTAATTAAGCAAATCTTTTCAAACTACAAAAATCTTTTAAATGTTGTAAATTTAAAACTAAACCAAAATGAGAAAAAAAAACATAAATCTGAAAGAGCTTGAATGTATCTTTGTCAATCGTCTTCTTATCGAAACTACATGAAAACAAAGAGAGTAAGGAAATAAAAATATATTTTAACATACTTTTCCCCATCTAAATAGCTGTCTATTTTAAACTTGAAAATAATATTAAATAAAAAAGTTGTTTTTCCTTTTACATAAAATAATATTTAAATTTTTACACTATCATTTCTCCATAATTGTGAAAAATAAGAATTTTGGTAAATTAATTTATAAAAAAAAAAAATACAAAATTTAACCATTCTTAATGTATCTTGTCTGCGTCTAGACTTAAAATAAAATTGCAACCGAAACATATCAAATGAAATGAGAAAAAAAAAAGAAATTTTTGCTGTCATTATTAAAAAGTTTACATGTAGTACATTTACAATTACTATCTTCTAGTCCTATACATACATATTCATATCAACATACATACATACTTGAAATGTCATCACTTACTTAAAAAAAAAAAAAAGTGTAAGAAAACCAATATTAATTCTTTTTTGAATGTATAAAAGAAATTTTTAATCATGAAACGTTAATGTACCTTGATTGCTATAAAGAGTAAAAACCAAAAAGACAACTTTTAATTTTAAACAAATAAAATTTTAATTTTTAAACTTTCAATATATTTATACAAAATAGTGTCTATTAATTTAAATTAAACTAAATTTTAAGAAAACGTCTGATTTCAAACGATGTATAAATAAATAAATAAAATGAAGCAAAGAGAAAAATGCATGTAAAATAAAGAAAAAAATCAAAAAAAAAAAAATATTTTATTGTTTTATTTATTTCACGCCAGTCAAAGTTGAGGTTTAATTGACGCTGACGACCAACACGGACTTTTTCACACCAACCAATTTCTACATGATTATGGGTATAATTAATGCGATTTTTAAAATCTTTCATAGGGCACCTTTCCAGAAATGTGGTAAAAACTGTTTCATATGTTTACGAGTAATCGAGCAATTTAACCCTTTCATGCCCATTGTTGCCTATAGGCAACATTGTATATTTACGCTCAAGACTCCGTTAATTAATTAATAGTTATCATTTGAATTATGTTCTTTTTTATGTCCATACGTGCGAAAAAAATTATGCAAAAAGTGGATGAATATTTCATATTATTAAAAATCAATATATAGAGTAGAACGGGGTAATGTCGTGCAGGGGGTAATGTCGTGCACTGGCTGTTTTAGCCTAACGAATTGAATGATTTACCAACTGTTCGTAAGGTAGGGACCTGCTGACCTACTGAGCTTATGCATATAATACTAGCAATTTTCACCAGTTCGTCTCTACAGAGTAACGTTTTTTTCAAAACGCACGCTTTCGGGACGATAAAAGTGTTTTTTCATTGGGTCAAAAAAATAATTTTTCTTGCGGGAAAACATACCAGGTAAGTGCTTTCTGAAACGAAATATCCTGCCAAAGAAAAGAATTATTTGGTTTTCGAAAAAAATTTTGGGCTTCACCGAGTTATCGAAGTTGACCTTTAAAACGACCATTGGGGTAATGTCGTGCACATTCACTTACACAAACACAATTTCTTGCTACACAAATGTTGTTACCCATGAATGTAACCAATGAAATTATCTTCCGATCGGATGCTTACTCGTTGCATTCGCTTAAGATGTACGGCTTTACGAGCATGTCAAAGTTGAGTGCACGACATTACCCCGTTCTACTCTACACAACATATTATGTACTTCACACTTGTATAATAATGAATAAATATTTACATGATAATGCTAAATCTCCTCTAATAGAACCACTACCTATCATTTCTCACACATTTTGGAACCTTTACTATACTCGGAAAACAATGCACGACATTACCCCACAAATTTTGAGGGGGGTAATGTCGTGCACATTTTTTTTTCTTCACTTACACAAACACAATTTCTCGCTACACAAATGTTGTTAAACATGGATGTAACCAACGAAATTATCATTCGATCGGGTGCTTACTCGTCTCATTCGCTTGAGAGATACGGCTTTACGAGCATGTCAAAGTTGAGTGCACGACATTGCCCCGTTCTACTCTACATAAATTTAGATCAAAAAGGACATAAAATATCTAAAAACATGTAGGGGGTTATCGTGAATCAATATTCCCGGGGAATTTTCTTAAACTGCAATAGAGAATGCACGGCAGTCTGCGAAAATTCCCCGGGAATCTTGATTCACGATAACCCCCGTAAAGAATCAGAAAAATAAAATAATTACACAAAAAATGTCTTAGTTGTTCCTCAGGAATTTTCTAAAGTCAATGCTGCCTATGGGCAACATTGGGCACTAATGGATATATTTTGAATAATTTAATCTTTTGCATTAGGGATACATTCCATGGCTCAAAATCATAAAAATATGCAAGATTGATTGGGAAAACTCCTCTGATGTAGAATGGACCAGAAAAAAAGCAAAGAAAAGTAAATTTTCAGGATATTGAAGAAAACCCACAACAACCCAATACAGAGGTGAAAATATTGAAGTGAGTTTTCTGTAGAGGATATTAACGAAGACATGAAAAATGAATTTGAATAAAAAATATAAAACGAAATTTTTGATAAAATCAACTTTGGAAATATTAAAATGACTTGGTGTTTCAGGAATTTTATATGAGTTCTGTCTGTAAGTTGGAGAGGAATCACATAAAATATTTTGATTAGGAATATATTCATTCGATCTCCAACGTTTCCAAAAATTTAAATTTTAAAGTGTTTTTCGATAATGGTTTTACTTCTAATGATCGAACTATAAGATAAACGTTTCTGAGGATCACTACCGTGTACAGAATTTGTTCTTGGGGGGAGGGGTTTTCATATAAAAAACGAAGGATAACTATACTGAACACGAAATTAGTGCAGTTATATATGGGTAAAAATTCTTCCTGTGGGGTTGAACCTCCAAAATCTCCGTGTGCACAGGCCTGCTTAAGGGTAGGAACAACTCGTAATAATCGTCTAGGAAACTGTTTTCTAAGTCAAGAAAAGTAGTTATGTAGCTTAATAGGACGAAGATTACACTATAAAGCTTTTGGGTAATCCTAGTTCAGCTATTGATCGCTTTAATGACCACATGGGAGGTCTTGATCTTTCCGATATATTGCTGGAACTATATGCGATTAACCATCATTTCAAGAAATGCTATCTGCGCATAGTATCTTGGTGCATAAATGTATTGTACGCATTTTATCTCTTACTCTTACTTGAGTATAAGGCCAATATGCAATGACTTTTATCCTTTCTAAGACCCTTTCGTTGGAGTTCTTTCTCCAAAGACCTTTTCCAGGTGACTTTTAATATAATACTACCTAAGCTGCCTTGTGGATGCCACTCAAGTGCTGTAAATTTTGCTGTTTGGTCTTCGGATCTCTTTTAGGTGTAATTCATAGTTTGGGATGGTGCATAAATGAGGTAGAAGTAGATAGCTATTCAACCACAGAGATATAAAATATGATAAATCAGGAACTTTCAGTTAGATATAGCTGATGAACTACTGCCACACTGCAAATAAAACAGCACCTACAAATAAGAGAGAAAATTTGTCACGTGCTCCAATTTCAACTTCTATTATAATTTTACACTATGAACCATGCAAAGCTATTGAGACTTCATCAGACTATATATTGGAAAAAATTCGTATCGAATTCTAAAAAAAAATCTATTCAAATTCAATTATTGTAATTAATTCATTAATTTTATTTTATAAAGTTCACCAGCAATGCCCAATGTTGCCTATAGGCAATATCTTCCAGAGAACAAACTAGTATATGCAGGACCTTGAAATTAAAAATATTTGTTCTTTAAGTCTATATTGGCAACTGTATAGCCTCAAAAAAATTTTAAGTCCCCCCAAATTCATTCGGGCATGAAAGGGTTAAATACAATATCAAGGCAATGAGTCAAAAAGCTCAGAACTAAACTAAGTGCTTCGACATAAGCAAGTGTTCTATGTGTAACTATAATTCGACGCTAAGATGTTCCAGGTCTTATTAGGATTATTTTTATCTAAGTCCGTGGCATTTAGAATGCAGGCACTGAATACTTGATTCCCGCGTCTCATCGCATCAGGAAAAATATGTCTTGCCATTAGCATACAATTAGTTTACAGTTATTTTCTTTTAACCGGACACCGTCCTCTTTTTTTAATGTCCAGTGTAAATTAAACGTCCGGAAAAAGTCCACATTTTCTCCATAAAAGCCTCAAGTTTTGCCTTAAAGTTTCTTTTAATCTAACACTGTGAGTACCTTTCAAACTTTCTGAATCATAAAATCCATTGCGTTTTTGTATGTGTGAACGAAAAAATGAGAATATATATGACGAAGTCGGACAAAACTATACTTAACCAGAAGTTAGCTTTGACAGTTTGCTTCTATATGATGAAGGACGAATCTGTGAAGCGAATAATTCGAAAATCGTGAAAATATTAAGAATTAACAAATTTATAACACTGATTCAATACCTTTTCAAAATTTGTCTGAACATGCAAATTGGTTAAATAATTTCCTAGTTATGGATAACTATGTGAAACAGTGTTTGACATTATTTGCCAACTTTTTCCACCCCTCCAAAATCCACAAAAAAAAAATATATGAAAAAATTTATTTTTTTCCCATTTTGATTGGTTTTGGTCTGTAACAAAACCATGTATCAAATTTCTGCAAAATCCGAGAAGTTGAATCCGATTAGCCTAGGCATGGAATGGTGGAATGGGTTTTTTGGACATAAAACATAAGAAATTATATGAGGAATTGGTGGTCCCACGACAACATAACAAGATATGGTGAAGTAACTTTCAGCGGGAAGTCCTGCTTTTTGAAAGATTTTTAGTTTAAAATTTGTGTGATGGAAAAATATGTCATGTAGAGTCTGAAACTATGATTTATATATAAAAAGTTGAAAAAAATTTGGCAATAATTCAATTGCCAAATTAAAGTGACATTATACCTAGTTATCAAAAATTTGTCGCATTAAAAAACTCTTTGTAGATTTCGCAGGTTTTTTAACTTTTATAGATACATCTAAAAATCACTTCCGTTTTTGTCACGTTCGTCTGCCTTAATATTTGCACATATCTTGAAACAGTTGTATCGACCCCGACCACCCTTTACACCATATATAGTGCTACAATGGTCTAAAAAGGAAAAACAATTTTTGTTCATGAAAATGCCCATATGTATTTGTTTTTTCTAGTTTTCGGTCAATAAAAAATATATCTACAGAATAGTCATCTGCAATTTGTATTCGCAAAGTAATGACCATCTAAAAATTTTGGAAAAAAGATTTTTTCAAGATTTGTATTAGGATATCTCAAAATCCGGATGAGATAGAGCAATTCTCAAATTATACATCATTAGAAAGGTATTTGTGTGAAGATGTGCACATTGTTAAAATTATGTTAATATTTTGACTTTAAGAAAGGTAAAATTTAATACAAATTTTTTAATATTAATTACATATCTGAAAAAATAATAAAACACAAAGAGAAAGACAAAAACTATAGCACTAATTTCATGTTTTTTTGTTTTGTTTACATTTCGCTTGGATTATACCAGGGATGATAAATGAGCTTTTCTATTTTGTACCAAAGAGCAAAAAAAAAGTACTAAAAGTGTCCTAAAAGTACCAAATTTATTTAATACATATGTGGTAGAATTTTGACCACTGGGCGATTCTAGTATTTATAAGAATGCCATGTATTTTTTTACATGGGTTTGTTTTTTTGTTTTTTGAACCAAAGTCTGCATTTTATTTAAAAGTTAAATTAAAGTTTTACTACAAAAGCTTGAGCTTTTGAAAGCTTTCGCTTCTGCCGGTTTGCATCAAAAACTTAAACCATTGCAAAAAAGCTTTTATTTATTGAGCGCCTATGGTAAAAGTAACCACCGGGTGACATATCAATTAATTTTTTCGTTAGCCCTTTATTTCTTGAGGTTTACTTGAATTGAGTGAAACAGCAGAACTTGTTCTTTGGGGAAGAGTAATACTAAGCAAATTAATTCAGGGAAAAGAGCAGATTAGTCTCGTACAAAAAAATAGAAAAATAAAAAAAAATAAAAAAAATATTTGCAAATATTTTTAATATTCTATACGGGTTCTTATATTAGGATGAAATAGTTTACATTTTAGTTAAATAGGTGTAAGCTAATTTAAGCTTTCAGTTTAAACATTAGATAACTTGCCTAAGAGTTTTTTAAAAAATAATATATGTACCTACCGCTCATTCACTACAAGAACGGCACAAGTCGAAAAACTCGATTTTGTAGAAAATACGTTTAAAGTTAACAATTCAGTGTCTGTCACCTTGCAGAAAAAGAAAAGGATTTTATGTTCTCAAAAAGTGACCGTAAAAGATATTACTATGAAATTTTTACACAATATGAAGCATGATATACGAATAATTCTGCTTCACTTACTCAAAATCGGGTTTTTTGATTTATGCTGTTCTTGTAGTAAATGCGCGATATGTGCAATGAACATATTGTAAACAAGCTTTTATCCCATAAAGCTATAAAAAAGCTTTCAAATTTGCTATCAAAAGCATGTAATTTTATGGTCAAAATTTTGTAATATACAAACAGTTGAAGACTAAACGTCACTTAAACAGGTTGTGTTAAACTGTCACAATTAAAGAAAACAAAAAAAAGTAATTGTACTTATGTACAAATAATAATAGTTTATATATACATATGTACATATCAATATTACATCAACAATCAGTTATAAATATAAACATATGTACATATGTTTCTAAACAATAAAAATTAATAAAAACTGAAAACAAAAATAACAAAAACATTAAAAACAAACATAAATAACCATTCAGTATCATTACAAAATGTTGACCCAAAAATTACTAAGGCCGTCGCTCTTTATCAGTGCTATCAACACTAATCAGCTGCGCCATCGACTGCTAAACATCGGAAGTGCTCAGAATCAACTTGTAAGTTCATATGCACCTGTTTTACAGTTCTGTTGTTTACATATGGGTAGTACGTCAGTACCTATGTACATTAGGGTGTTCAATAAATTGCCTTTTTTTTTTAATTTCATTAAATAAATGGTTAGCGGTAAATCTGATTCAAATGTCAAAACAACGGCTTTGTGATCTTCTTTTATGCCAGAAACAGCTCGCTTTTTTTCATTTTGTTTTGATTTCTGACATACTAAAAAACCGACGAAAGAGAATGAAAGAGAACACACTTGAAATGGTATTTAGAAACTACATACATAATTGATTCATTGCACTTCATACCGACAAAGCTCCATGAGAAATAGAAAACGTTGCGCTTCTAAAAGCACATAGTAGGGTGATTCAAAAACGTACTATTTTTGAATTTCAACATATTAGATATTTCAATGAAATTTAGTACATAGCTGCTGACAATCAACGCCTTACAATGAGCCAAAAAAGAGTGGCATCAGAAGAGTGCCACGCACGATTAAAAATTCTCATTCAATATTAAATAAAAAAATATATATCGAAATAAGTAATTTAAATTAGGTTTTAAAGAAAAATTCTAGGGCTTTTTAATACAATATCAGGTTTAATGTTTCCAGTTTAACATTTCCTAAATTTTCATCAAAATCCATTTTTGAGAATCAAAATTTTCAATTGATTAAAAGTGGGCGTGGCATTCTTTTAATGCCTCTCTTTTTTACCCATTGTCAGGCATTGATGAAGTACCTGTGTACTAAATTTCATTACGAGATATGACCAGATTGAGTTCAGTGGGCAGTGCCACGCCGCTTCATGAGTATCATCAAAGTCAAGGCCTATCTCATTCTTCATTCTATGCTAATGCGCATCATGTTTTTTTTTTTCATCTCTTCTCAAGTATCTCATAAGTATATGGGCATATCCGAAAATAATCTCCTCTTATATGACCCAGGTATAAAGAACTTTTTTTTTCATGTTCAATAACTAAATGTAGTTGAATATATTCCTAGACGTATAAAATTAAATTCCCAATAGGTGAACGAAAAAATTTCGACCTGAGAGGATGTCAGGAGGTCGTTTTATCTTAAAATTTTGGAAAAATCGAGATTTCCGATAATATACGGGAGAGTACATATTTCAGAAGCAGTAGGTATGTTACGGGGCAGCTGTCCAAATATTCTGGAGTAAAATTCAGAAAAATCATCTGTGGGTCGTGGTGACAGAATGGGTTAAAAAGTCTAAATCACTCATTATGGCCACATAACAGGTCTTAAAATTCTGCAAAAAATTAAGCAAGTTCCTTGATAACAAATAAATCGATTTTGTTTACTATATTTTTATAATTTAAGCACCTCCTGCCGAATAAAAAACAAAAAACGCTAAATTTTGGGTAAAAAATGCGATTAATGGCAATATGCAATCGAGCATACCATAGCGACACATAAGGCAAGATAGCGGGATATCTAACAAATATTACGGAGTAAAATTCAGAAAAATCATATGTGGGTCGTGGCGACAGAATGGGTTAAAAGTTGAAATCGCTCTTTTATTCAAACAAATGCCTTGACAAAAACTAAATCCGTTTATGGTGTTTTTTTGATTTAAGCCCCCCATGCCGAGTAAAAAACGAAAAACGCTAAATTTCGCATTCCGCCAAATATCACGTTTTTTACCCAAAATTTTGCGTTTTTTGTTTTCTACTCGGTAGGGGGCGCTTAAATTATTGTTAAGTGGGCGTAAAGAGCGATATAGACTTTTAACCCATTCTGTCGCCAACACCAACATACGATTTTTCTGAATTTTACTCCGGAATATTTGTTAGATATCCCGCTATCTTGCCTTATGTGTCGCTATGGTATGCTCGATTGCATATTGCCATTAATCGCATTTTTTACCCAAAATTTAGCGTTTTTTATTTTTTACTCGGCAGGAGGTGCTTAAATTAAAACTAGTAAGGGTGTAAATTTTGGCCTGGCCAAAAAATAAATACCCTAGACTGCAGTATTTTGAAAAGTTTGCTTATATGGGAGGTGCCACGCCCTCTTGTCCGAGTACACCCAGTTTTTGTTCAGAGCTTGCATTTATAGTTTTTAGTGTCAGAGTGAAATTTAGTTGGATTACCTCAAAAAACTCTTTCAGTATAGCATTTTGAATCTTTTGCTTATATGGGAG
The DNA here is from genome assembly GCA_951812925.1 of Calliopum simillimum. NCBI lineage: Eukaryota > Metazoa > Arthropoda > Insecta > Diptera > Lauxaniidae > Calliopum > Calliopum simillimum. The sequence goes on from OX638370.1 coordinate 69,456,314, forward strand.
GTGCCACGCCCCCTTGTCTGATTTCACCCAATTTTTGCTGAGAGCTTTCATTTATAATTCTTAGTATCTGAGTCAAATTTGGTTCGAATATCTCAAAAAACGCTTTCAGTATAGCGTTTTGAAGCTTTTGCTTATAGGGGAGGTGCCACGCCCTCTTGTCCGAATTCGCTCAAATTTTTATCAGAGCTTGCGCTTACAATTCGTAGTACTTATATGTATTGTGGTTGCATTGTCGTGAAAAATACTCCTAAAATTGCATTTTGAATATAATTTTTGTATGGGCGGTAGGCGTGTCCGTTGACCGATTTTGCTCATTTTCAATCCCCCGAGCTAACTTTGACGACGGAGGCAGTGTACCAAATTTCATTGAATTGTCTTGCTCAGTTTTTCCAAAAAGTGTATTTCAACACACAGCCAGCCAGCCAGCCAGCCAGCCAGCCAGCCAGCCAGCCAGCCAGCCAGCCACCCAGCCAGCCAGCCAGACAGACGGACATGGCTATATCGACTCAGGAGGTGACGCTGATCAAGAATATATATACTTTTCTATACCTGCCGCGCCTCCTTCTCTGCGTTACAAACGGAAGGACAAAGTGAATATACCCTGGGTGTAGGGTATAAAAATATATTAAACAAAATCGATTTATTTGTTATCAAGGAACTTGCTTGATTTTTTCCAGAATTTTAAGACCTGTTATGTGGCCATAATGAGTGATTTAGACTTTTAACCCATTCTGTCGCCACGACCCACAGATGATTTTTCTGAATTTTACTCCAGAATATTTGGACAGCTGCCACGTAACATACCTACTGCTTCTGTGGCCGTAATGAGTGATTTAGACTTTTTAACCCATTCTGTCGTTTTTTGATAAAATGACCTCCTGGCACCCTCTCGGGTCGAAAGTTTTTCAAAACCTTGGTCATATAAGAGGAGATTATTATCGGACATGCCCGTATGTATTGTTTAAAAAATTAAATAATTTCGTCCCGGTTCCAAAAGGTTTCTGATTTTAAATAAAATATAAAACTAGTAAAGGTGTAAAATTTGGTCTGGCCAAACATTAAATACCCTACACTGCAGTATTTTTAAAATTTTGCTCATATGGGAGGTGCTACGCCCTCTTGTCCGAGTTCACCCAGTTTTTGTTCAGAGCTTGCATTTATATTTTTAAGTGTCTGAGTGAAAAACGTTTTCAGTTTAGCGTTTTGAAGCTTTTGCTTATATAGGAGGTACCACGCCTTCTTGTCCGAGTTCGTCCAGTTTTAGCCTAGAGCATGCATTTATAGTCTTTAGTATTTGAGTGAAGTTTGGTTGGATTATCTCAAAAAACTTTATCAGTATAGCATTTTGAAACTTTTGCTTATATGGGAGGTGCCACGCCCCCTTTTCCAATTTCACCCAATTTTCGTTGAGAGCTTTCATTTATGATTCTTAGTGTCTGAGTCAAATTTGGTTCGAATATCTCAAAAAACACTGTCAGTATAGCGTTTTGAAGCTTTTGCTTATATGGGAGGTGCCACGCCCTCTTGTCCGAATTCGCTCAGTTTTTTCTCAGAGCTTGCGCTTATAATTCTTAGTATTTTTGCATATTTTGGTTGCATTGTCGTGAAAAATACTCCAAAAATTGCATTTTGAATATATTTTTTATATGGGCGGTAGGCGTGTCCGATGACCGATTTTGCTCATTTTCAATCCCCCGAGCTAACTTTGACGACGGAGGCTGTGTACCAAATTTCATTGAATTATCTTGCTCAGTTTTCCCAAAAAGTGTATTTCAACACACTGCCAGCCACCCACCCATCCAGCCAACCAGCCAGCCAGACAGACGGACATGGCTTTATCGACTCAGGAGGTGACGCTGATCAAGAATATATATATTTTTCTATATCTGTCACGCCTCCTTCTCTGCGTTACAAACAGAAGGACAAAGTGAATATACCCTGGGTGTAGGGTATAAAAAAAATCATTAAAATCGGAGCTGTTCTTGGGGACTTCCTTATTTTGCCTGTTTTTATACCCTACACCCAGGGTATATTTACTTTGTCTTTCCGTTTGTAACGCAGAGAAGGAGGCGTGGCAGATATAGAAAAGTATATATATTCTTGATCAGCGTCACCTCCTGAGTCGATATAGCCATGTCCGTCTGTCTGGCTGGCTGGCTGGGTGGCTGTGTGTTGAAATACACTTTTTGGGAAAACTGAGCCAGATAATTCAATGAAATTTGGTACACTGCCTCCGTCGTCAAAGATAGCTCGGGGGATTGAAAATGAGCGAAATCGGTCAACGGACACGCCTACCGCCCATACAAAATATTTATTCAAAATGCAATTATAGGAATATTTTTCACGACAATGCAACCAAAATACGCATAAATATTAAGAATTGTAAGCGCAAGCTCTGAGAAAAAACTGAATGAATTCGGACAAGAGGGCGTGGCACCTCCCATATAAGCAAAAACTTCAAAACGCTATACTGACAGTGTTTTTTGAGATATTCGAACTAAATTCGACTCAGACACAAAGTATCATAAATGAAAGCTCTCAACAAAAATTGGGTGAAATCGGAGAAGGGGGCGTGGCACCTCCCATATAAGCAAAAGTTTCAAAATGCTATACTGAAAGAGTTTTTTGTGATAATCCAACCAAACTTCAGTCAAATACTAAAGACTATAACTAAACGAACTCGAACAAGAGGGCGTGGCACCTCCTATATAAGGATAAGCTTCAAAACGCTATACTGAAAACTTTTTTTACTCAGACACTTAAAACTATAAATCCAAGCTCTGGACAAAAACTGGGTGAACTCGGACAAGAGAGCGTAGCACCTCCCATATGAGCAAAATTTTAAAAATACTGCAGTGTAGGGTATTTAATGTTTGGCCAGGCCAAATTTTACACCCTTACTAGTTTGGCTTCATTAACTCCACTGTTTCTTAAAACTAGAAGATTTAAGTTATCTAGTTAGCAGTTAAAGATTAGTATGAACGAAAGCATATAAATATTGTTTACCTCTTGTACTTAGAATTTATTTTTATTTGGTACAAACAAACATATTGAAATTCAAAAAAATTTTTTTTTTTTTTTTGCGAAACCCTACTACATATGACGATCAAACTTCTAAACGAATGCATTTGGAAATCACAATTTAAAAATCAACACGATCGCAAAGTGAGAACAGTTGTGAACTGTTCTTTCATGCAAACAGATCGTGAATTTTTATTCAACGAGCAAAGAGAAAATGTGTAAACATATGTATGTATGTAATATATATTAAATTCAATTAAAGCAACAATTTTTCCAATAAAAAATACTAAGTGTCGATTATAAATAAAAATAAAAAAATTGTGCAACGTAAATAATAAAAACAAAACAAAGTTCTGGTATCTATCTACGCAATGTTTATTCAAAAAGTAATGACGCCGTTTTGCAGTAACGCCATTAATTTGAATCGATTTTGCATTCGGTCACTGATAACTGATCCGCCTTATTCACAACGCGTAAGTTAATATGCAGCTGAGGTTCTCTGTTTGGTTGAATACTTTTGAAAGAGCTTTTTATTGCTACGAGACACTACATTGGTTACTTATGAGAGGAAAGAAGCGTTCCAAAAAGAGTTGCCAACTTACGCGGAAATATTTGTAATGTTCTGCTGCAGAGAACTCAAAAAAATTGTATCTTTTAAATTTTTTAATCATAAGATATCCAAAAAATTCGCCTTAAATGGGAAATTTATTACTTACGAATGGCCCAAATATCGGCTTGAAGTCATTCAAGAAATACATACGCGCCACAGTTAATAGCCCAAGGGGAAAAGAAGTGCTTCAAAAACCCTTCTGAAGTGCATCCTTTTCACCAATAAGCGCTTCCGCTCCGTAAGAACAATACTTTTTTTTTAACATTGCATGTCATAGGATGTAAGCAAGAAAAAGCTTACCGCAGCCTTACCAAAAAAGAGTTTTTAAAGCGCTTATTTGTAATGCTGCGGTAAGCGTTTTTTTAATAAAATTAAAAAAAAAAACTGGCCGCGCCAGGATTTGAATCCACGACCCTCCTCCGCGTGCTAGATATTTTTTTCTTACATATACCAACCCTTTAGACCGCTCCACCAACGCCCGATGATATGAAGAGGTATTAAATTTGTATATTACCGCTTTCGACCCGGCTGGGACAATATATCCCAAAAATTTTTGAATAAAAACTTTTAAATAATATAACACGTTTATTAACGTCACTTAAATTGAATGAATTAATAAAATTAATGCAATTTTTTGTAACCACTGTTTTTTCTTATAACCACTCCAAGGACATTGTATCCCGAAAATTCAAATCCAAAACATCTGTTGAGAGTACAGACTGGAAGCGGCTTTGGCGGTGAAAATTTGAATTTAAGGACGGTCAAACATTTTACTTAAATTTAGTTTCTAAGATTAACCTATCACAAATATTGTGTACCCCACAGTTTTTTTCCGGGTCGAAAGGGTTAAGCAAATGTTGTCCTGCAGCATTACAAAGAATCATAGATGGGCACACTGCAGTATTTATTGACTGCATTAACAATTTCAATTATCAATAAAATTTTATTAATTACTGATATTTAGTTTGCATTACCAGTAAAATTTTAGTGATTACTGGAAAAATATCAGTAAAAATAAATATTTACTGATTACTGAAAAAAAAAAACAGTAACCAGTAAGTTTTTATTTATAATGCAAATGAAATTTGCATTACCAGTAAATTTTACTGATTACTGAAAAGGATTGCAGTAAAAATAATTTTTTACTGGTTACTGGAAAAAAATTGCAGTAAAAATAATTTTTACTGATAGTGAAAAAATTCCAGTAAATTTTTACTGATAGTGAAAAAAATGCAGTAAAAATTACTTTTTACTGATAATGAAAATAGTTACTGGTAGTTAAAAATCAATGTACAATCCTAAAGTAAATATGAAGCAAAAACCATCCAAAGTAAATAAAACACAATATTTAAGTTGGAAAATTATACAAAAACCAAATTTTATTCTATTTTCCTAGAATACTCAATTGCTACTGAACTTTGTATCTAGCGTAGAATTGACACGAAGCTTTTTATACACCGTTAGCTTTCCTCAGAACAAGCAATTCGAAATTTTCATCGTTGAGGTTTTGCCTTCTGGAGTGATTCACAATCCCATGAAAACAACCGTTCTACAGGTGCAAATGACGGTAATGGGGTATTGTATTTTAAAAACACGTTTTTAATTGCTGGATGGTTTTTCAGACAATTTGCAGTTGTGTCTTGATCGACTAGGTACAAAATGGTTTCCTGGAGATAATTTCCAGAGTCAGTGGAAACACACTGTTCGCTTACATCTGTTAAAGTAGATATACAAATAAATGTATTAGTACAAATATTTGATGGAAAATTAAGTGTAAAAATTACTTTCTTCCCCGAAATCGAGGAATGCGTTTTTCGGTATGTCCGGCAGAACCCGAGTTTTTACGGCTATTTTGCCATATTTCGCCACATAAGTGTTGAACATTCTCCTTACATCTTCTTCTGTTTGCGTTGTTGCTGTTTCTAACAGAGCCTTTACAAAGCGAAATTTTATATCCGGAATAGATATAGTCGCAATAACATCATCCCAAGCGTCAGGCTGCAGTTTGAAATATTTTTCAAATCTTTTAAGCAAAGCTTTAAGCATTTCTTCGCTTACTTTTGCTAAATACTTAAGGCTTGTGGGGTCTTAACGACGCATTTTTATCCTTAAAGATACTATTGCAGGGATAAAGTAACCAAAATACATAGTTTTTTCGCCCTGAAGAAAATCAATCGCCTCTGCTATAGGCTCCTTAAGCTTTATGTATTCCTCCAAGTACTCAATTTTGAGCAGAAAACACAATTCCGCTGATTTTTCTTTATGTTGCAGTAGCCTCTTTACGGAATCATAAAGTGAGTTCTACCTTGTTATGGTTGGAGTTAATAAACTGTCATTTATATCCGACTTGACTACTTCTGCAGATTTTTTCAATAATCGTAAAATTTTACTGATAATGCAAATTAATATCAATAAAAGTTACTGATTACTTCTATTTTTCCAGTAAATAGTAAAATTTACTGATTACTGATATTTTTTCTGTAACCAGTAAAATTTTTTCAGTAACCAGTAAAATTTTACTGGTAATTAAATGTGAAATTGCAATATCAGTAAAATTTACTGCTTACTGATATTTTTTCCAGTAACCAGTAAAATTTTACTGGTAATTAAATGTGAAATTGCAGTATCAGTAAAATTTACTGCTTACTGATATTTTTTCCAGTAACCAGTAAAAGTTTACTGGTAATTAAATGCTAAATTGCAATATCAGTAAAATTTACTGCTTACTGATATTTTTCCCAGTAACCAGTAAAATTTTACTAGTAATTAAATGTTAAATTGCAGTACCAGTAAAATTTACTGCTTACTGAAATATTTTCCAGTAATCAATAAAATTTACTGGTAATGCAAATTTGATTTGCATTATCAATAAAAATTTATTGGTTACTGCTTTTTTTTTAAATTATCAATAATACTTTATTGGTAATTGCAAATTAAATTGCAATATCAGTAACAAATTTATTTTACTGGAATTGTACTGGTACTGAAAAGTGCCCAACTATGCAAAGAATCATTGTGCAATCAGTTTCAATTCAAGTAAGCAAAAGTATATAAAAATGAGAAATTAAAATAGAAAAGTGAAATAAGAAAGGTTGAATAAAAAATATTTTAATAAAAAAAAAAAAAACAAATAAAAAAATCACCCGGGCTGGGTTCCAACTCACGTTGTTCTTGCCGCAGCCTTATATGGAATCATTGTGTAATCAATTTCAATTCGGTTAAACAAAAGTAAATTAATAAGAGAAAGGAAAATAGAAAAATGAAATAAAAGATGTTGAATAAAAAATATTTAATTAAAAAAAAAAATGAACCAAAAAAAAGTAAAAAAAAAAAATCTCCCGGGCTGGGTTCGAACTCACGTTGTTCTTACTGCAGCCTTATAAAAAATCATTGTGATAGTGCTTCTAAATTTCTATGGGGACAAGCACTTTTGAAGTGCTTGGATCAGAAGCGCTAGAAATTTTTCCTCTTGGGAGGTAACAAGGCTTTCTTACTTTTGCCGAAATATTTAGTGTGGAGGAATATTATAAATATTACGTAAAATAAAAATAATTTCAAAATAGTGAAATCGCTTTCGAAATAATAATGCTAATTTAAATTTATACCACTTTTTTTTATCATGGTTATTCGGTTTCAAGTTCAACAGCATGACAGTTGCAACGTACGTTACATTTAAATGAGATGACCATTTTCTTGCGCTTTTCATGTTTTGGCTTGTATGAGGAATCTAAAAGCATTGAAAGTCTGCAAAGGTACGTTATACTTAAACGCCTTTTGCAAGCTCTAACAAATCAATAGATGTCTTAGTTCTTCATGTTTTAAATAGGAAATGCAAGCCGATATTCTCGAGCATAGTGCAATTCTTGTCACGGTTTTCTTGAAGAGTCGATAGGTGTGTTGAAAGTACGCAAAAATGGTTCCGTAAAATTCGATAATGCAATTCAAAGTTATAATCTTTTTCTTTAAAACCTAATTTAAATTATGTCGATATCTTAATTTTTCCCGGAGATATTCGAAATTAAAAAAAGTGCAAAAAACATATATTTTCATTGTTTCAGTCACGATATTTCTAAGAAAAATAAAACTATCGACTTAAATTAAATTAGATTTTAAAGAAAAATATTATTTCAATAACTATATCGGATTTTATTTATTTTCTAGTTATAAAACTTCAAAAAAAACCTTAAACCTTATTTTTTGCTTATTTACATAGGTTAGAATATATGAAAAACCAAGCAAGAAAGAGCTATTTTAAGGATTTCAATTCAGCATCAGAAAACAAACTAGTACAGTGATGTTAGCTAAAATATTAATGGAATAAGGAAAAGATTGCTCCGAACTTGTGACTTGGCACAGTTGTTTATTGGAATATAGTCACTGTTCAAGAAAAGGCCACCACTCAACTACGGGTATAACCCCCTTTTTAGGGGTTCAATGATGAAAAAATTACTTAAATACTATTCGTTGGACCAAAAAATTTTCCAAACAAAAATTGTAGATGACGCATATTTCCGTTTTTTAAACTCTTTCTAAATAGCATAAAAATTGAAAGATTTATGTAGCTTCTAAGTAAGAGTAATTTTTTTCTGTTTCACGAATGCGCGTGCTCCCAAAATTTAAATACAGTGGCTCACAAAAATATTCGGAATTCGAATATTTTTTAAAGAAAATTTTTTCAATTACGAATTAATTTTTTTGAATCACTCTAAGTAATTACAACTCAGTTAATATCTAGTTCTATTTATTAACAAAAACTTTCCCAAAACGTAACATAAAAATATAAAAATAAGCTTATAAGCAAAATCCTACTTAAATTCAATGCAGAAATGTATTCGGAATTCCAAAAAATATGGCAATATCTTCAACACGAAATCATGTAGTTCAACACGCAAAAATCGTACCGATGAATATTAATTTTTATTTATTTAAATTATTTTTTAATATTTTTGGAAAGGTTTTGGAGGAAACATACGAGACAAAAGATGAAGAACAATGGATAAATGCAAAAGATTACGAAGCGATACCAGGGCCAACCAAATTTGAAATTTTTAGGGATTTTCTGCCTGGAGGTAAACAAAATACAGAAAACAAATCTGCAGAGGCAATTTTTCATAACTTATGAATTTCAGGTGAATTGCATAAAGCAAATATTATTAAAATGAATAAGGTTTTGCGAGAACGATATGGAGACATTTACCGTCTGAAAGGAATTGGCGACAAGCCCGATACTGTTTTTACTTACAATCCAATTGATTTTGAACAAACTTATCGCAATGAAGGAATATGGCCAATACGAACTGGATTGCAAACTTTTACATATTATCGTAAGAAGAAACGACCAGATGTATTTCATGGAATTGGTGGTTTAGTATCGGAGTAAGTTCTTTATTAATTTATATACTCGTACATATATTGTAGCACAATACATAAAACAACCAAAAAATATACTTCACAGACAAGGTAAGGATTGGGCTGATATAAGAAACAAAGTAAATCCAGTATTAATGAAGGTACAGAATATACGACGAAACTTGCCGGCAGTTGATAAAATCTCAACGGAATTTCTAGCAAAGTTAGTATTATACTTACATTGGAATTTGTCCTTAATTTGTTTATTACCTGCATTAATCATTTTAATAACAGAATGGAAAAACTACGACAATCTGGCACGTTAACCAATGAGTTCTATGATCAGCTCAAAATGTGGGCATTTGAATCAATGAGCTGTATTGCGCTCAACACACGTATGGGTTTGATGACCGATAACCCTGATCCAAATGCACGTCGTTTGGATAAGCACATGTCCGATTTCTTTGAGTTATGCTATCAATATGATGTGCAACCGTCAATTTGGAAATACATCGAGACACCAGGCTTTAAGCGTCTCATACAGACCTATGACGGCATAACAGAGATTACCATTAACTATATTAACGAAGCAATTAAGAGCTTTGAAGCTGAAGGAAACAAGGAAGCAAAGAGTGTTTTAGAGCAGCTTTACCGAATTGACAAGCGGGTAGCTATTACAATGGCTATGGATATGCTGATGGCAGGTATTGATACGGTAAGTGTGCACGTTCATTGGTCATGATTGAAAGTAAAGTGTTTTTTTTTTTTTTCTTCTCTTTTTCATAGACTACATCCACATTCATTACTTTATTGTATTTAATTGCCAAAAATCCTGATAAGCAACAGGCTTTAAGAAATGAATTAAAAACCATAATGCCGCACAAGGATACTTTGCTTACGGAACAGAATACCAAAAATATGCCATACGTACGTGCCTGCATAAAAGAAGCATTGCGTATAACACCAATTACGCCGAGTAATTATCGTATAACAATAAAAAACCTTGTCTTATCAGGATATAAAGTTCCGGCGGGCACTGGTATTCTTATGAATGTAATGGCTTTATCTAATACAGAAAAATATTTTCCACGCAGTGATGAATTTTTACCAGAGCGCTGGCTAAAATCAGGCGCATCTGCCTGTCCGGCAGCAAAGGCTTCGAATCCTTTTGTTTATTTACCTTTTGGTTTTGGACCACGCACCTGCATTGGCAAACGCATTGCTGAAATGGAAATTGAAATTTTGATATCGAAAATCATAAGAAATTATCATGTCACGTGGCAGAATACAGAGGAACTAAAATATATATCTAATTTAATAGTGATACCAGCTGGCGATATACATTTTAAGTTTGAACCGATTGAATAATTTTATTTTTTAATGAATTTTGTAGGTACCATGAATGTTAAGTATTTAAAATATCCAAATGATTCTATGTTTGTATTATGTTTTTCTTTTATTTAAATTGTAGCATAATTGTCTTGTAACTTTTTATCCCAATTTCAAAATACATAAAAACATTGATAATTGATATTCACATAAATAGAATGTTTTAAGTGCAATTTGCCTCTGACTATTCAAAATATCTTTGGCCCTATGCTCCTCCTAGGAGTTAAAGGAGAATACATACATACATACATTCAAAATATCTCTGAGAAGCCAGCTAGAGTGCGATCTTTTCCGCCTATCTAAAGCTTTTCAGTTTCTCCATATGTTCATGTATTTCAGAATTAGCACGTATGAGCTGCTGAAAAAAATTGACGAAGAGTAAATTTATTTTTTTATCGCAAAATATTGCCCGAAGAATTTTTAAAGAGATTCAATTTAATTTGAGGAAATACCTTGCTTTGTTCAAAAGATATAGCATTTAAATTTAAAAAAGTACTCCAGGACTCAAAAATTCCTAAAAAAGTATCTTCGAGATCTTTGCTGAATATATAAGCGCAGTTTTTTTTGATTCCAAAGTACTTTTTGTAATCAGCATGATCCAAGGATTCAGAAAACTTGCGCACATCTTGACATTTTAACACCCTTGGTTTTTTCATACAACATTTGAAACCAATCTTATATTCACTTTGTCCTCCCGTTTCTAACGCAGAGAAGGAGTCGTGGTAGGTATTGAAAAGTATATATATACTTGATCAGCGTGACCTCTTCAGTCGATATAGAGATGTCCGACTGTCTGTCTGTCCGTCTGGCTGGCTGGCTGTCTGTGGAAATATATTTTGCGGAAAAACTAAGCAAGCTAATTCGATCAAATTTGGTACAAAGCCTTCATTGTAAAAGTTATTTCGACTTATTGTAAATGATTGAAATCGGTCAATGGACGCGCCTACCGCCCATACAAAAAATATATTCAAAATACAACTTTAGGAGTATTTTTCACCACAATGCAGCCATAATACACACAAATACTAAAGACGTTAAGCACAAATAAGACGGAATCGGACGAGTGGGCGTGGTACCTCCCATATAAGCAAAAGCTTCAAAAAGCTGTACAGAAAGCGTCGATATAATCCAACTAAATTTTACTCAGACATTAAGAACTATAAGTGTAAGCTCTGAGCAAAAACTAAATGAAATCGGACAAGATGGCGTGGCACCTCCCATGTAAGCAAAAGCTTCAAAATGCTGTACTGAAAACGTTTTTTGAGGTAATCCAGCCAAATTTCACTCAGACACTGAGAACAGTAAGTGCAAGATCTGAGCAAAAGCTTTATGAATTCGGAAAAGAAGTCGCGGCACCTCCTTTACAGCACAATTTTTAAAATACTGCAGTGTACCAGGCCAAAAGTAACACCCTTACTATTTTTATTTTACAAAGACTAAGCTTAGAAATAAATTGGAGTTCATTACAGTGAATAACATAATGTTGTCTAAAGAGCTTATTCCAAAAAATACAGCAAATCATTATGTTTGGTCAGCAAAGAAATAAAACTAAAGAGATAATTTTAAATACGTATGTGCATGTTTTTGAAAAAATTTACTAATTCAGAAATTTATATACAAAAAATTTAAACAATTGCGTCTTATCTGAGCTGTCCCGTTTTAAAACCAGAAAATTTGTTGTCCAGAAATTTCGGGAAATGGCAAAAACTCGTAGTTTTAAAAAAAAATCGTCTAAAAGGCACTTCAGACTGTCTGAGAAGTAATATGCGATTTCTTATGTTTTTCTGTATGATTTTTTTCTCTGACTGTCAAATTTTTATTGTTTTTAATTTATATTGTTGAAATGGTTTTATTTTTTTTTATTTTTCAAACAACATTAAAAAAATTGAAAACTTTTATGACTTTTCTTTTCAAATAGATTCAAATCGAATGCCAAAATAACTCATATGAGTTTTCTTCTGATAAATCATTTGTGTAATAAATTTACATTCACACTATCAGAGTTGCCATTTTTGACAACTCATAAGAGTTTCTGTATGACTTCTCATTAATTTGACTAAAAATATTATGTAGTTTTTTTATATTTTAATGAGACATTTTGAAATCAATTTTTGGTTTTTTGGCAGATGTCTGGGTTTGAAACTGGACAACTCATATATTAGGCCAGAGGTATGCTAGTAACGTACGGATAAGGGAGCTTACTCACAAAATTTGCAAAACATAAGTCCAAGCATGCTTTGAAAAAAAAAAATAAATAAATAAATGAAAACAAAAAAATTTGAAATCCGAGAGATGCAATGACAACAACAAATCAATGACAAAACTATAATTCCTCTTGCTTGATGATCGCTACGAAAACGTCTTCAACACACTTGACCAGCGCCTCCGAAACGGGCACTTTCCAAAGTTTTGGGCACTCTTGGGCACTTTCAAAATCTTGTTTGGGTACTCAGTTTTTGTCCAGCTACAAAAAATAAATCCTCAGAGCCTGGGAAAGAGCGTTGTACTCTGTTTAACTTATTTCGAAATATTTGAATTGGCAAATGTTAAAAGGGCGGAAGTCATGAATTTTAACACGAGTATTTATTAGTTTTCTTGCGAATTCCTCATGTCAGAGGATAGCTTCTTGAAACATCATTTTTTTGTTAAAAAGGCGGAGCTCATGTCTGTTTAGCTTCATGAAATTTTAACAAAAACAAAACTGGCTATAATTTGGGCTAAGCTATAGTGTTTTACTAAAGAAATTTACGATTAAATGTTTTTTAAAACTTTTCAAAAGTGGCGGAGACATATGTAGGACATTAAATTTTGAAGGATATTTTTTTTTTGGAAAGCTACATCACTGGTTCTTCTTATCCAATTACAAGTTTTATAAAGTGAATCGATTTGCTAAAATTTACCAAAATAAAAAACTTTTCTCCAATTTTACACTTTAATTTTTTGTTCAAAATGTAGTCATAAGTGTCTACAAAAAAATTAAAAATAAATAAAAAACTGGTTTGTTGGAATCATTAGAAAACTTTCTTAAAATTCTTAGACATGAAATTTTCCATTAAACACAAAATTACAGCAATATGAACGTTTTTTCAGTTTTTCGCTCTTTTAACATTTGCCAATTTATTTGTGATGACAAAATTGACGAAATCAAAGATGAGTGGTGCTGGATTATCACCAAAAAAAAATTTCTCTAACGTTCGTAGTAGAAAAATGCAAAGCTTTTTTGGTGCTGTAATTAATCGAAAACAATTTTTTAGACGAATTTTCACATCCAAATTTATAATGTTTTATTGAATCACTGCTAACACTGTGGAACAAAATTTGGTCACCAAAAGTTCATTTGGATCTGACGCTGCGGGGTGAAAATATAGGCCAAAATAAAAAAACATTTTTCTCAGTTTGTTCAAATTGGTTTTCGAGAAAAGGCCCTTTAAATTTTGCACCTTGAATTATGTGGTTTTTTCGATATATCTCGTAAGTTAACTAAGTTTTATTGCATTCGGTGGTAGGGTTTTGTTCGTCTCATCCATATCTACTCTTTCATTACCAAATCAGTATTTTTGGATGCACTTTTGGCAAGTTAGAGCACGAAATTCCCAAAAAAGTGATATTTTTCGTATTTCTGACATTCGGCTTAATAGAAATCACTCGAGTAGTGGATTTATGCCTTTTAACCTATAGCCGAGATCCATACGAATACTTTTTTTCATATGGGCAAAAATTTCTAAAGTGAGCCATCTAAAAAATTAAACGTAAAAAAGGCTTTAAAAAAATGATGTTTTATAACAAGTAGTAAAGATTTTGTAAAAATGTTTTTTTTAAGAGATATTTAGCATAGGTCGGAAAATAAAATATTACTTTTTTTTTGGACCAAAATTTTTAATTTATTATTGAAAATCATTATTTTAAATAGGTACATCAAACTAATGCAACTACTCCGCCTCTGAGAAAACTATAAAAATATGTGGGCACTCTCCACTAGTCAAGAAACTATATCATAGAAAAAAACTTGGGGTAATCGATAGTGGTTCAAAAGTTATTAACAATATAGTGATGTCGTGCAAGTCTTTTTTCAGCATTAGAGAAAAACAACGCATCTTACGAAAAAAGTGTATGTGGCATAAAATGCTTAGAATTATCTAAGGAATATGTGAAAATTTTTTCAGAATTTTCTGAGACATTTTATAATTTTTCAAAAGGTCCGAAAAAAAAAGTTCGATATGTTCCAAAAAAACTCACACGTATTCCTTAGATAATTCTAAGCATTTTATGCCATATACCCTTTTTTTGAAGGATGCCTTGTTTTTTTCTAATGCTGAAAAAAGACTTGCACGACATCACTATATTGTTAACAACTTTTGAACCAATATCGATTACCCCAATTTTTTTTCTGGAATATAGTTTCTTGATAAGTGGAGAGTGCTTACCTATTTTTTATAGTTTTCGCAGAGGCGAAGAAGTTGCTTTATTTTTATGTGCCTATTTGAAATAGAGATTCTCAATAATAAATGAAACATTTTTTTACAAATCAAAAACACCATTTTATTTCCCGACCTATGCTAAATATCTCTAAAACAAAACATTTTTACAAAATCTTTACTAGTTGTTATAAAACATCATTTTGTTAAAGCCTTTTTTACGTATAATTTCTTAGGTGGCTCACTTGAGAAATTTTTGCCCATATGCCACATATTATATCAAAGTGTTCGTATGGATCTCGGCTATAGGTTAAAAGTCGAAAACTGTACATAAATCTACCACTCGGGTGATAACTATTGAGCCGAATGTCATAAAAGGCGAAAAATATCATAATTTTATATTGAACTAATTACACAGTCATTTTTGCAATTTTTCAACAACAGACGCAAGCAAGTGTTAACATGGAAATTGATTACATATGTTTCTGCTCCTTCCACATACATATTTATATATTTGTTTTTTTTATACATATTTTTTATATATAAACATGAATATAGCCTCATCAGATCAGTTTTAGTTAAATCTTGCCAGAAACCGTACTCGAACCCGTGACTCCGGTTTCTAATATCACTTTTTTGGGAGTTTTGTGCTCTAACTTGCCAAAAGTGCATCCAAAAATACTGATTTGGTAGTGAAAGAGTAGATATGGATGAGACGAACAAAACCCTACCACCGAATGCAATAAAACTCAGTTAACTTACGAGATATATTGAAAAAACCACATAATTCAAGGTGCAAAATTCAAACGGCCTTTTCTCGAAAACTAGAGCCAATTTGAACAAACTGAGCCAAATGGTCTTTTATTTTGGCCTATATTTTCACCCCGCAGAGTCAGATCCGAGTAAACTTTTGGTGACCAAATTTTGTTCCACAGTGTAATTTTACCACATACATAGCACGGGTGTTCAAAACATTTTTTAACTCTCAAGTTGCATCACTCGGAAACTTTTCATATTTTCTTGTTCAAGGTACTTTCCTTATCATATAAAAAAGAAATTACGAAAATCCGTCGGGCGCTTTTTTTTTAAATCGAATTTTCCGATTTTGGCAAAGTTGAGTTAAGTCAAAAATAACATGCGAAAACTAAAATCAATAAAAAGGAACACGAATAGTCATTTCTAACTAACTTTTGAGTGCTAAATTCAAATTCGTTAACAGAATTGATCTATCGCTACAGAATTTTGAGATATCCTAACCCAAAAACTACCAAAATATAAGATTTTTCGTGATTTTTTCCCACTTTAGAGGATGTGTAACAAGACAGTGTAATACTTTGTCATAAAACCTGTTATGTTAGTCAAAAGCACATATCTTTGCGTACAAAACTCTTTTTAAATTATATCAATATCTTTTTTTTCTTGGAGTTATCCTAGCCTAAAAATTTAAAAGAAACAAAAACAAGATTTTCGACTACGTTGGAGACTACATAGAGAACGCACGAAATTTTTTTGGTCTTTTATACAAACTGCATCACTTAAAATCACTTATTGTCTTCAAAATGAGCCATCAAATAATCATCTACGATTTTTCTAACAAAGTTATGAGCTCTTTAATATGACATCAAGAAACACGAAAACGTTATGCCAAAACAAGTAATACACTGAAGCTAAAAAGTTAGTTTACTTAAAATTGTTGTGACGAAGAAGGGGAAATCCGTAGGTGACCACTCGATGGCTGATTTTGAAGACGAGGGATTGTAGAAAGTAATTCAGTTAGTATAAAAGAGCAGAGAAATTTAGTGCGTTCTCTATGTAGCCTTCAACGTAGTCGAAAATCTTGTTTTTGTTTCTTTTTAAATTTTTAAGTTAGGATAACACCAAGAAAAAAAAGTTATTGACATAATTTAAAAGGAGTTTTGTATGCAAAAATATGTGCTTTTGACTTACATAACAGGTTTTATGACAAAAAATTACACTGTCTTGTTACACAACCTCAAAAGTGGGAAAAAAACACGAAAAATCTTATATTTTGGTAGTTTTTGGGTTTGGATATCTCAAAATTCTGTAGCGATAGAACAATTTTGTTAGCGGACCTGAATTCAACATCCAAAAGTTAGTTAAAAATGACTATTCGTGTTCCTTTTTATTGATTTTAGTTTTCGCATGTTATTTTTGACGTAACTCAACTTTGCCAAAAACGGAAAATTCGATTTAAAAAAAAAGCGCCCGATGGATTTTCTTAATTTTTTTTTTTTATATCTTAAGGAAAGTACCCTGAACAAGAAAATGTAAAAACTTTCCGAGTGATGCAACTTGAGAGATTAAAAATGTTTTGAACACCCGTGATAGTAGAGCATCTGGCGAAAATTTTTATTTTCAGATTTGACCAACATAAAAATCGAAAAAAAAGCAATTGCTTTGAAATAAATGCTTTATTAATAGTGAAAAAATAGTCAATAACTGTTCTCAAGTAACTGATTTCTTTTGAAATGTTATTATCTAATTTTAAGTGCCTCTATTTTATTTATTACGAAATTAATCAGATATCATCACCTCAACACTACAACTATGTTACTCTTAATTATGATTTTTGAGGTAAGTGGCCTATGATATGCATTTCGGTTTGGTGCACATTCTGCTCAGAGTTCTTTAAAGTGGCACCATTGCGTATTTACAAGAATAAAACAAAACCAGAAAAGTTAAAAATCAGTGTAAATTCAAATTTCCATAAACTCCGTGATGCTTCTAGGGGGCAGGGGGTTTGAGCAAGCGTCACTTTTTGTCATAGGGGTAAGGGGGGTACCAGCAAGCGTCACGAGACAGCGTTTAAAATAATATTTTTCAGAAGAAAAAAATTAAAACTTAAACTTAAGTTATTCAAAGGTATAAGAACATCTAATTTTCTTAATTTTTTACGATTTGGTTGTCAGAGAAGTATCGTTTTTTGATTTAAAAGGCTGTTTAGACTCTACGAACCGTAGTTCCTACGATTATCAAATCTACAGTGTATTCAGTGTTAGGCCTGCTTATAGAAATAAATCTACAAAATATAAAAATACGAATGTTTGGTATATAAAGAGAAATTTGAACTTGTGTTTAATGTAACTTATAGCATTTTCTTTTCTAAAAAAAATGTTACCTGTTTGAAGTGCAACATTTTTTTAGTTAAAATGTTACATTTTTTTAGAATAGAACAAAAAATACTATACAAATCACAAAATAAATTTTCTCTCACAATTGTGACATTTGTTTTTATTTAATTTAATAAATTTGAATTCAATCGAATGTTTTCAAATAAAAACCAAATAAAAACATTCAATATCATCTGTTTGTGAAAAATCAAAACTCAAAATTCTCACCCCGTCGATTGAAAAAAGTGTGAAAATGTTACAATTTTGCCTGATCAGAGGGCAGCAATTTTTAGAAAATTTTAGAAAAGAACATAATATTTTGACAGCCTTCGCACGGGGCAGAAAAAGTGTAACATTTTTTTTGAGAAAAGATAACGATATTAATCATTTCAATTCTCTAAATTTTTATAATAGCACTGAGTTTGCCACTGTATTAAAAAATTTAAAAAAAAGTAAACTTTAAATTTTGTTGAAGAAATTGGCTTAAGGGGTCATTGAGAATAAATTTGTACGTTTGGCATAATTTAGCTTCATTGGTTCAGGTTTTACCTTTATCCTTTGCCCGAACATTTAAATTTTTTTATTGAAAATTTAATAAAAAAAAATTGAATGATTTTCGTTTTAATTAAAGTCAGTTATTAGAAAGTGATCGAATGATATATTTTTAAAAAGTATTCTTAATTTCATTTCGTGAGCCTTTCCATAGTTAAGTTTAATTTCATGGAACTCTATTTAATATAATTGAAAACGACGCCTAAAAATAAGAACGCTACACGAGTTCCGCGTGACATTTTCTTAAATTTCGGTGCAGCTGAAGGACTTTTTTATATATGATTTTTAACTGCTACTTCTACATTCCGTGCACTCTTCTACAGTAAAGTTCAATTTGATGCAACTCTATTAAGTTGGTTGAAATATATAGGGGCTTCAAGGATTTTTTTCTTAAATTTCGGCCGTTTTCTTAAATTACGATACCACTGAAAGGACTTTTCTAGATTTGATTTTTAACTGCTTCGTCTACATTCTGCGTACTCTTCCACAGTATAGTTCAATTTGATGCAACCCCATCAATTTAGTCGGAATAGAGGCTCCATCAATTAGGTTTTAAAGTACGGAAATAAAATCTAACTTTAATGATTGATTACCCACTGACTTTAGTTTTGTAATTTTTACATACAAAAATAATGATTAACAATTTATAACACACTTTCATAGCCCAGGAAAATAAGAATTTTTCTGCGAAATAATTCCAAGTGAATTTTTTTCACCGGAATTATCTTTATTTATGCATGATAAATAAAGTGTGCAAAATCCATAGCAAAGTCGTGTGCGCATAAAAAGTTATTAAGGCTCAAAGGTCGCTAAAATCAGTTTTTTGCAAATATCTCGCTAATGCTGACTGTTACAGAAAAATGTTGGTCTCTAATTTTGTAGCACAGGAAATTTCCTGTTAACAGTTATGATACGAAATGCTACCCATGAGTTCATATTAAAATATCTTACTTTTTAAATTACGATAACTCTTCAATGACGAGTTTGATTTTCTATATAGCGTATATAGCTTTTTTGTCACATAGGGGTGAGAGGGGGTTCATTTTACCGAATTTAAGCGTCACGAAGTTTATGGACAGCCCCTTACGCACTCGTGTATCTCAATTTAAATCTAGAAAATTGCAGTTACCTAGTTTTAGTACAAATTGAGGTGATGATATGTAAATAAATTAATTTAAACTAAAAAAAGAACCATTTATTTAAGGAGTGGAGGGCTACAAATTAATACTCGTTTTCAAAACAAACAAACAATTGTTTTGCTCGAAACAGGCTCCTTTGCGTACCAATTTTTTAAATTGTGGGCACTGTTTTTTTTTTTATTTCGAAAGCGCTGCACTAGACTTCAAGCTCCATGAAATTGTTGTTGCAATCGCTCGCATCGAATTTTATTTTATGAAATTCGTAGAGAAGCAGCGTGTACAATTGTTGTTGTTACAAATATACGCTCGCCTCACATTTTTGTTGTTATTGTTTACTCGTAATAATTTTTTAGTTTCTTCAAAACTATAACAAAAACACGTAGCGGGTTATCGTGGATAAATATTCCCTGGGAATTTTCTCAGACTGCCGTGCATTCTCTATTGCAGTTTAAGAAAATTCCCCGGGATTCTCGATTCAAGATAACCCCCATAATGTCCACATATTGTGCTTTTTGTTGTTGTTGTTGCTTGGCTTAGAAAACCTTAACATTCAAAAAATTCAAAAACTCAAGCCTTGCGTTTACGACGTAAGGCTTCAAAATCAAGTTTATATGGAAGCCAGATAAAAAAATGTTTGCTCCAGGTCATGCCGACCAAACGTCCCGGATTCTGCGAGACAGTTCGCATTTGCTGCTTTTGTCTCGCAGGTTTTTTTCGTCTCGGAAAGTCCCGGAATAACGTTATAATCAGGCCTGTTTCGTAATCCGCGTGGTTTCAATTACTTTTCACTTAGTAGGCTTTTTGATGACAATGGTGACTCATACGATAAAAAGTAACGGAATCTTTTTTGTGGAGAATTACAGGCTCTACAAATAACATTGATTTGCATTAACGAAAAAGTAACCGAGTAGGAAATATTCTTAAAAAACCGGAAAAAGTCGAAAAATTCGATTTTATTGAATATTTCTGAAAAAGTTACTTTTCCGTAAATACAAATCAATGTTATTTGTATTGAAAATGAACGATCCTCCTTTACAAAAATAAAATATTTGAAACACAATTTTACGAAAACGCAACTACAATACACATATATTCGAAATACTATGGAAACGCTCTGAGTTTAGTCTCGATTTATACGGACGGGTGTGAAAAATTTGGTCTTTTTTTTTTCATTTTGCTCCCAAAAAAAATTTTGGTGTGGCAACCGTGGCAATATCGGAAAGTGAGATCAGTTGTAAACTATTCTTTCATGTAAGCAGATCGTGCATTTTTTTCAACGAGTAAAGAGAAAATATGTCTACGTATGCATATATGTAGTGCATATTAATTTTAATTAAAACAAATATCATTTCAATAAAAAATATTTAAAACAAATGCATTCGGGAATACTAAGTGTTGAATATAAATAAAAATAAAAAATTGTGCAACGTAAATAATAAAAACAAAACAAAGTTCTGGTATCGATGCAATGTTTATCCACAAAGTAATGACGCCATTTTTCGGTAACGCCATTAATCTGAATCGATTTTACTATCGGTCGCTAATAACTGGCCCGTCTTATTCACAACGCGTAAGTTAATATGCACCTGAGGCATTTTGTCTGCTTGAATACTTTGAAAAAGTCTGTAATTGCTAGGAGAAACTAAGTACCTAAGTACTTTTATGTATTTTGTGAGAGGAAACTTTCCGAACAGAGTTGCCAACTTACGTGGAATTTTGCTTTAAATGGGAAACTCACTACTATATTATGGCTCAAATATTGATTGGAAGGCATTCAGGTAATACGTAGGCATGGTTTGGTGGATTGCCGTAACTACGAAATTATTCTAGGGAGGGCAGCCGCCCATATGATCAGTCTCTATTCTTTAAAGCTTTAAAACTAGAAAACAGAACATTCATCCGTAAAATTCCATAAAGTAATTAAAAGTTCTAATCTTTCTCTTTAAAACCTATTTCAAATTATGTCGCGAAATGATAGAGATTAGGGCTTTCAATAACTATAGGCATCGGATTTTACGAATGAACGTTCTGTTTGCTAGTTATGAAGCTTCAAAAAATAGCAAATAAGGTATATTTTGCTTGTTTACCGTTTTTTTGCTTATTTAGGTTAGGATAACTCCAAAACCATACAAGGTCGAATTCGGATTTAGCATCGCAAAACACATTGGAAATAACAATTTTATTTTTGTTTGTTGTATTTTTTAATTTTAATTATTTTTTTATGGAATATTTTTTTGCGATATTTCGCGAAGACGATCAGCTACGATTTTTAATATTAATTTTCATATTAATTTTCAATACTCGTATATGCATGTATGTGACTGTCCGCAGGAAAATACACCTTCTTATCATCATTGACAAAATACCGATTTTCGGTTTAAGGTGTAATTTAGTTCTTAGACATGTTCTGAACGTTTTGCAATTGATTTGAGATCGATTACACTGTTCGACAATTTCAAACTATTTGTAAAACACATGAGAAAATCAAAAAAAATCTTAAAGAAGACATTAAAAAAAAATATCCGTGTCTCGTTGTTTTTCTCCAGCAGGTCAGATTTTTTTTTAATCGATTTTCGAAGTTTTTTATCCACTGTGCATGAAAAAAACAAAAAAACCCGCATTCATGTGTCGATGAATTTACATGATTCTTACATCTGAAGCATATTATGTGTTCAGCAAACTTATGCAGGATATTGATGGGGATATTTTTGTATAAAATTTTAACCCTGTACAACGCCCACATGTTGGTCATTCTTGCCCTTTTCTTAAAAAGGTTCAAAAATGACACCTAAAACAGGGGAATATTGAGTCAGTATGTATTACACAAATGTTTGCTATAAAATTTCACTACTAGTTGCTAAACACTTAAAGGTCGAAATTTTAGCCAGAAACCAAAAAATTTGTTAAAATCCGTTTGGATTTTTCACATTCATACTTATCACATCCCTGACGCGCTTACCTTAAGTTTTAAGAATTTTTCGTCTTTGATAACTCATACTGAAATTTTTTGTAAAATATTTTTGCAAAATTCTTTAACCCATTGTGGCCCGTTGTTAGGAAAAGTGGTCGAAAATAATCTTAAAACGGGATATAATGTGTTAATATGCTCTAAGAAAATGGTCCTTTTGTGATTTCTTAATGATCTTGTGACAACAAGTTTTATCCAAAATGTAGTTTTAGAGTTTTACACTTACTGATTTTAACTATTTTTTGCTCAATATTCCCATGTCTTAGGTGTTTTTTTTTTTTGCCTTTTTAAGAAAAGGGTAAAAATGACACACATGTGGGGGTTGCAAGAGTTAAAATTTGCTACAAAAATATTCCTCGTAATATCTTGCATAAGTTTACTGAACACATAATACACATCAAATGTAAGGATCATATAGTTAAACTCATCGACTTAACACAAGAATGCGGTACTTTTTTTTTCATGTACTGTGGATAAAAGAACTTCAAAAATCGATAAAAAAAAATCTGACGTCCTGGAGAAAAACGACGAGACACGGGTATTTTTTTTAACGTCTACTTTAAGAATTTTTTGGACTTTCTCATGTGTTTTTTTTTGTGTCGAACGATGTTATCAAATAACAAACACCAATAACAGCGGTCTTACCAAACCTCTACCCTGCAACCATTGATAACACTGGATCACAGCCAAAAAATACCAAAAATTAAATTAAAGTGGTTTAATAAAATTGGATTTTCTAAGAACAAAAACATTTTTTTTTTTTTTACAGTTGAAAATTTTACCTGGAGACCATTTTATGTTTTTCAGAGATGCTTTCACTGAAATCCTTATGAAATCCAAACAAAGAGTCTGATTGAGGTAAAACGTATATCGATGAAAATGTAATTCAATAGAGCTTTTCCAACAATGTAAAATTTAAATACGATCGGACAACAAATGGCCGAGTTATGACTTCTTAAAGTTGAAAAATTAAATTTCAATTTGAGAAAATGACGGTTCGTTTTGCTAAATCTTGGATTACACATTTGAACTTTACAAAATTGTTAATAATTTAAAAATATTTGTTTTGATCTAATTTTGTTCGTTTATGGCTTAAAAGTTTTTTAATTAAATACAGATATGAATGCTAATTTAAAAAAAAAAAAAACAAAAATAAAAATGAAAAAATTCCAAAAAAATCAAAAAAAAAAATCTAATTTTTTCAAATTTAAGGAGTCATAACTCAGCCATTTGTTTCCGATCACGATACACCGTTTACCTCGATCAGACTCTTTGTTTGGATATAAAAAAAATTTCAGTGAAACTATCTCTGATAAACATAAAATGGTTTCCAGATAAAATTTACAACTGTAAAAAAAATTGTTTTCCTTCGAAAATCCTATTCTATCAAACCACATTAATTTCATTCTTGATATTTTTCCAAACTTGGATTTTGTAAGCCAGTGTATTTGACAAACTTTCAACTTCGATATCTACAAACTTGAGTTTTTTATATTTCACGATTTCAAAATGCCTTAACTCAGTTAATTTTTGGAATTTTTCAGCAATCGAGGTGTCATTTTTTTCAAAATAGTTTTTTTTAGAAAATACAAAAAAACGATTTTTGATTTTGTGAAGATAAGGTGTGATAAACGGATAATGCATATATTCATCAAGATGACAGTTAAAAGCACACTTTCTGGAATTTTTGACGTGCTGCCCGCTCAAAATACTCGGAATTCATTAAAAAAAAAACCCTGCAAATGTCAGCTCTCTATCTCAGCTCTAAAACGAGCCCCAAGAGCCTTCTTTTTTCCCTATCATGTCACCAAATGGATACTGTTATGCAATAACGAGACAAAGCTCAAACAAATTTTTTTCGACTTATGAATGCAGTTCAATTCTAAATAAAAAGAACTACATATTTTTAAAAAACCGAACATATATTTTGTTAATAAGAGGTTGTAAACAAGAAAATTTGTTTGACATTTTCATATCATTTGTTCTACGACATCTACACAAAAATGTTAAAATCTCAAAACTAATTTCTAGTGGGTTGACTCGTTATTGCTTAACACTGTCCAAATATTGAATTTATCACTAACAACTAAGTAAATGATCAACTTTTCACATGCAGAATTATTATAATAGTGCAGTTATAGTAGATACAGGAAAATCGGATGTAGGGTAAGGGAGGGAAATATAATTTTTTTTAAATAAAACCTAAAAGCCTAAAAGAAAACAATTAACTTTATGTCATTCATTAAAGGAAACAATTCACATTTATTCTAATTCACTTTTAGATAAATATCTCATCAAGATAAAGAAAAAAAATTAAAAAACTGAAAATACTCAAAATGAAGATAAAAAAAGTGCAGTGTTATATATGAAGCAATTCACGCCAACTGTACCAGCTCAAAATAAGTGTGGGAATTTTTTGGAAGTTAAAAAAAAATTTTTTTTTTTCGAGTAATTTTTGAAAAGCTTTCGAAAAAAAAAAAAAAATTTTAAAAATTATTCAAAAAAAAGTTTCCAAAAAAAATCCACAAAAATCACACGTATTGCTTGGACGATTCTAAGCATTCTAAGAAGCTTTCCTCTTGAGTAAAAAAATATTTTTACCTACCGCGGGCGTTCAAAAGCTAAAAACTCCCATTTAACGTCCGAATCCCATCTTGAGTCATACATCATTTTAAAGCTTATAAATTATGCTTTAATTTATATTACTTTTAAAAAAATCTAACGGGGTTTTTTTAAAAAAAATTCAAAAGTATTTTTTAGTGTAAAAAATTTTGGTGAAAAAAAATTTTTTTCACTAAGAAATATTTTTTTATAAAACACTTCAAAATGAATGGGACTTAGATTTATCAATTTACAAACTTTAGTGCAAGCTATAAATTTTTGAAAAAACACCCTTTTCATGAAAATGACTAAAAACGCCAACTTCAAACCCTGTATTTTAACAACAAATTGTACTTGGACCAAATGCTCCCGGATTGTTGTTCTTGCACACCGAATCTACCATATTGCCAAATTTGAGCGAAGTCGGAGGAAAAAACATTTTAAGCTGGTACACTTGACGTGGATCGCTTCATATATGTAGTGTACTATATAGTCCATATTACTCCATATGTTTATTTGGTACAGAAGTTGCATATAAAAATGTAACTTTCTCATCCGCCACATTTTTCATGACTCCAAGAACGTAAGATTACACATTCAACCCAAAATTCGCCACGGCGATTTTCTGAGTAAAGGGTATTATGTAGGTACATTATATGCATTTTTCGTTTTCATTTCTTTTGTAGCTTATGAATCACAAATAATGACCAATAGACTCGTCATGAAAACTGCAGCTAGATTCCAAATATGAAGATGTTAAATACATTTGTTTTTGAGGCTTTTTTCTTTGGTGGTCCATATTACCCGCAGCACGTGTTGGTGAAATAAATGGGTTTTTATCAAAAACTCTTGTGGTAAATGAACTAATTTATGCTAATAAATTATAAATGGTATTCTTTAAAAATGAATCACTAAAATTCTTTTTAGAAAAATCAACTTCACAGCAACATGCGACTTCACCGAACGATTAAATCACACTATTATAAGCTTTAGGGGTATTAGTGTATAGTTTGAACATGAATAACGGTAAATCCTATGTATGTAATTGGAAATAACCGTGTGGTCCATATTACCCACGTAGTCCATATTTCCATTCTTTACCCTATGCAGTAAAACACACCTTATCTTCACAAAATCAAAAACCCTTTTTTTTGTATTTTCTAAAAACACATACTATTTTGAATAAAATGACTCGTCAGTCACTGGTAAATTCCAAAAGTTGACTGAGTTAAGGCATTTGAAGATTTAAACTCTTGGTTTCGGTTTTTTAAAATTGTATAAAATTTTTCAGGGTTGCCATATGTTTGTTTTTTAAGTTTTGCTTAAATCATGTGTATATTTATAAAAAAAAAATGGAAAATTTATTAGAGCGATTTATCCATAAATAAATATCATCCAGAATTTATTCTCTTACTCCCTAGTTTACAGTCGCAAAAAATATTTTTTGGAAGGGGAAAATTCGCTGGAAAAATTAGGCAATCGGCAATAGTTTGGGAGCGAGTTTTTTCACGTTAATTGCAAAAATTTACTACGCAACTTTTGATAGTGAATAATAATGTATAAATGAATAATTATAAATAACGTTTGACAAATTAAAAACTTTATTTCAACAATTTTATAGCTTATTGAAATAGCTTTCATATAACAATAAAATCTTTAATACCCATCCAATCGTTTCTAACTTATACCGGTTCTACTAAAATAACGTTTCACTTCATACTTTTTTTTAACTTTTTGGTGCAAACTTTTGATTTTTAGAATCCGCTAAAATGAAAGCAAAGCTTTGACTTTATTTTCACAAATTTTATTCAGATGCAATTGCTGGTTTATCTTCTTTTTTTTAAGTTAGATGTCAAAATCCAGTGGGAAATGGAAAGAAATGTCAACGATATTGGCAAAACAGCGTTGCCACATGTTTTTTTTATGCAAAATGTCTACGGTTTTGGAAAAGTTAGCGTTGCAAACTAATTGCTTGCGCAAAATGTCGATAATATTGGAAAGACTCAGCGTTGCCATGCGTTTTTTTGTTCTAAATGTCTACGGTATTGGGAAAAACTCAGCGTTGAAAATGTCAACGATATTAAATTAAAAAAACATCCCTGCAGGAAGGGGAGTTTCCGTTCATAAAATATTCACTACTTCTAGTGCTCCCTCTCTGAGAGGGAGTATATTCTCGAGAATGGAAACTCCCTTCATTAGTAGCAAAGCTGGTGTTGTTGTTGTTGTAGCAACTCCAACTCCAGGTCTGTAAGTTGAAAAACAAAATTAATCCTTTCGCCTACTAGTGATTGGGGGATAAGGAAGTAGAAAACAGGTCGAGCCTAGTCCGGTAAGCCCAGAAATTGGGCTACCTCTTCAGCACCGATCCGCGGTGCCCTCAGTGATCCGGGCTCTGTAGCTCATCAGGATGAGAGAGTAGCCTGAGTGAAGTTGATCGAGTATGTACCTTGGCTCGCTCGATAGTGATTTTTCACTGTGATGAATTTGTGGAGGGCGGCCATTGAGCACTTTGTTGAGTGCCAGTGATTCAATAGCCGTACTGGCAAGATGCATATGCAGACCATTGAGGGCGATGCGGATAGGCCCAGGATCCCAAGAGTCAGGCAAGAAGTCTAAGCTGGCTTCCCTATAGCACCTAAAATCTTCCCTGATACAGCTGTGAGGTGTCGGCATGCTGACCACCCTATTACTGGGGTGGTCTGGAGTGCAGCAGATCAGCAGGAACTTTTGTGTTAGCAGGGTATTATGTGGTCTGACTTTTAGAAGCCCGGTCTCATCATACAGATGGTCTGGGTCGGACATGCGGTGACACCCGGTAGCTATGCGCAAGGCACTGTTCTGTCTGGACTGGAGGTTGCTCCACTGCGTGTCGCTGAGTGCCGGAGACCAGATGGGGGCGGCGTCATTCAAGATGGAATCCTTACCCCATGAGGTTCCGGCAATGGCACTTAGCACACGGTTTCTCTTACTTAATTTGGAGCAGACCTCATTTGCGTGCCTTGAGAATTTGTAGGGGAACTGATGCTAGTGTGGTATAGCTAATGTTTAGATGGAGTTTGAAAGAGAACCGTTAGATCAATTTCAGCCAAATTTTGTAATACTGATCATTGAAGTGGGAGAACTGATGCCATTGTGGTATAGCTAATGTTTAGGTAGAATTTGAAAGAGAACAGTTTGATCAATTTCAGCCAAATTTTTTTATGCTAATCATTGAAGTATTGGCTATAGAATATATTTCAATAAAATGTGTATAATTTCATAAAAAAAAGTTATTGAGCAAAATCTGAAAAAAGTCAAAAAAACTGTTTTCAAAAAGTTGGCAGGTAATGTGGTATATATGGTGGCGCAATGTGGTATATATACTGATCAGTACTTATAAAGTGGGCAGATAATGTGGTACATATACTTAAGTAGAGTAATGTGGTATATTTAACCATACAACCAAATATAAAGTTTGAAAGGTGTAAAATAAGTTCATAAT
This sequence comes from Calliopum simillimum, assembly GCA_951812925.1. Taxonomy (NCBI): domain Eukaryota; kingdom Metazoa; phylum Arthropoda; class Insecta; order Diptera; family Lauxaniidae; genus Calliopum; species Calliopum simillimum. Next base: position 69,484,970 of record OX638370.1, read on the forward strand.
AACATTTACATTGGTTCTCAAACTCATAGTTTTTATAAAAAAATAAACAACAATCAAATAATGTTAAGAATAACAAGAAATATTCATATACCACATTAGCGAATCCCGACTATACCACACTGGCCAATTTTTAGAAATTACCAAATTCTAAATATAAAATGGGAAACGTTGTGAATTTACACAGTTAAACACTTATTTCGCAATACTTAGCACTTACTTTTATTGAATATAAGTAAAACTTCACCAAAAAGCCACTTTTTCTTAACAAAATTTTTTTGCAAAAAATCCGGAAAAAAATCAACCACACGCGACTTAAATTTTGTTCAACTGACACCGGAAAAATTTTGTTTGGTGCATGACAGCAACACATCCCTGGTTTTTCATGTTTTCTGATAGGATAAAACAGTGACGTTCGCAGGCTCTTTCCTAATTCGGAGATATGCGACCATACCACATTGAAAAACTATGCCACAATAGCATCAGTTCCCCTATTGGCTATAGAATATATTTCAATAAAATGTGTATAATTTCATTAAAAAAAGTTATTGAGCAAAATCTGAAAAAAGTCAAAAAAGCTGTTTTCAAAAAGTTGGCAGGTAATGTGGTATATATGGTGGCTCAATGTGGTATATATACTGATCAGTACTTATAAAGTGGGCAGATAATGTGGTACATATAAGTAGAGTAATGTGTTATACTTAACCATACAACCAAATATAAAGTTTAAAAGTCATGAAATAAGTTCATAATAACATTTACATTGGTTCTCAAACTCATAGTTCTTGTTAAAAAATAAACAGCCATCAAATAATGTAAAGAATATCAAGAAATGTTCATAAAATATACCACATTAGCGAAGCCCGACTATACAACACTGGTCAATTTTTAGAAATTACAAAATTGTAAAAATTAAACTGGAAACTTTGTGAATTTAGATAGTTAAACACTTACTTCGCAATATTTTTCACTTACTTTAATTGAATATAAATTGAACTTCACCAAAAAGCAACTTTTTCTTTACAAAATTTTTTGCAAAAAATGCGGAAAAATACACCGACCACTCGCGATTTACGTTTCGTTCAACTGACATCGGAAAAATTTTGTTTGGTTCATGACAGCAACACATCCCTGGTTTTTCATGTTTTCTGACAGGATAAAAGCATTGACGTTCCCAGGTTCTTTCCCAAATCGGAGATATGCGACCATACCACATTGAAAAACTATACCACAATAGCATCAGTTCCCCTATAGGTTATCGAGTGTCACCCCGAGGATTTTCTGATATTTAACGGTTGGTATTCGGAGTTGTTGTTGTACATAGTTTTTGTTGTTGTCTGTTCTGGCATTCCAATTGTTAAAAGTTCCTAAATTTCAAGCAGTGTTGCCAATTTAGTGCTTTTCGCACTAGATCTAGTGCTTTTTTTGAATTATTACCCGTAAAATTTTTGGCCTAGTGCTTTTTCAATTTTAGTGCTTTTTTTTAGTGCTTTTTTTTCATCTTGAAGACTTCGTTTGCTCGTTGAATAAAGCTCTAAAATGCTGGCGTAAACATGCCTTTAATTTTTTTAAGAAATATAATAATCGAATAGAGCGATTGATAAGTGTGGCAATGCTGTATTTTTTAACGAAATGTCAAATCAGCTGAACGAATTTTGTTTGTCAACATTTCGAAGTGTTAACTTTAAATTAACGACTACAAAGCAGAGAAGTAGACGAAGTAAAAACAAAGTGAGGGACGTGTTTTGTTAATTTTTAAGTCTGTTGGATATAAAACTTTAATAAAGAATCTTACAATCTGAACACAATAATAAGCATTGGTAAATAAATTGTTTTATAGTTTCGTCGGTGTTTTAAAATAAATTTCATATAGAAAACAATGGATTCGAAATGTTACAAGCAAAAGTATCGGAAGGTGTGGGAAACTGACCCAATTTTTAAGCAATGGATAAGGCCATGCATAGGGGATGATGCAAAAGTTAGATGTTTTTACTGTCGCTGCGAAATGGCTGCTCGTCACAGTGATCTTTTGAGGCATGCATCCACAAAAAAGCACACAAATACAATAGCGCCGTTCAGCACACAAAGGAATCTGAACCAGCAGTTCAGCACACAAAGGAATCTGAACCAGCAGTGTTTGAGTTTTGAGGTTTGCAAAAAGGTAAACGCTAACCAAATGTCACAGGGTCAGTTAGCTTTGTACATAGCTGTGCATGGCAGTTTTGCATCTACTGACCACTTAACAGAAATCTGCAATCAGAAATTTTCAGATAGCAAAGGATCAAATTTTGCATTGCACAGAACGAAATGTAGTAATATAATAACAAATGTTTTATCTCCTCATTTTGTAAAAAATCTTATAAATGATATAAGTGATTCTTATTTCAGTCTTATTATAGACGAAAGTACAGATATATCGGTCTTAAAATTATTAGGGATAGTTATAAGGTATTATAGCAAAAAGTACTGTAAAATTGTAACAACATTCTTGGCTTTAGTTGATTTGCAGTCGGGAACAGCAGATGGAATTGTCGAAGGCATAGAGCGTATACTTGCTATGTATAATTTGAATATTCAGAAGCTAATTGGTATCGGGACAGATAATGCAATTGTAATGACTAGCACGAACAATGGAGTATACGGCAAATTGAAAACCAAATTCAACTTACAGTCGTTAGTTTTAATACGTTGCGTTTGCCATTCTTTGCAATTAGCTGTTTCTCATGCTTCCAAAGACTACTTGCCGAGCAATATAGAATTCCTAATTAAAGAAACTCACAATTGGTTTTCTTTTTCCGCTGCAAGACAAAAATCGTACGCAAAAATATACAAACTTATTAACTCGGATGCTTTGAATCCACAAAAAATTCCAATGGCAGGACAAACTCGATGGCTTTCAATAGAAAAAGCTGTCAAAGCTATCCTTATTATGTGGCTAGAGTTAAAAACGTTCTCTAACGGCTTGGTGTATTTTGCCTGGTTCATTTAGAGTTCGGACATTCCAAGAGCCGATGCGTGTTCGAGTTTTCATCGAAAGGATTTTAAAATTTTGAGAAACCATATTGGTTCCAGTTATAGGAGCATCATTCCTAACTATGCATGTTTCTTGCACCTCCAAATCCGATGTGCATGCTGCCGAGGCAGGTGGATTAACCACACTCTGGTGGGTACCACTTGGAGAGTTATTTCCCATCGTTTTTCGATCCATGCTTCATTAGTATAATCTTCTCGGCAACGCCCCACGCAGTAAGTTATAAGCTTAAAGCTGGATCCGGCAAGCGCTGCAAATATAGTGGCCAAATTCACTTTTAATTTCAGCCGCCCAATCTGGAACAGACGCTGACCTGGGAGCCGCCCACTCTGGATCAGACGCTTCAGGATTTCGACAAGATGCTTATTTTAAGGCGGCATCGACTCGCCTTGTCAGTGCCAGTTACGGGCATTGTGGGTTTTTCTTTCGAGGCGCAACGCTGTCCAACGCTACACCCTTCCACACCCTGGCTGGTCACCCGCTTTTAGTCGCCTTTTACGACAGGCATGCTTACCTCGGGCATATTCTGACCCCTTACCCGCAGGAGTTAAAGGAGAATACATACATACATACATACAGAGTTAAAAACGCATTTCAATATTCTCCCCAAAGGCGAGCAAAGTTATACTTCTTCATTATTAAAAAGTATGTACAACGATAATGCCAATTACTTATACCTTGGTTACTTATCGTCTATCCTATCGGAAGTTCAAAAAGTTAATTTAGCGTTTGAAGCAAATAACGCGGATCAGCTTAAATTGCTCGCCGATTTAAACAGACTTTTAGAGGTGTTGACTAATAAGCTATTTACACCAAGCAAAGACTTCGATTATATATGCAGTCCTTTAGAGAGCATAAATTTGAGACACATCTATCCGGGGGTTGCATTCGAAGAAGCTTGCCAAAATAATAACGTTAGTACCGTAACAAAGCAAAATGTATCAAAAAGCTGGGTGGATTTCACAAAACAACTTATATGTGAAATTCGTGCAAGGCTTCCATCCAATTTTGAAGTGTTGAAGCAAATGAAAGTTTTGCGTGTTGAAAATGTGCTTGCCCATATAAAAGAAAGCGTGCTACCTCTTGCGAAACTATTTATTTGTGAAACTGAGACTCTTTCAAATATTGAAACTGCTTGGCAAAACATTCACTTGCAAAAATGGGAATTCCAAAATAGTGCTACGTCCTTTTGGATCAATGTAAAAGGTTTCAAAGATTCTTTAGGCCTTAATCCTTTTGAAGATCTAGCAAACTTAGCCTTGCGTGTGTTGTCATTACCATATTCAAATGCTGAAGTAGAAAGAGTATTTAGTTCGATGGCTGCGTTTAAATCGAAAATAAGAAACAGACTTTCATTAAATTCCGTAAGTTCTTTACTCCATATTAAATACGGATTAAAACAGAATGGTTGTTGCTGTGACACTTATAAATTACCGGATGAAACTCTGTTAAAAATAAATAATCTGCAAGCATACCAGAAATCAGAATATTACATAGAAACCGTTTTGTGGCCGGAGGAACCCGAAAGTAGTGAAAATAATTTAATGGATTTGTTTTAAATTTATAAGCTACAAGTTCCAGCCATCTAAAGCCAAAGTAATGTTGACCCTAATCTTATGTATATAATACCTATGTACTCATATAATAATTATTTATTAAAAACTTTATTATAAAAGAATTAAAGAATTGTTTCATAATTAAAATATTTTCTGAAGTTAGTTTATTGACCTTTTTTTTTTTTGCTTGTATAGTACTAATGAAAGTCCCAATAACCTAATTAAACAGTCATTTTTGCAATAAAATATTTTCTTAAAAATTTAGTGCTTTTTTTTTGGAAAAACGCGTTTTTTTGCCGGATGTTCACTTTAAGTATATGAAGCAATCCACGCCAAGTGTACCGCTCAAACCGATTTCGCTCAAATTTGGCAATATGGTAGATGCGGTGTGCAAGAACAACAGTCCGGGAGGATTTGGGCCTAGTACCATTTGTTGTTAAAATACAGGGTGTTGAAATTGGCGTTTTTAGTCATTTTCATGAAAAGGGTGTTATTTCAAAAATTTATAGCTTACACTAAAGTTTGTAAATTGATAAATCTAAGTTACTGGTCCCATTCATTTTGAAGTGTTTTTTTTATCAAAAAATACAAATACAAAAAAGCATTTTATGCCTAGTAAAGTTTTTTCGTAAGATGCTTTCCTCTTGAGTAAAAAAAGATTTTTGCTTTCCGCGGGCGTTCGAATGCCAAAAACTCCCATATAGCGTCCGAATCCCATCTTGAGTCATACATCATTTTAATATTAATTTGAAGTACTTTTAAAAAAATCTAAGAGGGGATTTTTTTAAAAAAAATTCAAAAGTATTTTTAAGTGTAAAAAATTTTGGTGAAAAAAAAAAAATGTTTTTCAACAAAAAATATTTTTTTGTAAAAAGAACACTTCAAAATGAATGGGACCAGTAACTAAGATTTATCAATTTACAAACTTTAGTGTAAGCTATAAATTTTAGGAAAAACACCCTTTTCATGAAAATGACTAAAAACGACAACTTTAACACCCTGTATTTTAACAACAAATGGTACTAGGACCAAATCCTCCCGAATTGTTTTTTCACACCGTATCTACCATATTGCCAAATTTGAGCGAAAATTTTTGAGCTGGTACACTTGGCGTGGATTGCTTCAAATACCTTTGACATGACATCGAACTTTTTGAAATCCATTAAGGGGTTCCCAACTTATACCAATTTTTATAAAAGATATGTCTCGATCTTTCGATGACTATATTTCCGAAAGTAGATCCGACAGATCATTTTGGTTTGCATATTCTTTTTTAGAATTTAAAGCTTAATAAACAAATAAACAAAAAAAAAAAAAAAAATATTAACAGTTCGAATACTAAAAATTAAACCTAACTTTTATATATTAAAATAATTTTTTATTATTTTTGGCAAGGTTTTGGAGGGAACATGCACGACAAAAGATGAAGAACAGTGGATAAATGCAAAAGATTATGAAGCGATACCAGGACCAACCCAATTTGAAATTTTTAGGGATCTTCTGCCTGGAGGTACATAAAATACAGAAAACAAATCTGCCGAGGCAGTTTTTCATAACTCATGAATTTCAGGTCAATTGCATAAAGCAAATATTATTAAAATGAATAAGGTTTTGCGAGAACGATATGGAGACATTTATCGTTTGAAAGGATTTGGCGTTAAGCCCGATACTGTTTTTACTAACAATCCAATTGATTTTAAACAAACTTATCGAAATGAAGGAATATGGTCAATACGAACTGGATTGCAGACTTTTACATATTATCGTAAGAAGAAACGACCAGATGTATTTCATAAAATTGGCGGCTTAGTATTGGAGTAAGTTCTTTACTAATTTATATACTTGAACTTCAGATATTGTTTTTAAGAGTCCCTTTAACTTTTGAGTCGGTTTTGGGATGATTTTATTTTGCTACATACTAAATCGATCCGGTCTATCATACATATCGATACGGCCAACATAAAATTTGGTAACTCGAAAATCGTAATTTTTAGTTATGAGCACTTTTTTTTATACCCTACACCCAAGGTATATTCACTTTGTCCTTCCGTTTGTAACGCAGAGAAGGAGGCGTGGCAGATATAGAGAAGTATATATTTTCTTGATCAGCGTCACTTCCTGAGTCGATATAGCTATGTCCGTCTGTCTGGCTGGCAGGCTGGCAGGTTGGCTGGGTGGCTGGCTGTGCGTAGAAATATTTTTTACGGGAAAACTAACCGAGATAATTCATTGAAATTTGGCATACTGTTTCCGTCGTCAAAGATAGCTCTTATATTCAAAATGTAACTTTAGGAGTATTTTCACAATGCAACCGACATACACATAAATACTACGAATTGTAAGCGAAAGTTCTGAAAAAAAAAAACTGAACGAATTCACACAACAGGGCGTGGCACCTCCCATACAAGCAAAAGATTCAAAACGCTATACTTACTGAACGCGTTTTTTGAGATAATCGAACTAAATTTTATTCAGACACTAACAACTATAAATGCACGCTCTGAGCTAAAGCTAGACGAACTGGGATTAGGGGGCGTGGCGCCTCCCATATGAGCAATATTTCAAAAACACTGCAGTGTAGGGTATTTAATGTTTGACCAGGCCAAAGCTTACACCCTTACTAGTTTTTTTTTGTTTTGTATGAAAACCTATATAAATTAAATTTGGTTTGTGACTTCAAAAATATCTCCCAGGCCTTTAAATTTCAAACTAGAGGTACCAAAATTAGACACAAGATGGAACTAAATGTGCAGATTTCGAAAAACGCTGTCCCGTAAAAAGTTGGTAACTTGAGCTGCAAACTTTTACGTTGGATGTATCGATATATTATAAAACAATAAGTAAAACAATCAAAATATATGTACTTCACAGACAAGGTAAGCATTGGGCTGATATAAGAAACAAAGTTAGTCCAGTATTAATGAAGGTACAGAATATACGACGAAACTTGCCGGCAGTTGGTGAAATCTCACCGGAGTTTCAAGCAAAGTTAGTAATATACTTACATTGAAATTTGTTTTTAATTTGTTTATTACTTTATATACATTAATCATCTTAATTACAGAATGGAAAAACTGCGTCATGTTGGTACGCTAACCACTGAGTTCTATGACCAGCTCAAAATTAAGGTAATTGAATCAATGAACTGTATTGCGCTCAAGACACGCATGGCTTCGACGTCCGACAAACCTGATCCAAATGCACGTCGCCTGGATAAGCACTTGTCGGATTTCATTCAGTTTTGCTATCAATATGATGTGCAACCGTCTATTACGTCTATTAAGAAATATATCGAATCACCAGGCTTTAAGCGTCTCATAAAGACCTATGATGGCATAACAGAGATTACCATTAACTATATTAACGAAGCGATTAAAAGCTTCGAAGCCCAAGGTAACAAGGAAGCAAAGAGTGTTTTAGAACAGCTTTGCCGAATTGACAAGCGGGTAGCTATTACATTGGCTATGCTGATGGCAGGTATTGATACGGTAGGTGTACATGTTCATTGGTTATGATTGAAAGTAACGTGTTTTTTATTTTTTATTTTTTCCTAGACATTCATTACTTTATTGTATTTAATTGCCAAAAATCGTGATAAGCAACAGGCTTTAAGAAATGAACTAAAAATCACAATGACGCACAAGGATACCCCGCTTACGGAACAGAATATCAAAAATATGACATATGTATGTGCCTGCATAAAAGAGGCATTCCGTATAACACCAATTACGTCGAGTAATTATCGTATTACAACAATGAATCTTGTCTTATCAGGATATAAAGTTCCGGCGGGTACTGGTATTCTTAATGTAACGGCTTTATCTAATGCAGAAAAAGATTTTCCTCGCATTGATGAATTTTTACCAGAGCTTCGAATGCTTTTGTTAATTTGCCTTTTGGTTTTGGACCACGCACCTGCATTGGCAAACGAATTGCTGAAGCGGATTGAATAATTTTATTTTTTAATGAATGTGTATGTACCTTGAATGTTAAGTATTTTAAATATCCAAATAATAACGTCTTTCTATATTTGTATTATGTTTTTTTTTTTAATTGTAGGATAGTTGTCTTGCAACTATTTATCCAATTTCAAAATACATAAATACACTGATATTCACTTAAATAGAATGTCTTGAATTTGCCTCTGACTATTATAAATATCTCTGAGAAGCCAGCAAGACCAAGGCTAATTTTGCTCATTACTAACGGGCTAACGCTGGACTCAAATTTTTAGTAAGTTGTCATATATAAGAACGGGGACTGGACACCATATTAAATTTATTGCAAAAAGAAATTTGTGTATATTTTCGATAAATAAAAAAATCTTGAAAAACTCTACGCCTTGGGCCAATTTACAGGCACAAGGTGCTAAAGGTACATAAAAACATTCTTACAATCTGAGTGCTGATTTCGATGTATGTTTTACAGAATATCATTAAAAATCAGTAATCGATATTGCCAAAAACTTTCCGTCGGCTGTAATTTCCGCCAGACGCTTCAAAGTTCGCAAAAGAAACTCAAGTTTAATTATAGTCTAAGTCTTAACATTAATATATAATGCTAAGGGAACTATTTCAATACTATTGATAAGCAGCCAGACATTTAAAATGACGTCGCACATTCGCGCAAAAACATGCAAAAAAAATTTTTCACCGTCAGAATTAAAAAAAAAAAAAAACATCAAACGATGAAGGAAGCAGCGTTGATCTCAAATCTGAAGGAATTTTTTGAGTCGTTTTGGCCGATTTTTTTAAATCCCGATTTAAAAAAGGCAAAATGGACTTAAAGTAACATATCTCGGTAAATTTTTGCGCTAGAAAGACGTTTGAAAAATGAAAATGTGCTGAATTACATTACCTACAATTTTTGCCCAGAGGTATTTTTTATTTGACGCATATCTTTTAAGTAATTCGTTAAAAATTTTTTTTATGTACCTTTAGCACCTGGTAACTGTAAACTGGCCCACGACCCAAGCTAGCAGATATGTATACCTTCAAAGTATTTACTTATACTACTGTAACGAACCTTTCCCAGGGGTGATCCTAAGCGGCGTCCATAGTTTCGGCTACACAAAATTTATATTCGCATATTCTCTTTCGCTGTATGTTCCCTTCTCGCTGCTGCACTGGATCTTCGCCTGTTGTCTCTGCTGCTATGTCGCACGATGTCGCGCTGTCGCCGCTCGTTTGGTGGTTGTACAGCTTGTCATGTGTCGTTAGTATTGGACTGTCTGTATTTTTGCTCTAAGTCCTTCTCTGGTGTCTCTAGTGTAATTTTTCCAATGATCTCGTATTCACCCGCAGTGCTCTGCCATGACGCCGCTCGTGTCTACAGACACACATAAAAATAACGTCGCGTCGATTTGTTGCGCTTGAATGTAACCTGCTTCCACCCGCAGTGCCCTGCTATTACGCAGTTAACCGCTCGTGTCCACAACTTAAATATTACCTAAACTCTGTAGCTGCAGCTGTTGATGTTGCCTGAGTGAAACTCGACGATCGACTGACCAAAAATCGACTTGAGCTCGTTGCTTTGTAATTATTCATTCACTTTGACGAAGTATGAAATGACAATCAGCTGTTTTGGTTGAAATAGTTGTTACATCGTCCAAGGTTGCCGTTGATATGAAAAATGTCTTGGGCCTGTTCACATGAAATTTCTCAGTGTTGCATTTTGTCTTATGAATAAAGTACTTAGATTTTAACTTATTTAGTAATACAATTTCCTTTTTTCTGTTTTCTGGGTTTTTATTTTTTTTTTTAATTAGAATTCAGTTTAGTTATCATAAAAAAATTTAAGTAAAAATAAGTTTGTGTGTCGAAAACGAGATTTCCGACTTTCGTCGTGACACTACTCAACCCAACACATTTTGTTAGTTAGAAAATAAGTAACGTTTGGTAGCTTTGGGATCTTGGACTAATATGTTATGTATTCTCGTCGTTCTTTCGCTTAATATCTTTTACCTAAAATTAATTTATTTACATATGGAAATTGATGTAACGAAATAAAAAACACCCTACTTTTTGTCAAAAATATGCTGCAAGAATAAATGAAAAACTAGTACTTTTTGACATCAAATTTTTAACGTCCTACTTTTATACACAAAACTTCGAAGAAACCTAGTTTTCGTCATATAATGAAACAACCTAGTTTTCGTCTAAATTAGTTTCAAACATCTTAATTTTCGTCAAAGAAAGTTTTCAATTATAAAAGTTATTTCGTTCTCAAATGGTGACCGTAAATGATATTACTATGAAATTTTTACACAATATGAAGCATGATTTAACAAATAATTCTGAAGCATTTACTCAAAATCGGCGGTTTTTGAGTTGTGCCGTTCTTGTAGTAAATGAACGAAATGAAAGTGCTTCAGTAGTTCAGTGGTTAGAGTGTCACCTAGAAATACAAAACTAACTCGAGAGAGAACGGACGTGTTTGAACAGCGTAAAGTTTTGAAATCTTAAAATTTTTAAATAATGAATATGAGTTGCCACGCGAATTGTAATAAATGCACCCGTGTGATTGACGATTCTTTTTTACAATGTGTCGCTGGTTTTAAATTGTACTTTCACGCAAATTGTGTTAATATCGATGCAAAAACTTTAAAAGCAATAAACAATATTACAAACATTTTTTGGCTTTGTGACTCTTGTTCGAGTGTTTCAAATATTGGTCTCATGTCTAAAGTTTGTTCTATGTCAGAGGAAATCAATAAAATATGTGCTGAGATCTCTGACCTAAAAAGGCAACAGTCTACTTTTCATTGTGCGCGCTCAAATTTAGCTGATGTTGAATCATCACCTCAATCGGTAGATGCTCAGCAACATATGCAACAAGAGCAGATTCAGCAAGTGGAAAAAGAGCAAGTACAGCAGATCAAAGTTCAACATCAATTACAACAAGAACTTGCGGAAACATCTGAGAAATCAAATAAGCAACAGAAGCAGCAGGTAAAGTCAAAGCAACTGAAGCAGCAAGCAAAACCAACACACCGGCAACAACAAAATTTGTCAAACAATAAAAAGCAGCAAAATGTAGCTATAGCCGGCAGTTCCTGTTCTGGTAGCACGCTTCGCGCTGCAGTTACTAATATAAGTTTACATGTTGCCAATTTGCATAAAGACACTACCGTCAATAATTTGGTGGATCATATAGCTAAAATCCTTTCCATAAATTCGGATGAAATTAAATGTTATCCTCTTACTAAACTGGGTGGCCTATGCTCCTCCTAGGAGTTAAAGGAGAATACATACATAAACTGGGTGCAGATTTATCATTATTAAAATCATTATTTTTATCATCCTTCCGAATATTTATTTTGATCAAATAACAAAAGTGGAATTCTGGCCTCCAGGGGTGAAAGTGAAAAAATTTCGCCACACTCCAAAAAACCAACAGGAACCTACTGTTCCAGCATCTTTGTAGTTCCTAACGTCGATGATGAGTTACAAACTTCATCCATTGTCAACTATGCTGCTCCGCATGCGCTACAATTTTCGTCCGTACTTCTTCCGTTATCTTCGCCTTCTTTGATTTTGTCAGCTGAGCGAGACACAACAGTGCAGTCGCTCTCATTGCAAAAATTTAACAATTTAAATATTTCCCAGCAAACAATTTATTCTTTATACTATCAGAATGCTGGTGGTATTAGAACGAAAACATCACAGTTCCAACTTGCAACGTCTCTTCACGATAATGATATTGTTGCATTAACGGAAACTTGGCTTCATAAAGACATTTCAAATTCAGAATTTTTCGATAAATTCTATAATGTTTATCGCCTTGATCGATGTCCTATTACAACGGAACGTGAAAGAGGTGGTGGAGTATTGATAGCTGTAAGGTCTGACCTAATTAGTAGACATGTTTCTTTGCCTGATGCCAGCAAAGATATAGAACAGCTATGCGTTCAAATTAGTTTCGTAGCTAATAAATCTATTTTTTTAATTATTTCCTATATACCTCCAAATAGTGATATAACGTTGTATGAAAAACACTTAAATAACATTACTTACTTTATAGATAATTTATCACCTAATCAAGAAATCATTGTTTTGGGCGATTTCAATTTGGGAAATATTTTATGGGCATTTGATGATAAAAATTTATTGCCTTTTAATGTGAAATCTGATATTGAGTCATTGGTAACAAGTTTGTTTTTATCGAACGGTCTTCAACAAATTAATTCATTTAAAAATGAAATTTATAGAATCTTGGATTTGGTTTATGTTTCAAATGATTTAAATTCATCATGTGACTTAACCTAGCCCCTATTTGTAATAATAGCACACACCATAAAGCCTTAAGCATCAGTTTCGAATTCTACATATTCGAAAAAATGCCTGATGATGATTCTGTAATTTATGATTACGCGAAAGGAAATTTTTCGGAGATTAATACATTTCTGCTATCGATTGATTGGTCAATCTTAAGTTCGACTGAATTAGTTGTGGATGCTTATAATATATTAATTAATAAATTTAAAATTGCCATTTCTAGCTTTATTCCTACAAGAAGAAAAAAAATTATTAGGAATAAGCCGCCTTGGTTTAACATAAGGCTTTCCAATCTAAAAAATATAAAAAATAAAGCGTTGAAAAAATTTAAGAAAACAAAATGTGAAGCCGATCGCTTATATTTTGTTCGATTACGTGATGAATTTAATTTTTTACATAATTATTTATACAGGCAATATATTTTTAAAATTGAGTCTAATTTAAAAGCAAATCCGTCTGCGTTTTGGCAATACATAAATTCAAAACAAAATACAAGTGGCTTTCCAACAAGTATGGAATTCAATGGAGTTCAAAGTAGTAATTGCCTTGATTCTTGCAATCTTTTTGCAACCTGTTTTCAAGATGTTTATGAAACCTTTGATAGTTCAGCTATCTATGACTTTGTGCCTCCCAATCTGCCAGGTATTCAAAATTTTATAATTTCAGAAAATGACGTTGCATCTGCAATTTCTGAACTAAACCCTAGCGCTAACTGTGGTCAAGATGATTTTCCACCGATATTTTTTAAACAGTGTTTAAATAACATAATTAAACCGATTTGTATAATTTTCAATGCTTGTCTTAGCGCAAGCACATTTTTGGATGACTGGAAATTATGTTCAATTACTCCAATTTATAAATCTGGTAATCGAAGTGACATTAATAACTACCGTGCAATTGTAAAACAAAGGACATTTGCTAAATTATTTGATCACATAATCAGAAATAAATTATTAGATTATATTAAAAGTGCGATCTGTGATTGTCAGCATGGTTTTCTTCCGGGAAGATCTACATGTTCAAACCTAGCTCTAATCACTAATAACATCGTAAATGCAATGGAACAGCGTAACCAATTAGATGTTATTTACACAGATTTTTCAAAAGCATTTGATAAAGTTGATCACGGTATTCTCTTGCTGAAGTTGAAACATTTTGGCCTATCTGATAGTCTCTTAAATTTTTTCAGAAGTTTTTTATCTGATCGCAAATTAGTAGTCAGAATCGGTTCAGTTATTTCAGAAATTGTTGTAAAGGCTACTTCTGGAATACCTCAAGGGACTCATTGTGGTCCGCTGCTTTTTTTAATAATGATCAATGATCTGCCTCAATGCTTACAGTTCTGTAAATGCTTAATTTTTGCAGACGATGTTAAGCTATTTTTAAAAATTTCAGACATGGCCGATTGTTTGAAGCTTCAAAGCGACTTGGTGGCGTTTAAAAATTGGTGTTGTTGTAATAAGTTATCTTTAAATATAGATAAATGTTGTATTGTTTTATATTCAAAATGTGCAGCACCATTTAATTTTGATTATTCAATAAATGATTTACAATTATGTAGAAACGTAAAGGTTAAGGATTTAGGAATAATTTTTGATTCCAAATTAACTTTTTCAAGCCATTTTGATTTAGTAATATCCAAATCTTATTCTATGATTGGTTTCATAAAAAGAAATAGACAAAATTTTAAAGACCCTCTAACCCTTAAGGCTCTTTATATTTCTTTAGTAAGAAGCCACTTAGATTATTGTTGTATTATTTGGAATCCGTATTATGGTGAACATATAAATAGATTTGAAAAAGTTCAAAAAAACTTTACTAGATACGCTATTCGTAAAATGAATTGGCCTGGTAGTCTTCCACCTTATGATGCTAGACGTAAGTTACTTGGCTTACAATCGTTGAAAGATAGAAGAACATATTTTTCACTAATGTTTGTATTCAATGTACTCTCTGGAAAAATAAAGTGTACTGAAATAACAGGTTTCTTCGCTGTTTATAATCCACCTAGGAATTTGAGAAACAATCGTTTGTTTGTTGAAGATTTTCATAGATCAAATTATGCTCTCAATGAACCAATATCACGATGTATTAAACTATCTAATAGCTTCTCTCCCTTGATTAACTTTAATTTAAGTGAACATAAATTTAAATTAAATCTTTTCATTTTATTTAACTAGGCTTAGTTATTTTAATTAACCACTGTAAATAGTCTGTAAGATCATATAATCCGTAGACTGAAATAAATAAATAAATAAATAAATAAATAAAAAGTCGTAAGTTCAATACTAGCTCCGCACGAAATTTTTATACTGTACATTCAATCCTTCCGAACCGAATATATCCCAAAAATTTTTGAATAAATACATATCTCGGTTATTAACGTCACTAAAATTAAATGAATTAATAAAATTAATGCAACTTTTAGTAACCACTGTTTTTTCTTATAACCACTCCAAGGACATTATTGTATATCCCTAAAATTCAAATCAAAAACATCTGTTTGGAGTATAGATCGGAAGCGCCTCTGGCGGTAAAAATTTGAATTTAGAGACGGTCAAACATTTTACTTAAATTTAGGTTCTAAGGCTTACCTACAAATATTGTGTACCCCACAGTTTTTTTTTCGGGTCGAAAGGGTTAATAAATTCTAATGAACGTAAACCGTAAAAATTACGGTTTTTCTTCACAGTTACTGAAAATAACAGTAAAAACCACTGGGATTTTCGATAAATTTTTACGGTTTCGTTTATTTCGTGTATATATTTATCTCTTTTGATAAAACAATAGGTGATCTTCACAGGAAAAGTGACCTTACTTTCATAAAATCAAAATCCGGGCTTTTTTGCATTTTCTAAACTTACATATTATTTTGAATAAAACGACACCAAACACAAATTAACTGGGTAAAATGAAAAACTCAAGTTTCTAGATACTAAAGTTCAAAATATGTCAATTTTGTTCTCCAAAATGGTAAGGGTTTGTTATGACCACTTTTATAGGTATTTGAAATTTGGTAATCGACCCCAAGTTCAAAACTCTACCTTAAACTAAAAACCAATAAAATTTACCCTATTTCCTGTAAAACTCTTCCAGTGAAGATAATATCGCTTTTCCTGTGGAAGGTCACACAAAATATACATGGTATCCAAATATTTCTTTATTTCAAATTTTACTTCAAAGATGCCAAATATTTCTTATAAAAATTGTATATATAATATAGCATAACTTAGTTCAACAATTAGTACAAAAATTTTAATATAAAAAAGAAAACAACTCTAAAATATAACATTTCTAGTTGACCCATTCAACCCACTCAATTTTTAACGATTTAACGTAAATTTCTTTTGCGATTTCTATTGAGGTGATGTTGATTTTGCCTATGTGGATGTTGATGATGTACATGTTTCTTATGAGGTGCTGCATGAATTGATGAATCAATGGACTCAGCATTGCCCAACTCTTCACTGGAATTAAGAGTAGAATGATCTGAAATGGAAAATAAAGACACATTTTTATAAAAAAATAAAATAAGAAAAGTACAAAAAACTATAAACATACCACTGCCTGCTACACCGATTTCATTTGGGGGAGTTACAGTAGGATTTTTAAGTATAGACACTGGTTTGAAAGCAACATTGAAATCGGGTGGAGATCCTTAAATGAAGAAAACGTTTTTATAGGATGTTGTGCATACTATGGTTACCTATATGAGGAATACAATAATAAAGCGGATGATGTAATGCAAATGTTATGTGGGGGCTATGGGTTAAGGGGAATGAGAGTTTAGGGATAGTTGAGATAAAGCATGTAACAACCACAACACAAAACAGAGGGGAGACAGGAGGGAACACAATGCATGAATTGGCTGAAATGCAATTTCCAAATGCTAAGTAAAGAGGTAGCTAATTAAATAACAAACCGATTGGACTATAAAATATATCCTCAGTCGAAGATGAGGCCGAAGACAATGTCGAGTTATCTTTTGTTGAAGAGCTGGAAGATGAGCTGCGGCGTCGTAACAAAGATGTTCTTCTGGATGTCTTTGGTGATTTCTGCTCAAGATATTGAGAGTTTTGAATTAAATCTTCACTTAGCAGCGACGTTGATGATAACGATTGTATGCAGTAGGAAAAGGATGTGGAAATTTTAGGATAATCATCATTTTGGGGAGCTTGTTTGACCAAACATATAAAAGGAATAACAAAAACAAAGACAAAATACTAATGTTAAATAAGAATTTGTTTTAGCATTTCTTTTTTTTCAGGATATATTTGATGTTTGCTAACGGACTTACCTGCTTTTGCAGCAGTTGATCCAAGAGTTGGTGTTAAGAGTGGTTTTTTTACTGCAGTCATAGCGGCACTTTCATGTCCAGGTGTTGACTTACAAAAAGTTGGTGTCAAAAGATTTCCGAATGGAGGAGTCGAATACTCATTTGATACTAAATCAGAAAATGATAGAAAAAATTTTGCTAAGTCCAAAAAATTGCCAAAAATTTTTTTAATTTTAATAAATAATTTTGAATTTTGTGTAAACAATTTGTTATAAAAGATAAAATGTTCAAAGTATTATCGGTCAGTCATTCATGCCCAACCTGAACTTTCGATGAAAACTGCCTTATAACATTGAGCGAAATAAACGAAGAAAAAATAACAAATGTGGTGTGAATTCAAAAAGAATGAAAATTTTTTACAAAATGACGTTAAAAATATTAAAAAAAAAAAAATCCTAAAAAATTCACACGTGCTCCTTGGACAATTCTAAGTAATTTATGCCATTAACACTTTTTTCGTAAGATCCCTCCCTCTTAAGTAAAAAGCATTTTGCCTTTCACGGGACTGCTGACCAGACTTGTTCTAACCTTTAACTGACTGACCGACATAATTGTTATTTATAAGCATCATACAATCTGTATAACAATTTTCAGCCTGTAGAAATTAATTTGATCATTATCGAAATCAGCCGCCTGTTCTACAGTTCGTTTGACTGACGTTTTGTAAAATACATTTATTGGAGATGCAAACGAACTTTCGGCGTTTGGCATATTGGAAATAATTTTCAAGACAAAAACTAGAAGGTTTGTTGAAAAACATTTTATTTAAAAATTTCCTATAAGCCAGCGAACAGAACCTAACTATTTTCTTGATATCCATTGCCAAAAGATAAAGTTGACGTTGCCGCATCTGCTGGAATATTACCTTCGTTTTCATGCATTTCACCACCACTGCTGGGTCCATTTTCTTTGGGTGTTAGAGGTTGATCGGTATCTGAAATGATCTCACGCTTAATATCAGCTATCGGTTTTGGCATTGCACGATGTTCTCCATTTTCCTTTACCTCCATTAAATCACTATCATTGGTTTTGGACTTTTTCTATTGAAAATTGTGTATTAAATTTATAACTAAGTACTTTCTAAGTAAATTCCGAGAATATCAATTAAAAATTTCCATCTCAAAATTAAGTGTATTACAAAATAAAAAGTTGTCTTAACTGCTGACTGAGCGAATTATGTATTTTTATGCTTACAATAAAATGTGATTGAGTGGACAAGTTACAATGATATTCTAGGAAGGATTTTGTGTTATATATAATACCGTCACATCTTCAATGTTGTTTTCACTTTCCTCTTCTTCTGCACTAGTACTATCACTTGAAGTACTATCATCATTGGTTTCATCTTCAGGATTTGGTTGAAAATCAGAATCATCATCAGAGTTTTCATTAGCGTATTTTGTAAGCAGTTGATCGAGTGTAAGATTGTGCTCAGCAGTTGCATCGTCACGTGGTCTTTTAGAGGCTTGACGGTCTTCTGAGGGACTCTAATATGGAATCAAATTAATATGTTTAAATTTGTGGATTTCAATTTGAAAACATCTTAGATCAAGAAATAATTGAATGCGAAACTATATTGATTTTCGAGTTATTCCTTACAAAACGATTAACTTTTATTTTTATTTTTATTAAATACATATTTATTATATTATTATCTCTTACCTCTTCCACACAAGCCTGCTCCCTCCTACTGTTTACAAATACGCGTCTTTCTGGCTCACGATGTTGACCTGGACGACAAATGGCAATCGATAGCATTGCTTGTAGCTTAGCCATAATTCCTGTCCCTGAACTTCCTGATGTCACAGCATTGGCCTCCATTTCTCTTTGGCGTATTTCCTTTAAGCCCTGCACTCGTATCGATCGCAGTTTACGACGACGCGTCTGTATGAAATAGACCATGTCGTGTGACGATACAGGACTGTTACCGATCATAACGGCTGCTATCGATAGTGTGATGCGAATCATACGCAATGTTATGATCAGCATAAGAAACATAATCCAGTTAAAGGGTCGGACAAGTTTCTCCTCAGATTTATCTGTTGAAATGAAAAATTGATAAAATCATTTCGGTACATTTACTACAGTTAATCAATCCCCAACATGATCAAACTTAATTTAGGTCACTAAATAGCAGCTCTAGGAGAATATAACTCAGGCAAAACATTCTAAGGCCTTGCGGTTTTTGCCATAAACCTCTTTTTGAGCGATGACTGCCAAATGCTGGCTAAAGCAACGATTGTCAAAGGGAAAAAATCTAATTTGCTTGTGTGCAAGGAAGAGATGATCACGGGCCTAATTTTTGAGGCCCGATACTATCATATAATTACATTTTCACGCTTTTTTTATGATTTAAAAAATTTTTAACTTATTGATGAAGCTAAATCAATGATTTTCAAATGAGGAAAAAAATAAATATTTTACGTGATGTGGTTACTCGAGTATTTTGGCCGAATCTAATATGACTTGAATTACACCATTGGCATTCTCAGCCCCACATTTATACACTATTTTAGATACTATATTTCTATGTAAGAACAGAATTTTTTCTAAGCTTATATTTCTCAACTTTCCGTGATTTACGGGCCTTTAATTTTCGGGCTTTCGTTGTTAGGCCCCGTCTCTTGTTCAAAGGCAGAAATAACAAAAAGCTTTGTACATTGACAGGAAACCCCATGGATTGTTTTGTTGTTAATTTCGCATAGGTAAGTGCAAAAGCTGAAAGCTTGTATACACAAAAAAAAAAAAAACATAACATAATGGTTATATCTGCCAGAAAGTGCCTTTGCGTGTCGAAACTAATAGGAATGAAAAACTCTTTCCCTAGGTGTTGCTGAAATAGGTTAGAGAACTAATCTGATGGAAAATCTCATAAGAGTCACCTATGTACTAACAATATATTGTGCTTTAATTCTTACAATTGAAATCAGAACATTGCTTAAATGTGGCACAAAATATAATTGGAAAAAGTAAAAATTGCTGCGGACATCAAAATTACCATAGTTGTTTATTAGACTTTAATAACTTTAAAAAAAAATTCCACGGATCGACAGCGTATCGTACCCTTTTTCTTAGTGGTTTGAAGATCAAAAAATGCAGTTTTTGACAAACGAGCTAAAAACTGTGCGTCGAACAAAAAATTTTCCGAGAAAAGTTTATAGCAGCTAGTATAAAAATTGACGGAGCTAAGCAACTTTGAAGAAAGGGTCCATTTTTTTTTTGTTTTCTAGATGAGAAAGTCCAATTTCACTGGACTATATCTCTTAAAGTATAAATAATACGAAAACAACTTATGCTTCTATTCTATAAGAAATTTACTGAGCATTTTTTGTAGAAACAATCTTTAGCGATATATTTGCAAAAAAAATGGTTTTCTCGACCTTATGCAGCCGATATCTCACGAAGGCACCACCTCTCAAGATTTGATACTATTAGTCCAAGAGACAGCGACCAAATATCCGGATCATCGCATAGTGGCTGGAAAAATTATATTATATAGCTCTAAATGTGTATTTACGAAAGTCGGTGACTGCCAGCTCGGCCATCTTGCGTTCATTACTCGGCAGATCCTTACATATCTTTTATAAAAATCGGTATAAGTTGGGAACCCCCAAATGGATTTAAAAATTGAAACACAATTGAAAAACAATATTTTTCAGTTCGGGTCATAGTTTTCGAGGTATGACGAATTTTCAAATATTCACACCATTTTTTTCACAAAAAAAAACGTTACTTTTTCCAAAAAACTCATTCTTAACCTATTATTTTAATAATCAAATTAGGAAGCCCAAATTATCTTCTTTTATCTTGTATGCAAAATGTTTCTGAAATTGCTTCATTAGTAGGGGAATGTCGTCAGGGTTGGACCGCTGTCAGGGTTGGGCCACTGCTATTTCTCGTATATGACACGTGCTACCATCTGTGTTATAGCGTCGAATTATTGTTCTCGATGCCAGAAATCATTTTTAAGCAATACTTGTCACCGGGATTGCCACTAAAAATTTTTGTGCCTTCGTGTAGTTTTCGATAGTTTAAAAAATTTTGTAATAGCAGTGAAAAATGACTCGAAACATGGAAAAGAACAATGCCACCGAAAAAGTAAGTATATATATCCATTAAGGGCGAAAAACACGCTTGTCGTCAGGGTTGGGCCACTCGTGTAGTCACGATTGGGCCATATCAATTTTTATTTAGAATCAGTAAAATAACATCACTGAATCGGTTTTTTGGAACACAGAACATTAACATTACAGTTTTGGATACCCCCAGAGTTGACACAAACGGAAAAGTAGCGAGTTCTATTGGCAAGCACGAGAAAGCAACGAGTGAAACGCACGAGGAACTATCGACTTCTTCTCGGAGTTCGACTTCTTCATCTCACAAGTCCACCCTTTCTACGATTTTGTCATTGGTCGGGCCTCTGCAAGCGGCCGCGCCAACAGTGAAATCTAATCGGCGGCGCCGCGCGATGAAAAGCACGTTCTTAACCTCCCCAGAGAACCGCGAAGAGTTACGTAAATAGTAACAGATGCGCGATGCTTCGAAAACGAAAAAAAGTCTGAATCGAAATAATTCAATCGCATGCATTGAATGCAAGCGAGACGTGCACTTGAAGTGTCAATCTCACAAAAAGTTAATATGTATGCCCAAATTGCGATTCAGATTAATGTCATTATGGAGATTTCTCATCGGAATTTTGTATAATCGAACAAAAAACAATAAAAAGTTTCATACATATTCATTAGACACTATTTTAGTATATATTTCATCGATATTTGGTGGTGGCCCAACCCTGACTACTTATTTTTTTTTTTTAATTTCGTCCATAACTCTTTTTTCCAAAATAGCAGCGAGTTGTCCTAAAGGTATGTTACAGATAAAGGTCTGCACTTTTAAATAAAACAAATAATTTTATAGTATTCAAATATATAAAAAAGATAAAGAGGAAAGTTTAAAGGGGCCCAACCCTGACGACATTCGCCTACATTTTTATAGAAAAAAATTCAAATGGACCAATTCACTTTTCTTGAAATTTAAGAAATTAGGGTTTTACCTCGGAATGAGAGATAATAAGTTGAAAACTCGTATACACCTTCATTATTGTGTTCTCAAAATTGTCTCAAAAGTCTCATAAAATCTCGTTTCTGCGTCGTAAGTTATTTAAAGTCAGAGGTTTAAGGTCAAAGGTCACAAAAATCAGTTTTTTGCAAATATCGCGCAAACGGTTACTTTTTCAGAAAAATAGTGCAGAACAAATTTGTAGCCCTAGTTGTTTTCTATAAAAAAGTTTTGAGAGCTGTTTTCGTACGACTTATAGTTTAGGAGAACTCAAGATGTCCGAGCTGGCAGTCGTATAATGCACATTTGGAGCTATATATTATAATTTTTCCAGCCACTTTGTGACGAGCCGGAAATTTGGTCACTATCTCTTGGACTATAAGAGGAAGCTCAGCCAAGCGTTGAGTTATTTTTTTTTTTTTTTAAATCGTTTCTTCAATTCTTAAAGTATATAGTTACGTAGCAAACGTGTTTACCTTTCAAATACTTTTGATTTTTCTGCTCGGTTAAGAAACTCAAATTTTTGTAATTCAAAATTGATTGGAGATGCTTTAGTTTTTAGGCACGTGCATTTAAGAAAACGAAAATAGAACTCTTGCTTATAATATATCGGTAACATTTTTTTTTCTAAATAGATGTTTAAGAAATAAAATATGCAAATTTACGCCAGCTGAAACTCTTGTTTGGAAACTTTTTTGTCCGACGCTAATTTTTTAACGTATTTATCAAAGACAAACTTGTTGGCCTTTTAACCCGCTAAAAAGGGG
The DNA here is from genome assembly GCA_951812925.1 of Calliopum simillimum. NCBI lineage: Eukaryota > Metazoa > Arthropoda > Insecta > Diptera > Lauxaniidae > Calliopum > Calliopum simillimum. The sequence continues at coordinate 69,507,991 of OX638370.1, forward strand.
TTTTGATACTCCAGTGGATTTGTTTTTTGCAAATTTGCAATAAATATCATATGATTTCATACCTTGTGGCAAACTCCATTTCGCTGTATCTTCTATCATCTTTAGCAAACGATCGCCGCGTTCGATCACAAACTGTCCTAAGCGCGTCTCAGCAAGCTTTTCGGTCATATTGTATATTTTTCCGTAAAATCCTTGATCTTGAGTTTCCATTTCTACTTCTTCATTCACATCATCTTCCATTGGAGACGTTCGTAATTGCGACTGTTGTGCTGTTTCGATTTGCGGCTGCTTAGCCATCATAAGTTTGAGAAGCAGGAGATTAAAATTGTAACTGAAACGAATGAAAAATTCGAATGATTACAATGTAATGCACATGGGTACAAACATCCAATTACTTTACTTTGTACATTTTACATGTATTGTTTTTTATTGAAAGTAATTAAATTATAATTTATTTAAAAAGAATTGCAATCTTCATAATTAGGTTTCACTTCTTTCATAATAGGCTAGCGTATCGCATCTTATCAGTATGGTTCAAAATAGTTTGTTCGGTGCTGTCTAGCATTATTTTTATTTTATAAAATTAGAAAAGAAAAAAAAAATTGTTTTTAATATGCAATGACTAACTGAAATTGGGGGAGACGGAAGCACTTTGGAACTAAATTTGAACTTTGCTTGTCTAAGTTTTACTTTTTTCTTTTTTCTTTTTTAATCAACAACACTAACATGACGTAATATGTTCTTGAAATAGGTTATCGTTGTTAGCCGGACGGTAATTAACCACATATTGAAGGTTTCAAAATAAACAGTTGTTTTTTATGTACTCGAAATATAAAAAAAAAGCATTCAAAAACATGGTTATATAAATGAAACTTTATTTCGCTATAATCACTCCTACGATTCTATGATTACAGAGAGAAGTACAGATGTCACCTTTGGCTAGCTCGGCGCCATCAAATCTTTTCAAAGCACTACGTGTATTTAGAGGAGAGGTGCATTCATCAAATCATCACTTATATCACGTCTGTAATCTGTGCGCCTCATTTTCAGAAACGACGATTATATACGAACAAATTGTTTTTAAGTATAACCAGCATTCATTATCGTTTGATATGGATTGTAATTAAATCTGCTAAAAATGTGGTGTCAAACTATGCTCTTGATAAAATCCAGTTATTTTATAAAGTTTTTAAATGAAGATTTTATGCTAAAATGATATTTGTGTGTTCCACAATAAATTCGGTAAAAAATCGAAGAAAACTGCTTCCTAAAAATCCAATTTTCGGTCCAATAATGCCTACGGTTCATATGCCGCGTCCAAGAGTAAACTTTTCGGTATACGGCTTATAGCGACAGAATAAAACTTTACGGTGCTCTATGGTTTTTTTTTTTTGACAAAAAAGTGCACACAAAATTAGTTCACTACAGGGACACGTTTTCTTAAAAAAAATCAAACGCGTAATTAAAGGTTACACATTCACCTATTTGAAAAGATGCCCGCTTTTTCCAGCATCTGATCAAAAAGTAGTGACATGGGTCGAAATCTCTTGAATTTTAAAAAAATCGATTTTTCTGTTTAAAAATGCATGTTTATATGCATTGAATCAAATCAAGTAAGATGAAATCAAATCAAACTGAAAATGGGTGGTGCCACGCCCCAAAAACAAATTCGTCATAACTCCAAAACTATTAGACGCAGATAGATAAGATTCGGAATGTTTGTAATAAACATAGAGAAAAATAACATCCACTTGAAAAGTTGGCGGTGCCATGCTCCAAAAATATAAAACACATGAGGAGTGATTTTTCAATAGGGCTTATAACCAAAACGAAGCAAAAGTTATGTCATAATATTAATTACCTGATACTTTTTATAAATTAATAAAACTGGGTTCTGTTTTCACGAAAAGTTTACCCGATAGAGTGGAACTACCAACATTAGGTTAAAAAGCTCATATTTATCCAATAACTGATTATAATGCAAATAATGTGTAGCACATCATATCTCCGAAACTATTTGACCCATGTAGATGAAATTCGGCTTATATACAAAAGTCATCAAGACAAACAACATCTGCTGAAAAAATATGTGGTGCCATGCCCATAGGCAGAGCTACATGAATGAGCTTGTTCCTTATAGAACAGAGTGGCAATTAATAAGGATATGTCCATTGTTGGGTGTGGTACCACTCATTTTTCAGCAAATGTTATTTGACTCACTACCCTTTATAAATATACCGAAACTCATCCCGATGACTCAAATAGTTTCGGAGATATAATAAATTTCATATTTGTAGGGTATGGCACCGCCCACTTTTTCAGTGGGTATTATTACTCTCTGTGCCTGTTACAAATATAACGATTTTTATCTATCTGCGTCTAATAGTTTTTGAGATATTATGAATTTGTTTTTGGGGCGTGGTACCGCCCATTTTCACTTTGAGCTAATTTTATATTACTTGTTTTGATTGAATGCATATAATTTTATTCATATATCATTCCTACGTTTAATGCGATTAACATTTTTAAACAGAAAAATCGATTTTTTCAAAATTCAACAGATTTTTATTCGTGTCACTATTTTTTGGATCAGATGCTGGAAAAAGCGGGCATCTTTTCAGATAGGTGAATGTGTAACCTTTAATTTCGCGTTTGATTTTTTTAAAGAAAACGTGTTCTTGTAGTGAATTATTTTTGTGTAAACTTTTTTGTCAAAAAAAAAAAACCATAGTGCACCACAAAGTGGTATTTTTGGGAAAAAATAACAATGAGTTTTCGCATGCTCCGTTAGATATAGCTAGTTAAGAAATATTTTAAAAATGTGGGCCTACCTTCCATAGAAAATTTACTAAAATTTCTTAAAAAAAAAAATCTAAAAAATGAAATAGTAATTTTCGATGCATTTGCCAATGCTGAAATCAAATCATTTCGTTCGAGAGATCTTCATTGAAAAGAACGTACAAAAATAATAAAAAATAAATAAATAAATATAAAATAAATTTATTTTCCTATTACTCAATTTTTATTTATGAAAACTGCAAAAAGAAGAAGAATTTGGGGTAATAAACCCAAATTTAAAACATTTGTACCAACTGGTAGCAGCGCTGTAAGCAACAGATTCAAAATTTTCGAAGATTTGAATATGGAAACTTTAAGCCAAGAAAATGATGAAATCGTTAACACTCCGGACAAATTTCCTCCAATTGTTGTGGATGCGACCCATAATTTTACTTCTGTATTTAGTTTAATTGGCAAAAAGTACAAATTTAAAAGGATGTCAATTGGTACAAAAATCATATCGGAGTCATTAGTGCTATATGAAGAAGCCATTAAGAAACTGAAATCAGCTAAGTTGGAGTTTTATACTCATCAAATTAAAAATCGTAAGAACTTCAAGCTTGTTTTGTTTGGCCTCCCTCGTATTGACCCTCAAACAATTAATGATGAGTTCATCAACGCTCACAACATAGAGCCGGTGAGTGTAAAAGAAATTACAACAAAAAGGTCAAATATTGATGACGCCATTTATATGGTTGAATTTAATAGACTACATGTCACAAAACGTGAAATTCTCAAAATAAAATACTTTTATGATATCGCAGTTAACTGGCGCAACCCTATCAAAGGCAATAGAGGTCCTACTCAGTGTGACAAATGCTCCATGTTTGGTCATGGTGCTAGTAATTGTTACAAGTCCAACGTTTGTCCAGCATGTGCAGGCAATCATGAACTAACTGCATGTTCCCTCAAAAAGTCTTCTAATGACAGTTCAATAATTTACAAGTGTTTTAACTGCACTAAAAAAAAGTATAAGAATATTAATCATAGAGCTGACGATCCACGTTGCCCATGTAGAAATGATTATTTAGTAATTCGAGAGAAATCTTTGTCTCGGAATAAGCCAATTACAAATAACACTTATCCCGGTTTTAATATAGAAAATAATAATTTTCCTCAATTACAATCAAATAAACACACAGTTCATAATCAATCGTCAAAGTCATTTGACTTTTTGTCTAACTCCAACCAAAATTTTTCTTCTATTTTGAAAAATAAACAAAATGATTCGAACACCGATGACATTTCTAATGATAGATTATTGGAAATATATTTTGAAGCAATTGACGCTCTTGAAAAGTGTCGAAACAAGTTTGACAAATTAAGAGTACTCGGAATGATGCTCAAAAATGCCTTGTAGACCATCTTCAATTAATTGTATTCATGTCATGCATTGGAATGCACAAGGCATAACAAACGAATCAGCTGTTTCTCAACTTGAATATTTCTTACATGAGAAAAAAATCGACTTATTATTAATGAATGAAACCTACCTTAAGCCACATCATAAGTTTAAGCTTGGAGGATATAAAATTTACAGAGAAGATCGTGCAACTTTTGGAGGCGGAGTTCTTATTGCTGTTTCATGTTCTATTGAACATAAAGTTTTGCCTAAGATTATTACATTTGATGCAGAAAATATTTCTGTAGCCATAAACATTAACGGTCGGCCAACAACTTTCATAGCAGTGTACAACCCTCACTACACAATAAAATTTAAAGAGGACATTAATAAACTAACTAATAGTTATCGAGAGTTCTATATTTTTGGAGATCTTAATGCCAAACACACCAGCTGGAATTGCCATTCGAATAATACTGCTGGTAATGTTTTGTACAACCATCAATTACAATCGAATTATTACATTTATTACCCTTCTAATCATACTCGTTTTGGACTAACCTCGTCGTTACCTCAATCTTCAACAATAGACTTACTTCTTTCTAATTCAAGTCACCCTACATCTCATCTTGAGACTCATCCTGATGAATTAAATTCAGATCATGTTCCAATAACATGTCATATTTATGGCTCAGTACCATGTACGAAGGAAAAAGTTTATCTCTATCACCTAGCCAATTGGGTAGCTATTAACTCCTGGGTGAATGAGAAATGTTCATCCTTAAACCTAAATTCAGCTGTTCTAGTACCTTCGAACATAGAAATCATAATTGAAAATACGACGCAAATTATCCAAAATGTTTCAAGTAAAATTCCTTTTACTTATAAGAGCTCTTGGCAAAGGAAACTTTCAGCTCTTAGTATACATTTAATTAAAGAAAGAAGGAAGTTTCGACGAAGGCTTCAAAGATGCACAGTCTTTAATGAGCGTAATGTTTTAAAATCTATGATTTTGCAGCTTAATAGACTAATTGATTACCATCTAAAAAGAGATAGAAATCAGAACTGGTCAAATTTCCTCAACAAGTTACCTACTGGAAGTAAGAACTTTTGGAAAGTTTCTAAAGCTATTAAAGGTAGTCGAGCTGTAATTTCTGATTTAACTGTAAACAACGAAATCCTTAAAACTGATGAGCAAAAAGTTGGCGCTATAGCTGATGCATTTGAAAAATCACATACAATTACTTTAAATAATCGGTCGCCTTTGGACAGAAAAGTGAAAGACCAATTGCGTCGCATAGAAGAAACAGAGATAGTTATTGAAAATGATAACATGCTTACTAACGTCTCAGAGATAAGAGGTATAGTTAAAACTTTAAAAAATAACAAAGCTCCTGGACTTGATAACATAAAAAGCATTGTTCTGAAAAATATGCCTGATTCCATTTTCGAAGTTTTAACTAACATATTTAATTATTGTTTACGAAATGGCTATTTTCCTGAATTATTTAAACGGGCAAAGGTTATACCGTTACCGAAGAGTGGAAAGGATAATAAGATTCCTAATAACTATCGTCCAATTAGTATGTTAAGTACATTGGCTAAAATCTTTGAAAAAATTATACTCAAAAGAATGCTAATTTTCACGGAAGAGAATAACATCCTAAGGAAAGAACAATTTGGATTTCGAAAAGATCACTCTACAGTTCTTCAAATTAAAAGAGTTACCAATATGATCGAACGTAACAAAATAAACCGCAGGAGTACAGGAATAGTTCTTTTGGACATTGAAAAAGCCTTTGATTCAGTTTGGCATGACGGCCTTGTTTTTAAATTACACAATTTTCAATATCCCATCTACCTCCAGAAAATTATTAAAAGTTTTTTATTCAATAGAACGTTCGTGGTATGTATAGGAAAAAGTCAATCGTCGTTGAGAAAAATTCCTGCTGGTGTCCCTCAAGGTTCAGTTCTATCGCCTTTATTATACTCTATTTTTATAACAGACTTTGTTATTAAAAAAAATCAAGATGCTGCATTTTACGCTGATGACAGTGCACTGATCTGTAGTGGAAAAGTTTCAAACTCAATAATCAAAAAAATGAAAGAAGCCTTAAGAACGACAAAGAAATTTTATGATAAATGGAAAATTAAGATCAATTGCGCTAAGACTCAGGCAATTATTTTTCCTTTTAACAAGTCTCCTAAGCGAGTTCCGAGTATTCAACTTGAGTTTCAAGGTGAAAACATACCTATTAACGACGACATAAAGTATTTGGGAATTACGTTGGATAAAAAGCTGAATTTTAGATCACATATTCAAAATATTACCACCAAAGCTGTAAGTTGTGGCAGAGCATTATTTCCTATGTTAAACCGAAACTCTTCACTTAATGTCAAAAATAAAGTTCTTCTCTATAATATGTGCATCAGACCTATAATGACTTACGGCTGCCAAATTTGGTTTTCAAAAATAGCTAAAACTCATTTAAAGAAACTCCAGATAATTCAGAACAAAAACTTGAAAATTATTCACAAACTCTCCAGTAGATATCCAACTATTGAGCTGCATGAAAATTTTGAACATAAACCAATCAACTCAACAATGAGGGACTTGACGCTGAAATTCAGTGATAGATGCAGATTTTCTAACATTGATTATATAAGAAATTTACTTGAATAACCGGACTAATAACTTTGAAAAAAGTTATTCAATGCGTTTATTTCATTTCTTATAAAATGTTTTTTTTTTTTTTTTTTTTTTTTTTTTTTTTTTACGATAATATAAGGTTTTTTCAATACTTAATTTTTCCTTAATTAATTAACTCTTAATAGATTTTTATACATTTTAATTAAAGATTTCATTTGATGTAATACCTCTAAGTTAAATCTCAAATAATGTAATTTCTCTTATCAAAAAATAATGATTTTAAAGTTTAATAAATTACAATTACAATTACAATTACAATTACAAATCAAATCCGGACTCAAAATTGCTTTATCACATACATATGTTTTTTGAGATATCCTAACCTAAAAGTTAAAAAACTCAATTTTTCAAACTTTTATGATGTTATTTTAGAATGATCATAACTTATTTAAAAAAAAAAATGTAAAAAAAACATTCATAACTTATTTTTAAGACAAAAATTAATACTAAACGGTGAGTATAGTAGAAAAGGCCAAAACAATTTCGTGTGTCCTTTGTATAACCTCAAAAACCATGTTTTTTGAACTTATAGATTGATATATTTCAATGAATTCAATAAATCATATATAATTTGTCGAACTTTTTTTTACTTAGATTGAAAGAACAGATTCCCACCTTTCATTTTTTTAAAGTAAGATGTCTTAGCTAGACGTAGACAGCTTAGTAATTTTCGGAGGAAAATTGCAAATGCTGCATTTCAAAGAGCCATTTTAATTTGCGGATATTTTTTAAACCATTTATGTAATCCAAATAGTTTTTTTTGTAAATTAATTACAAAATACTATATTTCAATACAAAAAACATTAAAAAACTCACAAAGTTGCATGAAAAAGTTAATCAGTTTCACACGTGCATCCTTTAAGTGACTTTAGCTCATTGTTTCGATGTAAAAATTTGAGTTTTCAGAAAAAGTTTTAATGCCAATTTTTTAGTGAAACATTTCTTTATATTATTTTTGAAATTTAGTTGTCGAAAAATTGCTTTTTTTCCGCCAAAATACCACTGTGCACTGAGGTGGACAAAATGCTTTAAAAGCATTTCTTATTATAGTCTGATTTCATAAATTAAAGCAGTTAATTCTATTATACTTACAGTGTTCCAATTAGGTCTTCGTACAGCAGCTGTTTTAAATTTAAGTGACAAAAAACAATAAAGTGGGGCAAAAAATTTTAAAAAGTTTTAATGCAGATTTATTTAGTAAATATTTATTTTCAATTTAGATACGAAAAATTATTCACTTTAATTATTTTTTGCATATATATTGACTAAAAATAAAACAAAGTCGCAAATTCGATTCCAATAAAGTCTTCGTACACTTGAACTTTTGTTTGCATTTTTGTTCTTTTTTCTGAAAATCTTCCTTTAAAAATAACGGTTTTTAACAAAAAGTGATGCACATTCACACGTGATACACTACGTAACAAGGCAAGTGCCAATTTGATGAGTTTTGATTAAAATTTTACAAAATTAAACCAGTTAAATACTTGTTAGTTGAAGAGAGTAAGGTTTCATTGGATCTACATGTGAAGAAGCAAAAATCATACGTGGTACTAGCCAAACTATTGTCACGCAACCTATCTACTATCCAGTGTGCAATCGGCCGCTTTAAATATGAAGATCGCGTAGAGGACAAGCCCAAATTAGAACGCCCTACAGTTCTCACACAAGGTGATCGGCTGCAAATCAAGCGTATGGTCACCGTGGATCCGTTTATAACTGCACAGAAACTAAGTGGAGGGCTCCTTCAATCAAGTCAAAACGAACTTCATCCAGAAACCATTAGAAAACCCGTGATTGATGCCGAATTTAGCTCTCGCAAACTTCGCAATAAGCCTTTGGTTAATGCCATATATATTAAAAAACGTTTAAATTGCACTCGCCAAGACCAAAATGCCTCTCTTGAGAACTAGCAGAATGTTATATTACCAGATGAGCCCAAATACAACATTTATGGGACTTATCAATGAATTTTGGTCTTGGCGAGCGCAGTTTAAACATTTTTTACGATTTATGGCATTAACCAAATACTTATTGTGAGGTTTGCTAGAGCTAAATGCGGCATCAATCATGGGTTTTCTAATGGTTTCTGGATGAAGTTTGTTTTGACTGGATTGAAGGAGCTCTCCACTTAGTTTCTGTCCAGTTATAAACGGATCCACGGCGACCATACACTTGTTTTGCAGCCGATCTCCTTGTGTGAGAACTGTAGGGCGTTCTAATTTGGGCTTGTTCTCTACGCGGTCTTCATATTTAAAGCGGCCGATTGCACACTGGATAGTAGATAGGTTGCGTGACAATAGTTTGGCTAGTACCACGTATAATTTTTGCTTCTTCACATGTAGATCCAATGAAAGCTAACGCTCTTCATTAACAAGTATTTAACTGGTTTAATTTTAAAAATTTTTGATCAAAACCATCAAATTGGCACTTGCCTTGTTACGTATGTGTATCACGTGTGAATGTGTATCACTCTTTGTTAAAAACCGTATTTTTAAAGGACGATTTTCAGCAAAAAAGAACAAAAATGTAAACAAAAGTTCAAGTGTACGAAGACTTTATTGGAATCGAATTTGCGACTTTGTTTTATTTTTAGTCAATATATATGCAAAAAATAATTAAAGTGCATAATTTTTCGTATCTAAATTGAACATAAATATTTACTTAAAAAATCTGCATTAAAACTTTTTCAAATTTTTTGCCCCACTTTATTGTTTTTTGTCACTAAAGTTTGAAACAGCTGCTGTACGAAGACATAATTGGAACACTGTATTTTCCCGGTTTAAGTCTTTGGATGATGACATAATTAAGCATTGAAATTTTTTTCGCAAGAACATAGGGCTTTATCGTAAATTAATATTTTCGAGCATTTGTTTTTGCTGTGAAACAGTGATTATGAAAAGTTGATTTCAAAATACTTTTTGCGCAACAAAATTCGTTGTTTGCTTGCATTTTAATCATCACGAATTCATTTTGTCAAAATAATTATTCCGAAAATTGAATCTATTTGCCTATCTTTACAGTATTTATAAAATAATATGTAAAAATACACCAATTGATTGAAAACTATTTTTTCAATCTAAATGGCATTAGATTTACCTACGCAGAATATTTTCTGCACCTGTGCTGCAGCTAATTTGTATTGCTTTTAGATCTCAAAATAATTGTTCTTCGTAGGTGTCCGTCGAATGGCCATAAGTAGTATATTTTTTATACCACCGGCCCGGAAAAAGTTAAGGGGCGATAAACATTCAATTTTAATTTTTGTTTGTTGCATTTTTTTCTTGTAAATAATGCCGTTTCAAAAAATGGGGTTTTCTTGAAGGGACGATCGGATCGGATATTCTGGGTCCATGGCAAAAAAAAATCGCAAAAGCCTACATTTGCAATTTATCATGGAATTTTTTGGTTACAAAAAGGAAACGCTCGCGCTTATTTTTGGCGCATGGTACTTTAATCTATTTGACTAGACTTTTTTTAGTTTGACCGAAATCCCCAAATTAGACGCGTTAAGTGAATGCTCATAATTTTAGTTCCAGTGAACCAATACTAACCGTGTTTTTTTTTATGAGCAGAAATTCATCAGGTTTTAATTGCCGTTAGGTCTCATTGCATTGTAAAACAGTCCAAAATTTTAAAAATTAAACATCTTGAAAATTTAAATTCCGAATTAACATTGTTGATGAAGGCAGCAAAGGACTTTTTATCGAATTATTATTTTGATCCTTAAAGTGTGTAAATGCCTTGAAAACCTCGTAAGCCCGTAGTAATTGTCAAAATCAATACGAACTTTTACAGTTTTACGAGCTTACGAGGCTTTCGAGGCATTTGCACGTTTAAGAAATACCCTAACTGCTTTTGTCGAACGGTTTCTTCTCTGCATTATAAACAACGAGCACAACGTGAATCCACCCTAAGTGTATGGGTATAAAAACAAGAAAAGAGGGCGGCTACTAGTTACAGGTTCGAGAAAACTTGGGACAAAATCTGAGTAGGGGTAAGTGGGGTAAAGTGGGAAGTGGGGTGAAGTGGAAAATGCCCCTTTTCGGGCAAACTAGCAAAGTATAGGTGTCATGCGCTTCTGATGTGTACTTGCAATGACCGTAAGCAAATCTTTACGGTAAAGCGATGCGTGCAGACGTACTTTTGTGATCTCTGGAATCATGTAAAATTTTTAAGTGATTTTGAAATTTCATTTTGAAATTTTTAAGCATCGATATTTTTACTGTTTCTGGAGATGAACCGATTGTAAGTACACAAAAATATTCTTTGTAGTCTTAATTTTGATAACGCAAAAGGATTCTGTGTAATTCATAGAGTGAACGAATGAAGCTCACATTTTTTGCAAAATGTGGTATCGGGGTAAAGTGGGAAATTTTTTATGGGGTAAAGTGGGAAATGTTATTTCACGATTCCTAGTCCCCACTTGTTAACGTATTATACTATTTCATGATCCAAATAAGTGTTGTACATTTACATTGTGAGTAAACACTCCGGAAAAGCTAAACGAGTTTCAAAAAGCAGCTGAGAAACGTTTAGCAAATAAATGAAAGAAAGTGGGAAACGAATCACAAAAAATAGAGCACCAGGAGCAAAAAAGCACCACCAACAAAGAAAGCGTCAAAGAAGAAACAAAGAGATTCCAGCTCAGATGAAGATCGTGTTTTTTGCATCATTTGCATGGAACTCATGCCCGAAATCATGACCAGACACAATACCATCTAATGCAACCTAAAGGATCGTCAACGCCCATTTCACAAATGCGTTAATCTCACTACAAGCTTCTTTTATTACTAACACTGTGACTCGGACTTTGATGTTTCATCAGAGAACGACGAATAGCTACAATACTATTTCACAAATTTTTTTAAACACATTTTTTCTTATAGTTTTTTCCAGCAAAATCATTATTTCTTTTCATATTTACTCCTATGGGTGTGTTCCTTGAACCGTTTTTGACTTACAATCAAGATATTATAACTTTTTTCCAACATTTGTATTAGTTTTTATGAGTTTTCAAAGTTTCCCACTTTACCCCACGATTTTTAATTTTTGCCATTTTGGGCATCCTCGATCAAAGCGTCGTACTCAACAGAAAATACATAAATTCGGTTCGTTTCTTCGGCAAAAATATAGCTTATTTAATTTTCTTTGTTATAGGAAGTTGAAACATGAAAAAATAAGAAGTTTAGTTCATTTTAAGGAGCTTCGAAAAAAAATGTCCCACTTTCCCCTACTAATCTTTATTTGGGACACCTTCGAGTATAAAAATCTGATACAAATAATATCGAACTCGTTACTTATTGGAACATTTTTGCATGACGCTCTTAGATTACTTCTTAAAAAAAAATCTTTCAAATATTTTAGACAGTGAAGCACCTATTCTAAGTTTTGAAATATAATGACAGACCCAATATCAATGTTTGTGCTTCATAGTGATATCATCTTGTTTCTATTTGTGAGTCCAAAACATAATCTTAATCTCTATCCGATAAGTTTCAGTAAAATAGCTTTAGTTATTTTAGAATTTTAAAATTTATGCACAAATGACCACTCTTGTTCATGCTTAGGGTGCATGATCACCGTTTTTGAAATTGAATATTAAATATTTGAAAATTCTATACTTACAGACAGACACACATATAAACTCATACACTTATCTACAAGAATTAACTTTTATTTATATATAAAATACACCTTAGCACCAATTACAGATTAATCATCCACTTTTAAATGCCTACAAATCATTAGTTAATTATTGATTTTGTTTTTATAAAATAAATTTTAATAAATCGCGATTAACACCGTCTTAAGCCTGAGTGTTTTCACATCTGACGATTTGTATACAGCACCCACACAACTACGTCTACTACAATATATATAAATAAGTTAGGATGGTGCGAAAAAAGTTTAACTTTGAATATCTACAGAGAACCTGAGATGGTTCAAATGTTTTTTGTTTTTTAACAAATATGGCTAGGATATCAGTTTTTCTTTTAGAATAATAATAAGAAAGGATTATTTTTAGAGTAAGCAGATGTCATACGTAAAGGATTATAACATGCTTACAAATTTAAAGTCTAAGTAAGAACTTTAGGAGTCATTCATAAATTACGTCACACCAATTTTCAAGATTTTAAGCCCCCACACTCTGTCACATTATAAAAGACCCCCTAAATTTTGACATCACACTAATCACTTTTATAGTCTTTAATTAAATGATGAAAATTTTATTTTAATCTGAACTAAAGCAATTTGTTTTCGTATGCTTTAATTTTAACAATCGTAAAATCGTACGATTGTTAGATTTTTTTAAACGTTGCAGTTTTTTTGACTGAATTTAATAAACAGTTTTAGGTCGAAATAATTTTTTTAATTTTTTAGAGATGACTTTTGTGACGTTACAATTTTCAAGTTCCCCTGGCCCACTCTCTCACACTTTGTTACAAATTTTGGAACAATTCCATCCCTCCATTAAAGTTTGATGTATTTTATGAATGAGACCTTTCCTTCACAAAGTAAAATACATTTGAAGTTAAACTTCTTATGTGATTTCAACTTACTGTTTTCAGAACAAACACACTTTGTATACCCTACACATTTGTACTGCCTTTTGTAAGGCAGAGTAGGAGGCGTGGTGGGTAAAGAAAATTATACATAGTCTTGTCATGTCGCAAAACCTAAACAAGTCCTAAGTCAAAATGTTGCGTTTATGGAGCAAAAGAACATTCTACTGACGAACTGTGAAAGCTCTCAGCTATGAAAAGGTGAATTCGGTCTAAAGGGCGTGGCACCTCCGACATGAACAAAAACTTCAAAGGGTGTGAAAAATATTGGTCAGTTGCAATGTAACTAAATTTGCCACAATTACCAGAAATAGCTCATGCAAGCCATAAATAAAATTATACCAGGTCTGAATCGATTTCATTGAATATCTTGCTTGCGAATCATTTTTATGGAAACAAAACTTTCCAATGATACTAACAGATACATATTATCATTTTAAAACTAAGAAATCGAATGGCAACTGGCCAACTTCTTTCCTGTCAATGACAATAAAACTAAAAATGTGCCACAGTGGAAAACTGATCTTCAAGTTTTCTGAAAATTTGGTGGCTCAGCATTAGCTCTAACATCAAATTGTCTGCCACATGTTGCAATATTATATCTGCGTACAAATTAAATGTAGATACGGAAATAAATTCTCGTATGTTACACAACGACCAAATAACCAGCAGAAGCCAGCCGTCGTGCATTGAATTGAAACCATCTAGGTTACGATTGATAGACAAAAAAATCATAATCGGGGAAAAGAACTGTCAGAACTTAAGGCATTAATCACCGTGCCATATAAGTAGAACATTTTCTTTGGAGATCCTATATCCTAGAGGAGATAAAAGAATTTTATGAAGAATTATTACAACTAGTATCGCCCAATGGTCAAAGTTTGGCCACAAATGTATTAAATAATTTTGGTACCTTTTGAACAGTTTTAGTACTTTTTTTTGCTGTTTGATACAAAATAGAAAAGCTCATTTATTATCCCTGGCACAATGACAAATGTGAAACGGAAAGAAAACAAAACCATGAAGTCAGTGTCAGTCAGTTTTTTGTGCTTATCTTTGTGTTGTATTCTCTTTTCAGCTCTGTATGACTGCGTTTTTTGTCGTTGTTATTGATAAATTTGTATTTAATTTTACCTGGTTTAAGGGCAAAATATTTAAATAGTTCTAACTTTATGCACATTTACACACAAATACCTTTCTTTCTAATGGTGTATAATTCAAAGTCATGCTCCATTTCTAACATAGTAAAAGAGGTAGGATAAATTTTTGTCTTGCGTTTTAATATTTTAATATTATAATTAAAGCCAAAAACAAGTTTTTCAAATATTGAATCTTAAATGTTGTAAAATTATAAATCCATTTAAGCATATTTACAAGAAAATATTAAAATTTTTTAAATATAGGTTGATTAAAAATCTCCTAAAAAGCGAAACACCAAAATTTAAAAAAAAAAAAACAAAAAGTTTTTCGGTCCTTCCTAATATATATGTACAAGATGATAACTTTTCAAAATGAAGGCAATTTGAAATGCAATTTTAACACTGAAATATTTTGCAAAATCTTCATATTTATATTTAGCGTTTATTTCATATGCAAAAATCGAGGCAAAAGATTATCATCATCCATGAGATCAAAGTGTATCGATCGTATAAAGAAAACTGAAGTGGGGTGGAGGCAAAATGGGAAGCCAGCGCCGTGAAAGTAAAAAGCATTCAGTCACATTAAATTTATTGGATTGTTTTTTATTTATTCGATTGAATTTTATTATTTATTATTCAATAGGCAATTAAAAACAAAATGATTTTTTCAAAAATAAAAAAAATTAAACAAAGTGTAAAAGTAAAATGCATAGATTAGGGATGGAGCAACGTGCTCGCACATCGCTGCTTGAATTGACCGCGAAAATAATTTTGACATTGAACCCTAGCAATAACGCTCAAATTATTGGTTGGCGCAGCACTGATAACAGTATTTCAAAAAATTAGAGGAAAAAAAAAACAAAAATCAAATTAAAACTATGGCACTCTAACAAAAAAAAAAAAAGAAAAAAAATGATTCACTGCCTTGAAGAAATTGCAAACGTACCTGTGAAAAAATTTCGTTTGTTTCACAAATGAATCGAATGGTTTGCGTCCAGCACACGCTTCGTTCGGGTTGGATTTTTAATTTAATTTATTTAATTTATTGTTTCTAAAATTATTTTCTTTGCACCACTTTTTCGGAATCCAAATTTTGTAAGTTCTTTTTAAAGCAGCTCACTTGAAATTGTGCTTAATGCAGAACACTTCCAGACCGACTAAAAGTCCATCGTCGTTTACCGCTTTTTTTGAGCTATAATTCCGTTTATTCCTATTATCGGTAATATGTATATATATGTATGTATATTGGACTTATTCAAAAAAAAAAAATAAAAAAATTAGGAAATTTCACGATAACCACCTAAAATCTGAAAAAAGATGTCAAAAAAAGAGAGCTGAGATTTTTTTTTAATTTTTGGCAGGTTTAGAGGTCCCACAACGTCAATTTATGCAAAAACTCTTCTTGATGCAGTTTTTATTTGCGATATACTTATGTGAAATTGAAAACTCTAAATCTTAATTTTGAATACTACTTATTATTCCAAGGTCACCATAAAATCACGTAATACACAATTTTTTAACATATCTTAAACCATTATATACTGTTTTTATGTCTTTTTGCCCCTTTTTTTTTTCTTCCTAAGACTAGGTTATAATGGGTTAACGTATTCTACAAAAATTTAATCTACGAAAAATCAAAGACAAGATATGCTCTTAAAAAATGTGGGTAAAAAAATAATAAAAAATTAAATAAATATAGATCTAGGTTCACATTTTTGGTCTTTCATGACAGCTAGCGAAATTTTCCGTATAACTCAGATTTTTTAAAAACTGTGTCAAAAAGACCCATAATAAGAGGATATAATTGGTTAAGATGTTTTAGAAAATTGTTTTATCAAACATGAAGACTTAAAGTTTTACAATGGGGTTAAATTTCGAAAATATGTTTTTTAGGAGTGTTTTAGTGCACGAATTTTGGATTTTGATACTTGACACCCCTCAATTTTGTGAGGTTGGAAAAAAAAAATGAGTTTGCAAAAAAAATTTTGGGGGTGGGGTGAAGGTAAAGGTTGGCGCATCGAGGTCAAAGATGAGAGAAAACGAGAAACAATATTCTTTCAGACCTACAAGAGGGGCCACCTCTAGAGGGTTCAAATGTATGACCGACCCACATTATTTTTTCACCCCCAACATTTTTACCAAACGTACCTACCTCTTACCTCTAACCTCTAAGGGTGCTTCCATACAAAATTGAGATTTTTAGAAAATCGACCCCCACCACTCCCAGGGTGCCCCTAAAAGGGTCAAGTGTATGACCGGCCCCTAATATTTTTTCCTCCTCAACATTTTTTCGCCCCATACTTACTCTCTATCTCTAGCTCTTAAGGGGGCCCCCATACAAAATTGACGCCATAGACATAAAAAATATGGAAAGGAAATCGTCAAATAGGCCCATAATTGCCCAGGAGTCTGTCCTAGAGGAGTCAAATATATGACCGACCCCCATTATCCCCCTCCAAAGTTTCACAGCTTACCTACCACCTATTTCCAATCCTTAAGGGGGCTCCCATACAAAGTTACGGTTTTTTTTAAAAACTGCTCCCACTGCCCTAACTGGACCATGGGTACCCCTAGAAGGGTCAAATGTAAGACCGACCCCCATTATTTCTAGGAAAATTTATAAAAAAAAAAATTGTATGGCAGCCCCTTTCAGGGTTGATAATAGGGGGCAAGTATGTGGGAGAAAAATATAGGTCGCAAAAAAATAATGGGGGTCAGTCATACATTTGACCCTTCTTGGGGTACCCATGGGCCAGTTAGGGCAGTGGGGGAATTTTATATAAAAACGGTAACTTTGTATGGGAGCCCCCTTAAGGAATAGAAATAGGGGGTAGGTATGCTGAGAAAAAACTTTGGATTTTGGCTAATGGGGGTCGGTCATATATATGACTCCTCTAGGAGTGACATCTGGGCAGTTATGGGTCTATTTGACGATTTTCTTTCCATATTTTTCATGTCTATGACTTCTATTTTGTATGGGAGTCCCCTAAAGAGTCTGAGAGACAGGGTAAGTATGTTAGGAAAAAATATTGGGGAAGAAAAACTATTAGGGACCAGTCATACATTTGACCCTTCTAGGGGCACCCAAGGAGTGGTGGGAGTCGATTTCCTAAAAATGTCAATTTTGTATGGGAGCCCCCTTAGGGGTTAGAGATAGGGGGTAAGTATGCTGGGTAAAAATATTGGAGGGGAAAAAATAATGTGGGTCGATCATACATTTGACCCCTCTAGAGGGGACCCCTAAACATTTGCATTGCTATATGTAAATTTTTTCTCTTTATCTCTCACCTTTGACCTCGATGCGCCAACCTTTACCCTCACCCCACCCCCAAAATTTTTTTTGCAAATTTATTTTTTTTTTCCAACCTCACATAATTGAGGGGTGTCAAGTATCAAAATGTTGTTACTAAGAATCTCCATACATTCTTAAAGCACCTCTAATGTTTTTTATGGGTTTCTTAGCTTAATTTTTTATTTTTTTTTTTTTGAAGCAGTCTAATAAATATATATGTATACATTATTCTGTTTACTTACAGAGAGCACTTGAGATTGTTAGGCTTAGTAATCTGAGAGCAGTTACATAGATTAGTATTGTTCAAAAGAATGGATCTCAATTTACTTATAATCCTGAAATCCAAAGAGAGTCCCACTTAAATTATACCACTCTTTGTTATTTTCACACATATAAATGTGGGAGGAACATGTCATATTTTTATTTATTTTTGAAATATCTTCATATATGGCAAAATAATATAACGCAATCATTTTTTTTTAATTTTCTGGTGATCGAGGTATCTTTTAATGCGAAATGCAGTATCGTCTTTATTCAAGTTAAAACAACTGAGTAAGTTTTTTACTTGTTTTGAGTCATTTAGCATTTCGGGTCTAAAATATTCTAGTCTTTAGGCTGATGAGACCCATTTTGCCATACCTCTGTTTAAAAATGATTATATTTATCATGACGAAAAGCAAAGCAACAATTTCTATACAAAAAAACCAAAATATTTTTTTTAACTACAAATATCTCGAAACTCAAAAAACTGACTTAGAGTTGGCGGTGTCAACCCCACTGTACTGCTGCTCTTTACAATCTTGCCAACAAAAATAAAAAGGTCAGTAAGAGTGTTACCTTTGGCCATTTTGAAGCATTTGCTTATATGAGAGGTGCCACGCCCTCTTGTCCTAGTTTTCGCTCAGAGCTTGCCTGTACTGTTTTTACTGCCTGCGTGAAGTTTAGTTGGATTATCTCAAAAAATGTTTTCAGTATAGCACTGCGAAGCTTTTGCTTATAGGGGTGTTACCTTTGGCCTGGCCAAACATTAAATACTCCACACTGAAGTATTTTGAAAATGTTGCTTGTACGGAAGGTGCCACGACATCATTTCCGAATTCAAATAGTTATTGCTCAGATCTTGCACTTATGATTCTCAGTGTCTGAGTGAAATTTGGTTTGATAACATCAAAAAACATTTTTAGTATAGCATTTTGAAGCTTTTGCCAGGCCTTCTTGTTCTAATTCGCCTTGTTTTCTTCTCAGAGCTTGCGCTTACCATCGTTAGTATTTATGTGTATTATGATTGCATTACTCCTTAAAATGCATTTTGAATATAGTTTTTGCATGGGCGGAAGGCGTGTCTGTTGACCGATTTGAATATAGCTGCTCAAAATCCATATAAGACGTTGAACAATTTTAATTTTGAATCAATCCATTTTTTTCCCTTTTTAGGGAAATTTTTTCTATTTCCTGGGGGAGGTTTTTGAAATTTTTTTTAAAACAAATATTATTTTCCTTTATTCCTAATAAAAGCTCATTGCAAGGTGCTTTGTATAATTTTGTTTTATCGAAAAAAATTTAAATGTTTCGTTTTACTTATGTTTTGTTTTATTTGAAAGACCTGTCATTGCCAATGTGAGCAGAATATGTCATCGCTTAAATGGTCGCCGTGGTTTCGCTGGTTTTTTTACTCCAATTTTCTTTGAGTAAAAAACAAAAATTGATGCTCATACTCTGTTTCACGAAAACATTTAGTTCATATATTAAGAATAACTAATTAGTAGTACTTTTTAAAATTTATTTAAATATTGTGATCCAAGCGAAGGTATGTCAAATTAGATGGAAATGATCAAATCTCTAGAAAATAAGTTTTTTCAAGTGAAAAACGATATTGTGAAAATGTACAGGTACAGGACCTAAGCTTCTAATCAAACAAAAAAATAATTAAATATTTACTTAAATTTAAAGAAAGTTTTTTGAATCAATCTAGTTTTTAACTTAAAAAGATTTATGCTTACAATGAAATAATTTTGTTTTTTTTTTTTTTTGTGTAATCACCTGCATATATTTTTTTTTTCGTCCGACTCCAGACCCCTATCCTATCTCCGCCACAATATGCTGCACATTTCCAAAAGTATGGAATTTTCGGCAGTTATTGATTTCGGATTTTAGTTGAATAAATTTCATGTTATAAGCACTCTGGTCACTCTAAATTTGTACTCGTATTAACACATGTTTATACATAAGTAAACTTTTCGTTAAGCGGCTTGCTAAGAAATTCATGCCAAAACAAGAGAGAATTTCTGTTTTGTTGCCATGACGTAATTTTTACTCAAGTGGATGTTTTTTGTGTAAGCGAGACAAAAGCTTTCTGCTCATTAAGTTTTTTGTTAACACCTTAAGAAAGCTTTTGTTGTGCTAATCTGTTAATTCGCTTAAACTGTTAAGGTAAATTGTTTATACGTAAACGAGAAAAATGTTAGAACATTTACATATTATTAGTTACCAAAAAAATTTTGTTCGAGATTGAAATGAAATGAAATGAAATGAAATGAAATGAAATGAAATGAAATGAAATGAAATGAAATGAAATGAAATGAAATGAAATGAAATGAAATGAAATGAAATGAAATGAAATGAAATGAAATGAAATGAAATGAAATGAAATGAAATGAAATGAAATGATATGAAATGAAATGAAATGAAATGAAATGAAATGAAATGAAATGAAATGAAATGAAATGAAATGAAATGAAATGAAATGAAATGAAATGAAATGAAATGAAATGAAATGAAATGAAATGAAATGAAATGAAATGAAATGAAATGAAATGAAATGAAATGAAATGAAATGAAATGAAATGAAATGAAATGAAATGAAATGAAATGAAATGAAATGAAATGAAATGAAATGAAATGAAATGAATTGAAATGAAATGAAATGAAATGAAATGAAATGAAATGAAATGAAATGAAATGAAATGAAATGAAATGAAATGAAATGAAATGAAATGATATGATATGAAATGAAATGAAATGAAATGAAATGAAATGAAATGAAATGAAATGAAATGAAATGAAATGAAATGAAATGAAATGAAATGAAATGAAATGAAATGAAATGAAATGAAATGAAATGAAATGAAATGAAATGAAATGAAATGAAATGAAATGAAATGAAATGAAATGAAATGAAATGAAATGAAATGTAATGAAATGAATTGATTTGAATTGAATTGAATTGAATTGAATTGAATTGAATTGAATTGAATTGAATTGAAATGAAATGAAATGAAATGAAATGAAACGAAATGAAATGAAATGAAATGAAATAAAATAAAATGAAATGAAATGAAATGAAATGAAATGAAATGAAATGAAATGAAATGTAATGAAATGAAATGAAATGAAATGAAATGAAATGAAATGAAATGAAATGAAATGAAATGAAATGAAATGAAATGAAATGATATGAAATGAAATGAAATGAAATGAAATGAAATGAAATGAAATGAAATGAAATGAAATGAAATGAAATGAAATGAATTGAATTGAATTGAATTGAATTGAATTGAATTGAAATGAAATGAAATGAAATGAAATGAAATGAAATGAAATGAAATGAAATGAAATGAAATGAAATGAAATGAAATGAAATGAAATGAAATGAAATGAAATGAAATGAAATGAAATGAAATGAAATGAATTGAAATGAAATGAAATGAAATGAAATGAAATGAAATGAAATGAAATGAAATGAAATGAAATGAAATGAAATGAAATGAAATGAAATGAAATGAAATGAAATGAAATGAAATGAAATGAAATGAAATGAAATGAAATGAAATGAAATGAAATGAAATGAAATGAAATGAATTGAAATGAAATGAAATGAAATGAAATGAAATGAAATGAAATGAAATGAAATGAAATATGAAATGAAATGAAATGAAATGAAATGAAATGAAATGAAATGAAATGAAATGAAATGAAATGAAATGAAATGAAATGAAATGAAATGAAATGAAATGAAATGAAATGAAATGAAATGAAATGAAATGAAATGAAATGAAATGAAATGAAATGAAATGAAATGAAATGAAATGAAATGAAATGAAATGAAATGAAATGAAATGAAATGAAATGAAATGAAATGAAATTAAATTAAATTAAATTAAATCAAATGTTAATTAAACTTAGATTTGGAAAAACTTGCGTTTATTTTTTTTTTAGCTTAAAAAAAGAACAGGCTATTACGTAGACTTCAACAGATCATTTGCTGTAAATGGTACAAGGTACAACTCCCACTTGATAGATTTTTCTGCATGCAAAAATGTATATAAAAAGTTGTTAATCAAATTATATTCCTAACATATTTTGCGTGTCACTTTTCAGTTTGCACAAATTAGAATTAATTGCTTATTTTAAAATTTGAACATAAGTAAGTTAGAAATATATTTTTAGTGAACTAAAACTTATTCATATCGTCTGAGTAATATAACTACAAATTATAAAACGTGTGATAAATGTAAAATATACAATTTTAATTTTTTATTATCATCTTCAGAATGTTTTCGGAAACAATTTTAATGTAAAGAAAAATAAATAAATTTTATCATCGATCCAGAAGTCATAAAAAATACGGGCGTAAAAACCACATCACACAATTTTGCTCCCTAAAGTAAACAAATATGTAGACAGACGATAGACGACAGACGGACATTTTATCCATAGCGTAAACAAAGCAGCTGACTGTTTGGTGGCAAATGCCGGGGAAAGGTTAATTATGCGGCTATAGCACGCTTAACGCAGCTAAACTTTCTTTTTTTTGGCAATTGAATGGCAAATATGTCACATTTCATATCTCATTCAAAGAAAGAGTAAAATAAATAAATTCAGCGAAGCGTTCTCGTTTAACATTCAGCAAAAGACAGCTTTTGTGAGAACATTTTTAGAGAGAACAAGAACGTTTATTTAATTGGAGTGTCAAAAATGCTGTCAATTAATTAATGATCTTTGACTCCTAAACAATTTTTAAAGATATGAATAATCGAATTAATAGAATAAAAGTTTTTTTTTTTTTTTTAATTAAGACTTCTTTGGCGCACTGGGGGTAAAATTTCAATGTTGCATCATCTTATCACATACAATCTCTACAGGCTATTTTAATGAAACTATTACGTTAGACGTGGTTTTATATGAATACCGTACGTTGGTCGAAAAATGGGCCTAATGATATACAAAAGTCCCACGCAAACATATGTTTCACTTCTAATACGTGTAGCAAAACTTTTGTAACATAACTACAAATAGTGTTAAAATGGGTCTTGTCCCATCATATTGGTATTCCTGTGTCCATTAATTTCTTTCGGAACATACCAAAGCCTCTAAAACCATGCCTTGAACCTGCATAATGACTAGATATGGCCTTTGATTCCCTTTGGCATTTTCCGAAACCACTTATTTCTTCCCACGTTGTCTTCAAGTGGGAATCTTAAGGGTTCCTTTCAAATAGTTAAAGGTAAACACTTGTAACCATATTCCACACCCGTTTATACATATGTATGTTGTACTGAAAACTCTAAGGTCGATTTATCGTAGAGATGTTATTTTTTTTTTTTTTTTGGAACCTAGGTACAGTGGGTTATTTGATACAAACAAAAAAAAAAAAAATAATATTAATTCATCCACACTATTGAGGGATATAACTTATTCTTTTAGTTAATTATGTATAAAAAAAGGAGAAAACTTATTATGTAGAGAAATTTTTTTTAATAGCGATGAAAAACGGGAATCGAAAACTGTCATTAAGTTTTTTATGCATTATTCTGAAGTTTAAAGCATTTCTTGTATTTGTTGACACCTAGTGAAATTTTACGTGGAAAATTTGTGTACAACATTTTTGTGTACAACATTTTAAACCATTTTAACCAAGTTTTCGGATAATGTGAAAAAAAGTATTTCAAAATTGTAATTTTTAGATTTTTACAGTATAGTGAAATTTCGAAAATACGTTTTCTGTGAATATTTTAGATAAAAAGCCAATATATGAAAGATTTTAAATCCAAAATATAATTTTTTTATATACAGTAATTCAAGACGAAAAATTTGACATACCTACATACCTATCGGAGACTCACTCCGAGCATTTTTTTAAATCGTAATAAAATAAAAATTGTACCAAACCCAGGTTGAACATAAATGACCTTTAAAAATATCTGAAAAACTCTCTGCGCACTGAATGGACACCCACTTTCATATTTTTGGGGATAATCATGAGCCAGTCAGGTATACCTATATGTAAATATTTAGCTTTTATTTATTTTTGCTCCACTTTCATACATATTTGACATGCCAGTTTGCCTTAAAAATATTAAAATATCTCAAAGACGCTCAAAAATGCACACTTATTTTTTATAGAAAGTTTGTTAAATGACTATATATTATTATAATTTAAACATTCGTGGTGCTGCTCACTGCCGTAACAACTCAAACAAATGTTTTTTTAAAAGCTAAATGCTTGTACTTTTTGACAAAATGCTATCTTGATATATTTCGATGCAAACGAATTAAAAATAGCGTTCCAAAAAAGTCAACTTATTTTGTCCCGTCAAAAACCACAATATGAAAAAGTTTATAAAAAAAAAAGTTCTCAAAAAAGGCAGTAGGGACTTTGCATATCGATTAAGCATACTTGGCCACATATTATATTGAAAAATAATAAAAATCAGAAAATGTGTTTTTCTTTTTTTAATGTCAAAGTTTGCAAGTTTTCCATTTTTACCATTTTTTTTTAAATATTTGAAAAATCACTATAATTCACATAAAGTTGGCAAAAAAAAAATATTTTTAACAAAGTAGGAATAATATACTTTCTAACGATTTGCTACATTAGTGGATCGGGCTTACAACAAATTAACTAGAGCGTTTATCCAGCAGTTCCTAATTTTAAAAGTTCTGTAGAGCATTTTTTCTGTTTAAAGTCCAACTTTGGGCTCACTTTTATAGTTTTTTTTTCTGTCCCTAAGTATTATCAGACGATTGGCGTAAAAATTTTTTAAATCCATAGCACTTTCAAATTTTACCTATTTATGGCCACAATCTCCCATTGTGGGTCGCTTCAAAATAAAAATTTCTAAAAATATGATTTTTTTTTTTTTTCACGAAAATCGGCCTTTAGGGCACAAACTGTTAGCTGTGGAAAGATGACTTTCAGGAGCAAAATATGGCAAAATATATTTTCTACAGTTTTTGGGGTATAATAGTACACATTTTTTACGGCATCTAGGGTATACAGTCGCTCATACTCAAAAAAAGCCGTATTTGACAAAAATTGAAAAAAATCCAAACTCTCAGGTTGAAATTCGAAAGGAAGCTACAAACCGATTTTGTCACTTTTGGTCCTAAAAGTTGCGCTGTTTATCGTTTTTTAACGTAAGATAATAAAAATAAAAAAATTTGAAGTTTTGGATGCAAAATACACTGTGAAACAAAAATACCCAAAATCTGAATTTTAAAAATAATACCAAGTATGTAAAAACTGTCATGTCTCGCGGAAATTTCGTCCGATTCCTACTCTGACTGCTCTTGACTTCTCCATTAGTTTTTTTTATCATAATTTTGGGTGTGTTTCAAAACAAAAATATAAAAAAAGTCGCTTTTACATGATATACAATTATTTTTAACATATTTCGGCCTCTAGCGGGAAACCGTTTAATTTTGGAATAAAGATTTGAAAGCAAAACTATAGGAAAACAGATTTCCTACATTTATTGAGGTCTAAAATTTTTGTACATCTCTTGTTTCTTGAGTTATAGGAAAAAAAACCGTTTTTTGAATCAAAAAATTTGAACTTCTTCCGGGACTTCTATAGGGCAATGAGAAAAATACAAAAAATGCAGAAAATGTATCCCTTTCAAAGATTTAGGATGAATTACTACCAAAAGTTTCGTGGTTTTTGAGATAAAATAAAAAAACTGCGAAAAAAAGAGAAAAAAAATTTTTTTCACCAAAATTTTTTACACTTAAAAATACTTTTGAGTTCTTTTTAAAACTTAAATTTTTTTTAAGTACTTTAACTTAAAGCATAATTTATAAGCTTTAAAATGATGTATGACACAAGATGGGATTCAGTCGCTAAATGAGTTTTTGGCTTTTGAACGTCCGCGGCAGGCAAAACTCTTTGTTTACTGAAGAGGAAGTCATCTTACGAAAAAGTGTACAAGGTATAAAAAGCTTAGAATCGTTCAAGAAATACGTGTGAATTTTTTGGAATTTTTTTAAAATTTTTTTTTCGAATAATTTTTTTTAAATTTTTTTTTTAAATTTTTTTCAAAAATTTCACACGTATTTCTTGGACAATTTTAATCATTTTATTTAGTACACTTTTTTCGTAAGATGCCTTCCTCTTGAGTAAACAAAGAGTTTTGTTTGCCGCCTGCGTTCAAATGCCAAAAAGCTTATAAATTATGGTTTAATTTAAAGTACTTTAAAAAAAATTTAAAATTTAAGTTTTAAAAAAAACTCAAAAGTATTTTTAAGTGTAAAACATTTTGGTGAAAAAAAATTTTTTTTACCAAGTAATATTTTTTTGTAAAAAGAATACTTGAAAATGAATGAGAAGACCACTTACTCAATTTATAAACTTTGCTGGAAGGTATAAATTTTTGAAAAAACACCCTTGTCATGAAAAAACGCCAACTTCAACACCCTGTATTTTAACAACAAATGGTACTAGAACCAAATCCTCCCGGATTATTGTTCTTGCATACCGGGACCATCTCATTGCCAAATTTGAGCTAAATCGGAAAAAAATTTTCAGCTGGTAAACTTGGCGAGTTTTGGTTCCTATTCATGAGTATACTGAAATACATAAACAAAGTTTTCATCAAAATTAAATTTTTGGTGCTATTTTTAACAATTTCAATTTCTTTCTATTGGTCTTAAAAAACACCCTTTACAAAACAAATTTTCAAAATGCAGTACTGAACACATTCTCTGAAATAATGCAACCGAAATTTTTGTACATATGGGAGTGCAAAAGTGACTTTTTTGTTGAAATCAACTTTCCGACCATAATAATTTAGCGATTGAAACGTATTTTTTTATTTGTGAAATCTTCGCTAATGAATTTTCTCTTAATCTGCACACCGGAACTACCATATTGCTAAATTTTAGCGAAATCGGAGACAAAAAAATTTAAGTCTGGTACACTTGGCGTGTTTTGCTTTGTTTGAAAAACGAATTTTAGAGTAACAATTGTGCAAATCCGATCAGATTTATTTACGTATCAAACTACAGAGTGATCCTCCAGGCGTATCATTTCCCCCTTCCGTTTTTGTTATACTTAAGACATTTTATGGCCTTTGTTCACTGTGTTAATTTAGGCGGAAAAGAGGTTTGAAGCTAAGGTCTTTTCTGCAGGTATTACCTATTGCGAATGCTACAGCATAGACGTTGTTGGTTTCCGAAAAATGTTTTCTCTTGCACTCTGCTTACTCTTATTGGCCGATTCTATCTGAATTCTGCCACTTCTTGGACTCAAGCTACGAGATCGTTGAACATTTTACGTTTGTCTTTCTTACAGGTAGTAAATGATTTCTCTCATCACCTTGTTGGGAGGTATACGCAGCATCTTGCCTATGGTCTCTTGTGCATTTTGCAGCACTCCTGTTTTCCTATTTCCTTCGAGTTATTTATTTTCTTTAATAATTTTCGAATCAAAAATTTTGTTTTCCAAAAATCCACTTTTCAAGGTAACCAATTTCTTCTCACCATTACTAAAACTTTAGTGCTGAATAAGAACTCGCACGCAACCAGAACCGCAATAAAGAAGGAAACAACAAGAGTGAGAGAGTAAAGCTTTTGACTTCCTCCTGAGAGCACAACAAAAGCTCAAACACAAAACAGTTGTGTCGGAAATTTCAATAGAAACGGATGTGCGAAGTGTACGTCGACGGAACGCAAGTCGGTAGCAAAACAAAACAACTACAATCACAACCGCAAACAGGAAAAGAAAAATGAAAAAGATTTAGTATCCTTTTGGCCCAATTACCTCATGTCGCAGAATGACAAACAACACACAAACAAACAAAATTCACCAAGTAGTTGAGCAATAAAAGAGGAGAAGAAAGAAGAAAGCAAAATTACATAAAGTGGGCTGGTGTGTGTTTCAATTTAATTCACGTATTTTCTTTCAAATGTGCGCAGATTTGTGTGTATGTGATTGCGGCAATGTGTGTAAGCATGTGAATTTTTAAAAAAAGACCAGAAAGTGAAAATAGAAAATAGCTACAACAGCACCAACAAAAAAAAAAAGGATGTAGAAAATCGAATTTGGCAACGGAAATGAAGCTGAGACGAAAAGAAATGAAAAAAAAAATCTTCATTCTTGATTTTCCCTCCCAAAAGTAATAAAAATTGTGAGATAAATCAAATTAAAAGTGTGCAATAAAGAGGAAAATATAAAAACTTAATCTTTTTATGATCCTGCGAGATGCTTCCAAAATGCATAATGATAAAGGATATAAATCTCAAAGTAAGTTAAAAATTATTGTTTTAGTCCTTAAAGAGCGCACTTCGTTATTAATATCGAATCTTTATGATGTTGACACGAATATTAATATAAAGACATTCCTTCCACGCTGATGGAATGGGGCAGGATTCTTTATTCTTTTACAATATGTCATAAAATAACATAATTAAGAATGAATAGCCCAGTAGGGAAAAGAAGAAAGTATGCATAATTAAAGGAAGGAGCAGGAATAACCTATACCACGGTTTGCAAGTATGATGTTTTTAGGCACCACATTTATTTCCTGAAATCAACATTCCTAAATATACTGTGTAAAACAATATTCTTCGCAAAATCGAAACTTTCGCACTTAGGGTAAAGTGGGGTAGATTCGTACAATTTTAACTTTTTGGCTTAGACAATATCAAACTAACAGCTTCTTTGCAATAACTAGTTTGCTGTTGAATAAGTACAATGTTAGGCTTTTAAAGTTGTATAGGCTGGAGATAATAAGAAATTGTCAAATAAGTGTAATGATAGATTTTATGAGTAGGGTAGAACGGGGTTAAATCGCCACGGGGTTAAACAACCAATTGCCTCTAATTTTTTTTAATAAAGTCGAATCGAACAACCGTTGGTACAGTAGACAGTGATCGATACAGCGCAACTTTGGCAAAAGGTTCCACTACCGCACGTGTGTTATAACCTGAGTTCTGACGAAAGAAAGATTTGACGGGTCCTTGCCACAATATTTTTAGTCGACAAAAGTTCAAAATTCCACAAATCAGTAAAGTGCAGAAAAAAAAGTAAATGTTTTCTAAGAGCAGAATTACTTGCTGAATCCAAATCTGTTATTGGTTTTACAAAATTTAAATTTGTTAAAAAGTTATTCGCCTTAAAATAAAAAAAGAACGTGGGGTTAAATACCCAGAAGGAGAAAAGGCATTAGCGACCATGGTATGGTCGGAAAAAAAGATTCTAAAGAAATTTTCTGACCAAAAATCAAGACACGGTAGCCAAAAACAATACTTGTCGCTCCAAAATAAGTCGTCCAAGAAAAGTAGTATACGTTGAGGAAAGTGACGCCAGCGATTAATGAAGCTCAAGAGAAACTTTTTCAAGTTAATTTTGTTCTTTTGTAACGTTTTGTAAAATTCTGATAAAATTAAAACCCTTAAAATAACAATGTTGGTCACTTTTTTTATAAAAAAATTTTGGTTATTTTACCCAACCAGGTAAAACAACCATTTTTCACTTTTTGTTCAAATGCAAATACCGGATAAACAATGCGAGTTTGAAAAAAAATTTTCGAAACGAAGGGTTCAACGAACCAGGAACAGTTGAAATTTTCAAATTATTATCATAAACAAAGTTTTTACAGAGTTCCAAAAACAAAAGTGGTTGTTTAACCCCGTTCTACCCTATACGTGCAATATTGGATTCAGCAAATTAGTCGACGAAATCGTATGCATCCTTTTGAACGTTTGCAAGAAAACATAGAACTTTACATGTAAATCTTACCAGGTGCTCGGAATATTGCATATAGATGATTTTTTCCGAAGTTATTCGGATGCCAATGGTTGAATGAATGTATGAATGTACGAATGTGCCCCAAACTGACCAAAAAAGGTTTTTGTTATTTTTATTAAAAAATTACCAAAAACCTTTTTGTCGGACAAAACAAAAGTTAATTTAATTGATAATGATGAAAAAATTGGATAAGACGTCCAAGAAATACAGAATATAATTCTCGCTATATAATCAAAACCTTCAAACATAAAGGTGGCAATATAATGGTGTGGAAATTTTAAATTGCTTGGGATGGTGTTGGGCAATGGAATCAATTTTTTACGTCCGTATCTTGGAGAAGGTCATACTTGCATATGCTGAATGGAGTATGCCATTAAAATGGTAATTTCAGCTAAATTACGACCCAAAACACATTTCGCGTCTAGCAAAAATCCGAAAAGCAATTGCCAGGGCTTGGTGGACTCAGCGCTGAAAAGATGTTGCGCAGTGATTAATAATAAGGGTAATGCTACTAAATATAAGCTGCTGCAATATTATTTTTTTATTTTCTATACTTTTTAATGATTTTTTAACAATGACCCTATTTTTTTGTCCACCAAAATCTTCCATTAATAAGTTTTCCTCATTAGTGATGGGTTGGCGTTATGCGCTGATACCGAGCTCGGCGTTGCTGGCGCTGATACACATATTCATAAGGCGCTAGCGCCAATAATGCCAACAACGCCAACAGCGCCTTAATGCCAAGTGCAACGCAATATTGCGCGCAAAGTTACGCTACCGGTGTAGCGCCAATCTTTACTGCTTTGAATTACACAGATTGCGGAAAGGACTGATTATCTTTTTACTGATGTATCCTATAATTTCACCCTATAATTCAAAGATTTTTCGAAAATTTTTAATAATTTACATAATTAGGAAGTTTGATTTATTATCTTTTAACTTACTTATATACCATTTGTGCCTGTATTTGCTGTATTACCTATAATTCAAAGCAGTAAAGATTGGCGCTACCGCTCTCGCAACCTTACGCCCCAAATTGGCGCTAGCGTAATGCGTTGATACCGTTACTTGCGTTGGCGGTAAGGAATCAACGCAACAAAAATGGCTGCGTTACCCATCACTATTCCTCATTCACATTTCAATGTATGTTTGGTTAAAAAACGAAAGTTCTTATTTGGTTCATTGTTATAGTTTCTAAAAACCGGTTTGCTTCATATGCATTTAAAAACCAGTTTGTCATTGTCGAAAAGTAAATACTTTTGTCCCATTTTTGAAATTTAACACTGAGTTAGTCAATTCATCTACAAATTCTTTAGTTTAAATTTCGATCGTACTTTTTCGGAACTATATATTTATTTTGCATTTTAAAGGTTCAAGCTGTCGTTTTCGATTTACTTGAAATACACTAACATGCGTATGGGGTAGAAGAGAATTGTGGCGACAATTTGACAACCCTCGTATTTGGTTGACATTTTGAGTTAATCATATATCAACTTATTACCACAGATATGTCTGTCGTTTGGAAAAATGTTTGCTTCAATACATCGATAAAATATGCCCTGAAGCCAAAATATGACATTGTAGAATACAAAATCGCAAAGTTTTATTTTTAGATGATATTGATAAACAGGTATTTTTACCGTTTCAAGTGTCGCGAACTGACCCTGGCTGTAACTTTATATTTATTGCAAATTTCAATCCCCATGATTCTCAGATAAAAACTATTTGAAAAACGCATGAGATTGAAAAAAGTAATTTTCGGAAATTTTCTAGCTGTTGGTCAAAATCTGTTTATTGATTTTTTTCATACAAATTAAACTAGCAACCTTTAAGGGTCTAAAATCTGCACTTTCAAGTAATTTTTGGACCAAAAAAGTTTCATTGAAATTGCTGTGCGCCACGAACAACCGGTAGTTTTTTTGGTCACTCTAATATATATGTATGTAAAAGAAACATTTTAAAGATATAAATGACTGATTGCTTAAGATTTTCAGCACAATGCTGCATTGAATATCCTAAATTATTGTTACTTGGAAGGTTGCCACAAATCTCTTTTCAAACATGTAACTGATAAAAATGTTTGCTACTAAAAATAAAATTTCAAGCAGAAATCTTTTCATCATCTCCACAATATTTTACCAGCAGTCATCTTTTTGTTTTTTCTTTTTGCATTATCCTTTGCTTTTTGACTTTAAAACCCAAGCACTACTGAAGCGTGTTACGGTGCCGTTTCATGCAACACTCCAATAACAGCATTGGGGAAAAGTTCCTTTATTCGTTTTACTGTTTAAGCAGACGCCAAGGATAATTGTTGCATTGACTTGCAAATTGGATAGCAAAAATATGCGTGTGTAGGGTACAAAGGATTTAATTTGCATTCAAATTTTCGAGTAACTTTTTCTTTGAACTAAAAATATTAGTAATGGGCTTACGGTGTAAATTTCGAAGATAAAAAGTATATGGCGCGAACAAATCACACTCCATGAAATTTCGAAGCTGTAATTTGGCATTTAAAAGTTAAGGATCAAAATTTTATAAGATTAAAGATTTAATTTTCCATTTGCTAATAGATTCAGTTGAATTCATTTCATATCGTTTTTGAATTAAAATAAGAAATTAATATGAAAGTAGTTTTTTTTTGGAACATCACAATTTAAAAACTCTTGTTTTACTTAGCTTCTTAGCAGCATTCACGATTCTGAGTCTTCTTAAAGTCTTTTGTCCTTTGAATTTTTCTTGAACTTCTTTATAATGTATTTATATGGAGACAAAAAAATTACTTAATACTCATGAAGAATATCATAGCCCATTTATCCCAAGAATGATAATTTAGGAGTTACCCAGTAGTAGTATTGAGGTGACGACATCATTAGGGTTCAGTAGTATCCGCGTTCTTTTTTGCGTCTTAAAAGTGTTCAAAAGAACTTTAAAACATAAAATGTAAATAATTTAAAAAATAAAAAAAGGGCTTAGATTGCAATAGAAGAACATTTTCTTCAAATTTATATTTGACTATTTTATAAACAGTAAATGAGTGTCATCAGTATTTTGTTCGAAAGATTCTCTCTTTTTATACCCTACACCCAGGGTATATTCACTTTGTCCTTCCGTTTGTAACGCAGAGAAGGAGGCGTGGCAGGTATAGAAAAGTATATATATTCTTGATCAGCGTCACCTCCTGAGTCGATATAGCCATGTCCGTCTGTCTGGCTGGCTGGCTGGCTGGCTGGGTGGCTGGCTGGCTGGCTGGCTGGCTGGCTGGCTGGCTGTGTGTTGAAATACACTTTTTGGGAAAACTGAGCAAGATAATTCAATGAAATTTGGTACACTGCCTCCGTCGTCAAAGTTAGCTCGGGGGATTGAAAATGAGCAAAATCGGTCAACGGACACGCCTACCGCCCATACAAAAATTATATTCAAAATGCAATTTTAGAAGTATTTTTCACGACAATGCAACCACAATACATATAAGTACTACGAATTGTAAGCGCAAGCTCTGATAAAAAACTGAGCGAACTCGGACAAGAGGGCGTGGCACGCTATACTGAAAGCGTTTTTTGAGATATTCGAACCAACTTTGACTCAGACACTAAGAGTCATAAATGAAAGCTCTCAGCAAAAATTGGTTGAAATCGTACAAGGGGGCGTGGCACCTCCCATATAAGCAAAAATTTCAAAATGATATACTGAAAAAGTTTTTTGAGATAATCCAACTAAATTTCACTCTGACACTAAAAACTATGAATGCAAGCTCTGAAAAAAAACTGGGTGTACTCGCACAAGAGGGCGTAGCACCTCCCATATAAGCAAAAGCTTCAAAACGCTTTACTGAAAGCGTTTTTTGAGATATTCGAACCAAATTTGATTCAGACACTAAAAATTATAAATGAAAGCTCTCAGCAAAAATTGGGTGAAATCAGACAAGGGGGCGTGGCACCTCCCATATAAGCAAAAGATTCAAAATGCTATACTGAAAGAGTTTTTTGAGATAATCCAACAAAATTTCACTCTGACACTAAAAATGCAATAGTTTAGTTGTGGTTATCGCGACATTCGGGTTTAAGGCTTCCCAATAGTGAACCCTAGATTCAACACCGTCCGATTCAAACATTAACTATGCTAAATATTATTTATGTTTGATTTTGATTCTTATACTTCACATATGCAGCAAAATGTTTTTTAGATCAAACTTTCATTTATTATACTCATTCTAATGTTGTAGAAAATGTAGTAAAAGAAAATATAAAACAACAAAATACGAAATAAGTGGCGTCATGTGATGACGTAATTATTTTATTTTTGTTTTAACTTATTTTTCGACAGTAAAAACAGAATATATTAGATGGTAGCTTGTCTGAAAGAATAGCAAAGCCTTTCATTTAATAGTACAAGTATTGTTAATTTCAGTTGAAAACAAAAGAGGAACATAACACGGAACTATGCCCAGAAGACGAAATTTCCAAATAGAGTGCCATAGTTCGAAAAAAGTATCAAAAAACTGTTAAAGTAATTTAGCATTAAAAGGCGATGACTTTGCAAACAATTTGCGTATATTTTAAAAAGAAAACACCCTTCAAAAGCAATTTTATAGGATTCAAAATGTTAAAAAAAAATTTTTTTGTCAAGGTCAAAGGTCATATTTTCAAGATAAAAACTTTCAAAACCTATATCTCAAAATACGGCATTTTAAAAATTTATAAAAAAATATTCATGTATTAAATTTGGTTGTGAAGCTCTAGCTGTTTTTGTTATTACAAATAAAATAAGGAATAAAAATAAAAAATAAGAAAAAATAAAAAGTAAAATTTATTTAGAAATTTTTTCAACAAAAAAATTCATTAGACGCTAAGTAAACTTTGACTCTTTTTACCAACAGCGTTAAAGCAGTGGAGTTTTTGAGCCTCATGTAAAGTTCGTAAGTTATAAAGGCATTTGACCATAAATATCTTCAAAAGCCGGCACGAGATTATATGTGACTTTTAACCATCTCTTCAGAATGTCAAATGTTCTATTGTGGAAATAATCTACGTCGAAAATCGTTGTAATTCACTAAATGAACAAATCCATTCTATTTTTTGACTGTGATGAAGTTTTTTAGAAATGAAATGTGTATAATAAAAAATCTGAGCGGGATCCATTCTGTGTGCGTACATACTCTAGAATTAGGGCTCTAGAAAAACCCTTATTCAATGATTTGAATGAATTCGCCGATGTTGATATTAATAGAACAAACTGGATATAAATATCTTTTATAGTTCCTCCCTAAAAGATAACTAATCCAGTCCCTGACAACCCCTTCTACCAGTCAGGCCGATCACTTATTTTGTATTAAAACGACACTGACATTGCTACTTAGGCTTAGCATGTTTGCGGGCATTTTAGATGGCACCTAACAACCACAGTGTTGCCATTTTCGTATTAATGAATATCAAACTACGAATTACTTATATTGGTTTTTTCGTGAGTGTTTGTTCATAAAATAAGCAATGCACACGATGAAGACGAAATACAATGTGAAGCACATAATTAAAACTTTAAACTTAAGCCATGTGTTTTATAACAAAGCTGTAGATTTGTGGAGGCAAAACGAATTTATAAAAAAATAAACTGTCAAATTTCGACATGTCTAAAATGTTGTTTGATATCACATATAAGTATGTACATTAGGAGTGTTTTAGTGCACGAATTTCGGATTTTGATACTTGACACCCCTCAATTTTATGAGGTTGGAAAAAAAAATGAGTTTGCAAAAAAAAATTTGGGGGTGGGGTGAGGGCAAGGGTTGGCTCATCGAGATCAAAGATGAGAGAAAAGGAGAAACAATTTACTTACAGCCCTACAAGAGGGGCCACCTCTAGAGGGTTCAAATGTATGACCGACCCACATTAGTTTTTCTCCCCCAACATTTTTACCAAGCATACCTACCTTTTGTCTCTAACCCCTAAGGGGGCTTCCATACCAAATTGACATTTTTTAGGAAATCGACCCCCACCACTTCCAGGGTGCCCTTAGAAGGGTCAAATGTATGACCGGCCCCTAATATTTTTTCCTCCGCAACATTTTTTCGCACCATACTTACCCTCTACCTCTAGCTCTTTAGGGGGCTCCCATACAAAACTGACGTCATAGACATAAAAAATATGGAAAGGAAATCGTCAAATAGGCCCATAACTGCCCAGGAGTATCTCCTAGAGAAGTCAAATAAATTACCGACCCCAATATCCCCCCTCCAAAGATTCACAGCTTACCTACCCCCTATTTCCAATCCTTAAGGGGGCTCCCATACAAAGTTACGATTTTTTTAGAAACTACACCCACTGCCCTAACTGGACCATGGGTGCCCCTAGAATTGTCAAATGTATGACTGACCCCCATTATTTCTAGGAAAATTTATATGCAAAAAAAATTGTATGGCAGCCCCTTTCAGGGTTAAAAATAGGGGGTAAGTATGTGGAGAAAAAATATAGGTCGCGAAAAAATAATGGGAGTCGGTTATACATTTGACCCCTCTAGGAGTACCCGTGGGCCAGTTAGGGCAGTGGGGGCATTTTAACTAAAAACAGTAACTTTGTATGGGAACCCCCTTAAGGATTAGAAATAGGGGTAGGTATGCTAAGGAAAAACTTTGGAGGGGGCCTAATGGGGGTCGGTCATATATTTGACTCCTCTAGGAGTGACTTCTGGGGAGTTATGGGCCTATTTGACGATTTCCTTTCGATATTTTTCATGTCTATGACATCTTTTTTGTATGGGAGTCCCCTAAAGAGTCAGAGATACAGGGTAAGTATGTTAGAAAAAAATGTTGGAAAAGAAAAAATATTAGGGACCAGTCACACATTTGACCCTTCTAGGGGCACCCAGGGAGTGGTGGGGGTCGATTTCCTAAAAATGTCTATTTTGTATGGGAGCCTCCTTAGGGGTTAGAGATAGGGGGTAAGTACGCTTGGTAAAAATGTTAGAGGGGGAAAAATAATGTGGGTCGGTCGTACATTTGACCCCTCTAGAGGTGACTCCTAAGCATTTGTAGTGCTGTATGTAATTTTTTTCTTTTTTTCTCTCACCTTTGACCTCGATGCGCCAACCTTTACCCTCACCCCACTCCCAAAATTTTTTTTGCAAACTCATTTTTTTTTCCAACTTCACAATATTGAGGGGTGTCAAGTATCAAAATGTTGTTACTAAGGATCTCCATACATTCTTAAAACACCTCTAATGTACATTGTATGTACATACGTATACATACTTGTTTGTTTGTTTAAATTTTAAAGAAAAAAGAACATGTAACATTTTTATCAACTGTGTTACTGGAAGTTGCCAAAATTTAAAGTATTTTTTCCATTGAGTGAAGGATTCAACAAATGAGGTAAAAAGTAATAATAAAATAGGTATACAAAAACAAAAAAAAAAAAACCTTTACTGATTAAATTTCTCTTCCAACAGATGTTTTAACTGAATTTTGGTAAAAAAAAAAAAAACGTTGTTAAGTATAGGGTTTTTAATTTATATCTGATAAAATTCTACCTTGTTGCAATTTGATTCTTAACCCTCTCATGCGCCAATTTTGTATAGGGCAGCAATATTTTTTTTAAGAGTAGTTTCTGACTATATCGAAGTCAAAGAATACAAAATTTTTAAATTTAGTCTTATACCTGAGTTTTGAAAAAATATTGTACACATACAACATGGTGCATTAAAGGGGTAAACATTTTTTTTTATTAGAAACCCAACAATCTCAAGTATTTGGCTAATTTCATATACAGTTAATCCTTTTTAGGAAATACAGTATATTAAATGTACGAAAACAAGAAATAACGCTGTAAAAATGGCTAAAAAAACCCAAAATTTTAGAAATAGTGATTAACGGTTTTAAAAAATAAATCAAATCTCAAAAAATTAGATGCACGAAAACAAGATATAACGCTGAAAAATTAACTAAAAGTTCCCAAAATCATAGTTAAAGTTACTAACGGCAACACAGTTCATACATACAAAAATAAACCCACAAAAATCTACCTTTTAATGCACGATGTTGTACACAAATAACAGATCTATTTTAGCATCTGCTAAGAGCCTGATTAATATTTTTACCTGCAATTTTTTGTGTAAGCTCGTGCTTAGCGATATTACATTTTTATTTAAATGTGTTTTCGAAAATGCACTTTTTAAAATCAAAGTGTGAAAAAAATTATGGGACACATATGTCCCATTGGTCTTTAAAGGTGAAAAATACGCGGAACTTTTTTTTGGCTGACGTGGGAAGAATACACGATTTTCCGGTGCCATTTTGAATTTTTCAGTTTTCCAACGTCAGATTCAAATTCAATTACCCCGAAAACCACCTCGGTAGCATTATTTTCCATTTTTAATGCAAATAATTTTGAAAAATTTTTATAGAATTTATAGGTCTTTGAGGGCTTCATGGGAAATTAAAAGAAAATATGGGAAACCGCACAAATCCAATGTAAAGGTTTTTGTCTCAATTCAATTACGAACAAAATGAGTCATGTTCGATCAAAATCGGGTCATATTCAACAAAATCAGAGCTCATATTCAACGTTCCGAAGTTGCTAAAGTCAAACGCATTTGAAGAAATGAAAATAAAACTGTAAAAGTTGTGTTATTCGATGTTATCAAAAGTACGCGCACAACTCTGGGATGAAAAATTAATGTTAATATAGTAAATAATTACTATCAATAGTCTGTCATAAACCATCGATAGTCGCGATATTACGAGACTATCGATAGTGCCTTCGATAGTTTGCGAGATTTAGCAAGATACTAACCAACAAAGGCCAGGAACATCAACCACAATAGTCATTTCCGGCGTGTTTGCTCTATCACGTCCGGATAAAAAGATAACACAAATTTAATGAGCAAAAATAAGATTTTTCACAATTTTTGAGTTTATGTATAACAAGACAAGATAGTTTTTAGTTTTTATTTTTTTTTTTATTTTTTTTTTTTTTTTTTTGAAGTGCCATTTTTATATTATTTTTATCGTTTTGGGAGCAGTAAAGAAAGGAATAATAATAACATACCAAACAGCTTTGGGATCTTTTGGATTAACGGCTTAAATTTCAGTACTCTATCTGGTCACATTTGAAAAAAAGAAGTATCAAAATACCTTAAATTACTCCGCGTACCTAAGTATTTGAATTGTTTCAAGATTTAACCGAATTTTTTTATTCGACAGGGTCAAAATTTCCCATTTTAAATAAGTGACTTTTGTTTCTGATTATTTGTTTCTTAACAATATTTCTATTTCTCATTTTCTAAGTTTTTCTTTTACTTCAAATAAAATGGTCTCTTTGATGTAATGAATCATATTTTAGCATTACTTGTTAGATAAATCAATTCCATTTTTTAAAGTATTTTACTTTAATGCAACTGCTTTGATTAATGCTTTAAGGATCAATTGATGCAGTTTGTTTTCATTTCCCTTAAGACTATACAAAACATTTGTTGTCTCAATTAATTTATTGCAGTAGACGAATCCTGTGGTTTTCCGTTAACTAAATATCCAGTTCCGCCGCATAATTCACCAAACCGAACAGGTCACACCATACGAAACAAAAGTGCCAACCGGAATTAAAATTTTCTACATACCACTGGCCTCTAGCAGAGGATATGTTCAAAATATTTATACAAGTGCACAGCCGAAAGCGATTTTCCCAACACAAACCCTACTTCACAACATGATAAACTTCAGTGCTGACCTT
This sequence comes from Calliopum simillimum, assembly GCA_951812925.1. Taxonomy (NCBI): domain Eukaryota; kingdom Metazoa; phylum Arthropoda; class Insecta; order Diptera; family Lauxaniidae; genus Calliopum; species Calliopum simillimum. The sequence goes on from OX638370.1 coordinate 69,547,619, forward strand.
GGGCAGCTTATATGAACTATATATAGATAGATATGTACTTATTTATGAACAAACTATACAGAGTTTTGTAGGCATTTGGTTGTGTTCAGACAGGAGTTTGTTATTGTTGCAGCAAACCTATAAGTTTTTGCTTATCTTAATTGAGTTTAAATGTTTTCAAAGCTTAAGTTTTTCATCAATTGTGTTGATGATTAAATTAGGGTAAAGTAGTTTTTAGACATCAATTTCTTGCTTTCAATGTGTAGCATATCTTTATTTAGTAAATAAAAAAAGGTTAAAATAAGATTGAGCCAAACTTTGCACGTTAATACACTTTCATTAAAGAGTTTTTTTATGCACAGAAAGAAAATCAATGAAAATTTAAGGAAACTTAAAACCGTTTTATGTAGTATCTTTTGATGTATAACTTTTTAAAATAAACATATTTTTTACATATCACTGCTTTAATATTGAGAAAGAGAAAAATTTCAATTGCTGTACATTGCGGCTCATTTTTATTGTGTACGCAAGTGTATGAGGGACAGGCAGTGAATATTTTGGCATTGAAACTATCATTGCTACTTTCTTTATAGTAACATTTGTAAGCAAAATGTTAATTGTATTTTTATAGAACTCGGTTGTTAACGTTATTATAACTATAAAAACTTTAAAAAAATAAAGCAAGATAACTCGATGAAATTTTCCACAAGACTCGTCGTCAAAGTTAGCTCAGGGGATTGAAAATCAGTGAAAACGTTCGACGGATACATCTGCAGCCCATTAAAAAATTCAAACGCAAGAGCAATACTTACGAAAATGCAACCAAAACATATATAAATACTAAAAACACTAAAGAAAAACTCTTAGCAAAAAGTAGGCGAAATGAGAGGAAAGTGTGTGAAACCAAACATACTACAATACAATTTTTCAAAATGCTGTGCTGAATGCATTCTCTGAAATAATGCAATCAAATTTTACATGCATATGGGCTTACGTCGCACAGTGATTCTTAAAAATTTAATTTGCTTTTATATTTAAATCATCAGTTTAGTTTTTATTTTTTCTGGAACATTTTGCATACGCCATCTTGAACGAAAAGCCAAAACAAAAAATCTGGCCAGACAGATTAATAGAAAATTCATTAACGAAGATTTAAAAAAAAAAAATACGTTTCAATCGCTAAATTATTATGGTCGGAAAGTTGATTTCAACAAAAAAAGTCACTTATGCACTCCCATATGGCTATATCCGAAAAAAGGTCAACCAAGAAAAAAATTATAAAGTTGCCGTAAAAACGCATTTTGCCACTAGGTGAGTGGTATTGCCCACTAAATAACTAAAGGTTTTTAATATGCTTTCTAAGGGTTCAATCCCCATTCCGAGTTTCCTAAAAATTGGGCCACTGGCTTAGCCACAGAAATGCATTTCGCCTTTAGGGGCGTCGCACCGGCAGCTACATAACAAAAAAGCTTTAATAACGTTGCATTCCAAATTTCATAAAAATCGATGCAGTGGTTGAGCTGCAACAGCGTATTTTTAACGTGAGATGCGGTGCCAAGAAAAAAATTTACTTTTGTGTGCACTCCACTTCTTTACAACCTTTTCCACAAATAAATCAAGCGAATATAATGTGCTGAAGTAAGTTGGAAAGGAGCTGCATCGATTTTCGATAGCCTATGTATATGTATAAAATAAAAATTGTAACGTTCGCAACGTAACGTGCGCAACACACAAAAGTTAAATTTTTGTACGAACGAAGGACTCTTTGATTCCCTCAAAAGCAGTTTCGATATGCTCAAATATTCTTCTTTCTTTGGAGGATTTTGCTTTTTCGTTTATACTGGAAACTTCGCAAAAAATTTTGAAAATTTACATTGATCTCCACAATGACTTCTGTTTTTTGTAACGTGCGAACAGCACTTTATGCACGATTATATTGTAAATGAAACAAGCTAGGAAATATTTTTAAATGCCTTCTAAAAGTACTCTCAAAGGGTAACACACCACTGCAGGTAAATTAAGAATTTAACATTCAGAGCGCCTTCAGGATTTAAAAATATGCGTACAAATGTAACGTTCGCAACGCAGGATTAGCCCATATGTACATAAAATTTGGTTGCATTATTTCAGAGAATAGTTTTATTGAAAAGGGTGTTTTTTTAAGACCAATAGAAATTGAAATTGTCAAAAATAGCACAAAAAAATTAAATTTTGATGAACATTTTTGATGTGCTTCAGTATACTCTGGCAAATCATAATGAATAGGAAGCAAAACACGCCAAGTTTACCAGCTGAAAATTTTTTTATCTCTCCGATTTCGCTCAAATTTGGCAATATGGTAGTGCCGGTGTGCAAGAACAATAATCCGGGAGGATTTGGGCCTAGTACCATTAATTGTTAAAATACAGGGTGCTGAATATGGCGTTTTTAGTCATTTTCATGAAAAGGGTGTTTTTTCAAAAACTTTTAGCTTACACCAAAGTTTGTAAATTGAAGTACAGTAGAACGCCGATTATCCGAATTAATTGGGACCGAGGTCGATTCGGATAATCGAAAACTCGGATAATCGGACATAGACTGGTAATAAAGAAAAACGAACTGTCATACATAGAATAAACTTTATTAAGTTTAACAAACACAGTTCTACTATAACAGTTGAAATATATCTGGACTCCAGTGAGCTCTAACTTGTTACAACAAAACAAAAATTATATTACTAACTTACAGTACTTGGTTTTAATTTTTATATTACGCTTAGGACCGATTCGGATAATTGGCGATTCGGTTAATCGGCGTTCGGATAATCGGCGTTCTACTGTATGTTAGTAACTGGTCCCATTTATTTAATTGTTCTTTTTATAAAAAACATTACTTGGTGAAAAAAATTTTTTTATTTTTCTTCGAATAATTTAAAAAAAATTTTAAAAATAATTAAAAAAAAAATCCAAAAAAATTCACACAAATTTCTTGAACGATTCTAAGCATTTTATACCTAGTATACTTCTTTCGTAAGATGCCTTTCTCTTGAGTTGAGAGTTTTGCCTCACGCGGACGTCCTAAAGCCAAAAACTCTCATCTAGCGACCGAATCCCATCTTGAGTCATACACCATTTTAAAGCTTATAAATTATGCTTTAATTCAAGATACTTTTAAAAAAAATTTAAGAGAGGTTTTTTTAAAAAAAATTCAAAAGTAATTTTATTTTTCACTAAGCAATATTTTTTTATAAAAAGAACACTTAAAAATGAATGGGACTAGTTACTAACATACCACCATTTACGAACTTTGGTGTAAGCTATAAATTTAAAACAAAACACCCTTTTCATGAAAATGACTAAAAACGCCATTTTCAACACCCTGTATTTTAGCAACAAATCGCACTAAAACCAAATCCACCCACGAAATCGGAGACAAAAAAATTTTCAGCTGGTACGCTTGGTGTGTTTTGCTTCATAGACTCAAGTGATATACTTGACATATGTACGGCCAGCAGTGCTCGAAAAGTGGCTCAAAATTTAACGTCCATATGTTAACATGATTTTTCGAATAAAAAAAGTTTTTGATTGCAATTTAATTTTTTGTGTTATTTTTTACAATTTCAAGTTCTATCGGGCTTAAAAAAACAACTTTTAGTATTTTTGGCTTCACACACTTTCCTCTGATTCCGCCTAGTTTTTGCTCAGAGTTTTTCTTTAGTGTTCTTAGTATTTGTATTGCTTTTGAATTTTTTAATGGGCTGCAGATGTGTCTGTCGAACGTTTTCACTTATTTTCAATCCCCTGAGCTAACTTTAACGACGGAGGCAGTGTAGTAAATGCCTGATTTTCTTAAAGTTTTTATAGTTACGTGTATAGGTATAATATCTTTTAAAAGCGAATTCCATAACAATGCAATAAACATTTTGCTCATAGATGTTTGCATATTATGACTCTATTAAACGAGTACTTATATATTTATTGCATATGGAATAAATTACTTTAATTATACTGCTAAACACTCTTCTTTGACATAAATAATTCAAGCATAAATAATTCGTAAATTTTAGGCTACATAATCCAATTACTTATTATCGATGGTTAAGATGATTAATATATGAAACTCATCAAAAATACAGTGTTAAGACAAAAAGCACAGATATGAGAACTCATTAAAATGTTTGATGAATAATTAAATTTGATAGTAATAAATCATGCGCACATAATTGTACGTCCAAATCATAAATGAAAAGCATTTTTGCTTGAATTTGAATAAAAATGAAACATTCTCGTACAAATAAGAAATTATGCTTAAACTTTTCAGAGTTTATGTAAATGTGTGCTTTTGCGCCACTGTGCGTCGCCAAAGTTTGCTTGGAAGATTAGAAATTTGAAATCAAAATCGGTTAACGTGCACGCAAACCGCCCAAGACGCAATTTTAAGAGCAATATATTAAAAAATGCAACATAAATACTATATACCCAATACTAAATTTTTCAAATTCTATTTTTTTTATTGCTTATAAAATTTAATAAATCTACCAAAAGTTACTGAAAAAATTTAATTTTTGTGAAATGGAACTTAAAATTTTGAAAAAATTCCACGGAAGCGTATTTGAAGGGTATTTCATGTGCTTCTGAAAATGTGCGTCTCCGCTTGGACAGGCTGTGTTAAAAAAGATAAGCAGTGAGAACAGCACTGGAAGCAGCTTCTTGCTTCCCTAAAGGTGCAACTGAAGTCGTTTCAATGCGCTTCCGTTTTCCGTTGGGTATGAAGCAAAACACGCCAAGTGTACCAGCAGAAAATTTTTTTGTCTCCAATTTCGCTCAAATTTGGAAATATGGTAGATCTGGTGTGCAAGAACAACAATCCAGGAGGATTTGGTCCTAGTACCATTTGTTCTTAAAGTTGGCGTTTTTAGTCATTTTCATGAAAAGGGTGTTTGTTCAAAAATTTAGAGCTTACATTCATTTTGAAGTGTTAAAAAAAAAAAATATTACTTAATTTTCACCAAAATTTTTTAAACTTAAAAATACATTAGCCGTGTTCACGATCCGGAGCATTTAGACTTGCAAAGTAGCAAAATAGCAATAATTTCCACTTGATTGTGAGCAATATTAAAAGTATAAGCATTGCAAGCTACGAAAAAATTTATTTCTCTGAGAAAATCGTATGAGCAAAGAGAACGAGAGCATAAACAAAAAAATTTGTGATATTTTTATGCTATAGGTTTTTAGTATAGAAAATGTAAATGCAAATGTAAATTCAATCCTATATATTTTGTTGTTGTATAGCAAAATTTTTCAACACTTATTTACAAATGCTATGATGCAAGACCTTTTGCACCGGATCGTGAACATGGCTAATACTTTTGAATTTTTTTTAAAAAAACCTCCTTAAAAAAATCTTTAATTAAAGCATCATTTATAAGCTTTAAAACGATGCATGACTCAAGAAGGGATTCGGTCGCTAGATGAGAGTTTTTGGCAAGCATAACTCTTTGTTTACTCAAGATTAAGGCATCTACCGAAAAAAGTGTATTGAGCATAAAATGCTTAGAATCGTTCAAGGAATACGTGTGAGGTGGGGCATAAAATTATTTTTATTTTATTTAACAATCGTAAGCATTTAAATAATTCCAAGATTTATTGGAAGATTTCGTCGACTTAAATCCAAGTTAACTGTGCAAGAAATACTCGTAGATAAATAAAGCAATACAATTTAATTAAACGAACTTTCTAATGAATTTAAGACAGATCTCGGCACCCTAAGGCTGCTTTTCTGAAAATAAGTTAGATACATATTTTTGTAGGAATGTGTAACATTTGCAGTACTTGACCATACAATCAATAATTTTACTCATTTGAGAATTTACTACTCGTAACAAGTCAACAGTTGCTAGAAAACGCTATGGGGTGTCGCAGTAAAAACAAATAATCACGTTATGTTGTAGTTTCTGCTTTTGAAAAATTTTATATTTTATTTGTTTTACACAAATTTTGTCGACAATCAGGTCAATTGTGTTTAATTAGGAGAGTAATTCCGTACTGCGGTATTATCTACAATATTTCGTTTTTTTATTTTTTTTATGTTGCATTGAAAATGCGATAAAATTGCTGCATCCCTGCAATCACTTAATGTGTTGGGTATCATTTTAAAGAGCAGTGCATAGCACTAGCATGGGTTGTCATTGACATTGAACTAGTGATAGAACAGTTCAACGGATGTCAATTTTTTATTGATGGCAATGAACTTTTAGCTGAAATATACGCACAAAACCCAAAATTAACACATTCATTTTTAGAAATTTATTTTTGATGATTCTAAATTTGTTTATTGATATTAATCTTGGACTATTTTATATACAGCACAGATAACTCAAGTCTACTTAAATCACTTTCGATTTATTATGTTAATGTTCAATCTTTTTTATTTCGATTTTTAAAAAAAATTTTTTCACCTACATATATTTGATTCGATGAATATTAAAACCGAACATGTGATTATTTTTGACAAATTCTTGTTGATGAGATATACCCACACACCGATTTTCATAATAAAAAGTACACTATGAAATTCATGATATTTAGCCACATTTCTTTTAACATGTGTACGCATTAGTTGTAAATTTCTATGTTTTATCATATCGTCCCTATACGACTGGAAAGAACTTACTTATAAATGATGGCACTTAAGCAAAAAAGTTAGTGTGCTTCAAGTTGTTGTAAAGTAGTAGGAAAAATTCGTAGGTGAATACTCGATAGCTCATTTTAAAGCTGAGGAATAGTACTAAATGATACGTTAGTATAAAAGAGCACTCAGATTTCATGCGTTCTCTACGTACCCTCCAAATGGTCAAAACAGGGTTTTTTCCCTATTTTTAAATTTTTAGGCTAGGATATTTCGGAGAAAATAAGATATCGATATAATTCAAAAAGAAAATTGAAGAAAAATATCAGTGTTTTCAACTATCATAATAGAATTTATAACTCAAAATTACACAGTCTTATTATATAACCTCAATAGTTGCGGAAAGCCTCGTATTTTGAGCATTTTTAGGATAGGATATCTTAAAATTGAAGAGTATACACAATTAAAGTACCAAAATTTTGGTGATGTAAACAATTTTTGCAATTTGGCTCTGGTTTTTAAGTTTTTTGGATTTGAAAATTTTACGCAGGAATACCAAAACACACCTATTTTTTTTTTTTTTTGGTCTATAACAGGCTGACCAAACTTCCTGGATTCTGTGGGGCAGTCCCGTATTTGCTTCTTTTATCGCGCAGACTTTTTTCGTTCCAAAAAGTCCCGGAATCATGAGATTATGCCCTGACTGTCCCGCATTTGCTTATATTAGATAAAAATTACTTGATTGTTTTCTTTTTTGTTCTATATTATGTAGTTCTGTAAATATTTTCAGATCTTCGGTTCCGAAAGTTCGGAACTTCCGATTGATTTTGACCTCCAACTGCGGTTGCGAAAATTTTTAATCGGAGGTTGATTAAAAATTTGCACCAATGAAATTAAGGAAAAAAGAACAGCACTGAAAGTAAGAAGAAGATTTTATTTCGAGGAATCTCTCACGTTGGTTTTTTTTCAGCCAGTATATTTTTTTTTTTTTTTTTTCCATGCAATTGAAAAGGACGGAAATATGGAAAGCAATGAAAATTACCATAAAATGCTTTTTATCTTTATCTATTTTATATCTAAAATAAAATATTTGGTTCCGACTCCAAAACTGTAAAACCACCTCCGGTAACATGTATTCTTTAGAAATAGAATTTGTTCTAATTTTCGGCACTGTATTTATAGTGTCCCGCATTGATATTTCTAAAAACCTGTTACCTTTGTTTTGGTCGTTTTTCAGGGAATTTTTCAAAAATGTCCCGCATTGGTATTTCGAAAATTTGGTTTGCATTTCCTAACCTATTACATTTTTTAATTTTAATTTCAATCATTATGATGAGTTGGTAATTTCTTCACAACTTTTAAGATAAAACCTTATAATTTTGGAAAAAAGTGTTTTTTTATGTTTCGGACGGACCTTCTTTGTAGAATGTGTCAATTTTGCAAATAACTTACTTTCAAGCCCGAATATCTCGAAAATCAGAGCCAAACCGTAAAAAATTACTGCGATTATTGAATTCAACGGATCCGTAATATATTTACTATCCAGCATCCGTCAATGTTAGAGTTTTCCACTAGCACTTTTGAACATATGTATGTGGTGATATAATCATTTGATATGAATACACCTGAACAAATTACACTTTGCATATAAAAAAACAGAGTCCTTAGTAATCTAAATATTAAAATCAAATATTTTTCTACAAACTGTATCACTTTTTGATTTGAATTCGAATAAAAACGTTATTGAAATCAAACTAAAAACTTACATGTATTGCAAACAAGGGTTTTTAGTGTCATTATTAGTTACATCTCTTAAATCATTTTTTACTAAATAAATAGTTTTTTCGTCTCTTGAAAAATGTACGTCTTGCAACATGTGGAGTTCTCACTCTAATCGATTCATTGTGTGAAATGGTTTTCACATTAATTAATTTTATTTTAATATTAACGAAATTTAATTTAATTCAATTTAACTTAGTTAAATCTAATACTATGGCAGCAAAAGAAATATGGTATGTTTGTATGGAACATTCACAGTTTTAGATAAAAGCACTGACGTTAATTTGGTTTTACTTTCCACCACCACCTCCTCCACCACCTCCGCCTCCACCACCACCACCACCTCCGCCTCCACCACCACCACCACCACCTCCGCCCCCTCCACCACCTCCGCCTCCTCCACCACCGCCGCCACCACCTCCTCCAACAATAACGCAAGCACCACAAACAGCTTGAGGAATTGGAATAGCTGGAATAAGGAAAATTTTAATATATTTTGGAGCCGACAAAAGCTAATGCCATGTACAAATGATTAAAGCTTTGTATGCTGCTTATCCTAGTATTTCTGAATTTAATACTAGTGATTTACTTACCATTAGCCATGGTGATTAATACCAAAATAAGTCCAAAAAATGCGTAGATCTTCATATTCTTCAATTCGTTACAAACCGCAGAGTGTACACAATACAATGATTGTGCTGAGATGAATCTGTCTCTTATATACCAAACAAACTTGCGATAAGAACATCATTTATGGTCACAGCATTGCGATTAAGTTTGTATCGCAAGCATTGGGGAATTCCTGGAAAAAGATTTCACCAATACGATAGCGACAGTTGTGAAAACCCAAAATCATATAAATGCATCGTACATACCAAACTGAAGAAAAATGAGGATTTGCCCTGGATAAGAGTTACAAACTCCTTCACAATAACAATAGGGTAGTAGAAGAATATAACTTTCATTACTTAGAAAATACAAGCTGAAAAACATGCGTTTTTCAAAAGATTGGCGTAAAAAAAATTTTAAGAAAAAAAAAACTTTTTTTGGGAAAATTGATTTTTTAGATTTTTTGAAACATGGCCGTCATTTCGTCAATATTCTTATGATTTATATATACTAGAGTTCGCCTTGTGGCCAAAATTCGACCATTTCGATTTGACCATAAACTAAAAATCAATATTCCAATATTCATAAAAATCAATCATGCTATCGTGCTATATAGTGCTAACCTTATATCTGTTCCAAATTTCTTTAAAATCGTATGCAGTAGTTTCGCCGTGAGAGCGTTTTCCATTTGGGGGAGTGGTAACACCCACTGAAAACACAATGGTCATATTATCGTTCCATAGTGCTAGCCCTACCTCCATGCCAAATTTCGTTAAAATCGATGCAGCGGTTTAGCTGTGAGAGCGTTTTTTCCATTTAGGGGCGTGGCACCACCCACTTTAAAAAAAATATAGTCCTATGCACTGCTCCTCCTCACAACCTTTCCAACAAAAAAAAAATCAAGCAAATCGGTTGAGATTTAGGTATAGAAACAGGGACTGAACCGATTTCGTTTGCCTATTTATATATCGCCGGTGCTTACGAAGACTATCTCTTCTTTAAATGCGGACAAGAAAATCCTTTTTTTCAAACTGCGGCGAAAAATATCTTTTTTGTGCGAATGCGGACAAGAATATCACTTTTTACAAAATGCGGAGAAGAAAATCACTTTTTACAAAATGCGGCGATGAAAATCTCTCTTTTAAAAATGTTTATTTTCGAAAAAGTATTCACTAAATAAAGAGATTTTCTTCGCCGCATTTTGTAAAAAGTGATTTTCTTCGCCGCATTTTGCAAAAAGTGATTTCTTCGCCGCATTTTGCGAAAAGTGATTTTCTTCGCCGCATTTTATAAAAAGTGATTTTCTTGTCCGCATATTACAAAAAGGATTTTTTTCGCCGCAATTTCAAAAAAAAGATTTTCTTCGCCGCAACTTTCGGTTAGAAGACTTTCTTCGTAAGCACCGGCGATATGTATGTGAAATATTGTTTTTTTTTTGTATACCTTGTATTTTCTAAGCAATAGAAGTTATATCCTTTTACTTCGAACTTTTTTTTTGGCCACCTAGTGGGAGTAAATATTTAAAAGCACAATTTAAAGTTGGCAAATTTGTCGCATGACTTTTTAGAAAAAAAATTCCCGTGGCTTTTACAAGCATTTAGCTCAAACCAAATATTTGGGAAAACGTTTGATTTTCATCAACCTTTCTGTAAAAAAAAAATTTAAAAAAAAGATAGGGGATGGTGGGGAACGTGAGCCATGGGGACTTGTGAGACAGTGCAATATTTCGGCAGTATGTCAAGATACGTATAGATAGTCAAAAACACAACTATCAACGTCGTCCCTTAGCCTAAGCATACTTTTACATGAGTAGTTGATCAGTGTAAGAGTAGAATTTGCTCTGTATGATACTCGCCCGAAAAGAAGTTCCTGCAAAGCTTATTCTGCGTTCTTGACTTGCATCAGTCCTGAACGTATCGCTACGAATCAACTCAGGTAAATATGCTAATTATTATCGTTGGACCTTGGCCTTTCAACATTTAAAAGGATTTTTGTATGATAATTCAACAAGTCACTCACACACCGCCATGTTGTAAGACATAGCTTGTGGGGAATCATGGGCCACTTTTGGTGGGGAATTGTGAGCCACCCGTACTTTCACAGTTTTTTGTTAGTTTTGAGCCACCATGCCACGTTATTATGCAATACAAGATAAAAATATTGATTTTTCTGCTGTTTTGGAGACTATTAAGCGGATACAAATTAGAAAAAAAATGATTTTCCGAAATTCCGATAATTTTGAATTTGGCCGCCATAGGAAGCTCGGTCCAACTTTTGGATATTCATATATTTGAAAATTCATAGATCTTCGGCTTTTTATTCGATTTTAGTGAAATTTTCAGGGTTGGTGCAAAAAGCTTTTTTCCATGTAAAAAAACAAGTTTGGAATCACGGAAAAAACAAGAATAAAAAGTTTTAAAAATTTTTGGTTCCTACATTTAAGGGGGACCCTTGGGTGAAAAAAAAAATGTTTCCACTAAAATGTCGTGAAAACATAAAACGCATAGAAAACACGAAATAAATGAAAAAGTTTTTTTTTTAATTTTTGGTTCCGACAGCCGAGGGGGCCTCTTCGGTGTAAAAAAGTTTGTTCACTAAAATGACGTATAAAGTCATGAAACGAGTAGAAAACCCGAAAAAAAATGAATGTGCCTATATGAATATTCAGTGTAGATAGCACAGTAGCGCTCCAAAAATTACAGTTTGGAGATTGGATTTTTCTTACTTCTCGAATATTTTGGTAAATACTCGGTAAAGAAGCCCTGCAGGATACCATAATTGCAAAAATCTCAAAATCGCAAAAAGTGGAGATAGGACTATAGCGCTCTAAGGTATCGATATGTAGTTCAATTATTCCCAATTCATAAAATTAATACTCAAATAGCGCTTACACAAATACTCCTATGTGCGACAGTTCGATTTAAATGTTTTCTTGGGTGTCGTGGTCAATAGCCTCGGCCCGTAAAAACGTGCCAAAAATACAGTACTTTGGGATTATTATTCTAGTAGTACAAAGGACATTTACTAATTTTAATTAAATAAACCAATTTATAGATGTGGTCGTAAACCCCAGTATTATAATATTTATTCTTGAGTGTACTTATCTCATGCATCTCTTTTAGGCCATAATATTATATCGCTTATGGTAGTAATGTCACAACAAAGAATAACAAATAGTCTACCAATACAATTTCAATACCTTTTCCAATATGACTATACTTGAGGGTTAATCAAATGTCACTTAAACACAACGATTATCTGTTATTTTGTATGCATAAATAATGAAGGACAATTTATGTCCTAAAGTAAACTATCAATGCAATGCGGTCAGTTGAACAATGCGTAGAATTTATACGGTACACAAATAACGACTGATTGAAAATGATGCCGATTCGATTAATTTGGTTAAAAGCTTAACGCAATTACGTTGAAAAATTGCTGCTTTAATGATCGTAATGCATCTTACATCTTGTAGTTACAAAAATTAATAAATAAAGGTAATCTCAGATACTATAGAACATTTTCTTTAAAAAATTGCTGTTTAAATTTTAAGTATCTACCCATCAATATAAATTTTCTTTTAAATTTTTTCATAACAGTTGTTATTACTCACTCTGCTAAAATTTAGGAATGGCTGGCTGCATTGCCATTAAGAGCTAAGATTCTGTTGTTTCAGCTTGAATTCATTGACATCATTACGTTCACTCGTACCTTACAGAACTTTATGAAATGTAAAATATAAAACTTTGTTATACGAAACTTTTACTACGTTATTTTTTTGAAAAATGTGTTTTTGTTTTGTTTGGTTAACAAAAATATCTCAAGGGAATTGAATGCCAAATTGTATGAATCTTTTCGTTATCGATTAAAGCTTTTTGTACCTTCCTAATATTAAACGCTAAAAAGTAAGGAATATTATTAATTTAATACCTGAACAGGAATAAGTTTATTGAATTGCATTATATTTTCGAGAAGAAATTTTTTACTCGTGGGTTTTTGGGGTGGCTGATTACGAATCTGATGTTAGTTTTTTTAAAAAGAAAATGGCAGATTCAAAATGTCGGATGATTTGTATAAATATTCTGCAAAACCCGACAAAAAAAGTTACTCGGGGGTTTTACTTTTGGGGTCACTGATTACGAATCAGATATTAAATTTGTAAAACACAATATTTCAGATTTCGGATTTCAAAACTTTAAGTTTGGCATACATAAAGACGGGCCTTAGATTCCTGTATCTTGGAGTATAAGCCGTATAATAATATAAAAATTTTAGCATTTCGAGCGATCATCACATACACATTAAAAAAAAAAGCGAAGAAGGCTGAAGTGGGCATCTCAATTTTTTTATATATGTTAGAAAAGATTTTTTAACAAAAGAAAAAATCTTGGCGAAATCTCGCGAAACAAATTAGTTTTGGGTTTTTTTCATAAGGATTGCTAACTGATTTGTGAAATAATTTGATTTTAAGTTAATAACAATTAGTAAAAAAGTATAACTTGTTGCGAGTTTTGAGTTTAAGAGATCAATAGTACTCTCTTTAACAGAGAGATTACTTATCAAAACATTCAAATCTGTTCAGTTTTACAGTAACCACACAATTTTTTCAGAGAGCACTTAACTTTTACTTTCAATCTACAGAATTTTGCGTCTGATAAGCGTATTTTTTGACAGATCTCAAGAGCATTGTAGAAATACCTGGATCTTTCTTATTTTGAGACTTATGAATAGGGGAACTGATGCTATTGTGGTGTAGTTTTTCAATGTGGTATGGTCGCATATCTCCGATTTGGGAAAGAACCTGCGAACATCGCTACTTTTATCCTGTCAGAAAACATGAAAAATCTGGGATGTGTTGCTGTCATGGACCAAACAAAAATTTTCCGATGTCAGTTGAACGAAACGTAAATCGCGTGTGGTCGATGCAGTTTTTCGCATTTTTTGTGGTATAGTCGGGCTTCGCTAATTTGGTATATGAACATTTCTTGATATTCTTAACATTATTTGATGGCTGTTTGTTTTTTAATAAGAACTATGAGTTTGAGAACCAATGTAAATGATATTATGAACATATTTCATACCCTCCAAACTTTATATTTGGTTATATGGCATAAGTGTACCACATTGCCTTACCATATATACCACATTACCTTTCAACTTTTTGAAAACAGCTTTTTTGACTTTTTCAGATTTTGCTCAATAACTTTTTTTAATGAAATTGCATACATTTTATTGAAAAATATTCTGCTGTCAATACTTCACTGATCAGCATAAAAAATTGTTTGAAAAAAATTTGGCTGAATTTGATCTAACGGTTCTCTTGCAAATTTAAAAAAAAGACTACCTATACCACAATAGCATCAGTTCCCCTATCAGTTAGACAATGCAGTCTGTGAAAAAATAATTAAAAAAAACTTTTTTTTGTCTGTTGGCCAGCTTTTAAGGACTTTGAACCATTGTGTGCCACTAAGTATAAGGTTTTTCACTCCCCGGTTCATTTCTTAATCGATTAGATTTCTGCTTGGAAATAATTGCAACCTTTCTCATATTAAGTGGTTCTGTGATCCAATAATGATTTAAGCTTGAGAGCCTTTCTTACGACATAATATGGAATATAAAATTCGAAGGACAATCAAGAATTCAATACTTGATTCTAACTGCTATGTTTTTAATGGTGCACCCTTTGACAGTGAAAATGCACTGAATGTAGTAGAACATTGCATAGGTTTTTCACTCTAACTATTTCCAAATCAAATTAACCTCTATACAAGAGGTGGCGCGCGATACCATACTGCTTAACATATAGGATTCAAGTCACACATCCATCTCTACTTTGCACAAACCAAATTTAATAAATGTTTATATAGTCCCTATACATGTGAAAAACACTAAGTTAGTTTCCTTTAGTTTTCCGTTATTTGGTATTTCTGATTTGGAATATTATAGTCTTTTTTGCTGATAAGAGCCCCTTAGACTATGAGCTGAGTACATAAATTTGGAAAAAACTAGGTGTAGTGGATATATACATAAGAATCGATAGCTTAGGAATTATGAGTCCATCTGTGTGCCGCACAGTGCGTTGAGCCCATACAAGCAATGGTCAAAAATAGAAGGAGTGGTTGGATATCGATGAAATTTGGTACTATAAGTAATTTGGGGTCGCTGAGCTCAAAAATGATCTCAGATTTGTTTTAAACTTTATAGTTTCGCTAAAAACCAGGTATTTAGGACGATTTTCTTAAGGTCCATATATAACAATGATGAAAAAGTAATGTTTAATGTTAACAAATGAAATTACGTAGTAGAAATAATGTTTTTTGTACTTGTGAGACCATTTGTGTTCATAAAAACAAAAAAAAAAATTTCAACATAAATTTTATATTGCATACAAATTTTTTCGTGTTAAGCATTTTTTAAAATAAGAAAAAAAATATTTGTAGGACGAAGTAGGAAAAGTTATTTGCAGTTCTTGATTATATAGAATTTGAACTAGTAGATTAAGAAAAAAAACGGCACTTATTTTTATAAGATTTGTTTTTTTTTTCATCGAAATTTGTCAATTTTTGAAGTTTTTCATTTGATAATATCGTGTATTAAAATCACTACAATATACATCAAATTATATATTTTCCAAAATTTTTTAGTTTTATTTATTTACTCAAATATTATTTATAATAAAAAACTTTACTTCGCTTAGTTTAAACAAAAGACAAACTTTTGATAATTATTTGTTTAAGAGAACCCAAAACGAAGTGAATAAAACATGATTTTTTTTTGAAAAATATCTCAACTTTGAAGTGTCACAGCGTAGCCAAAACTGAGTTTTTCCCCTAAATTTTTTGTTTTTATTTTATTGATACAATTACCTGTCGATTGATACCAATATTATTAGGTTTCGAGTCACAAAAAATTTTGATTTTTGCCCACTAGCCAACGCAGTGTGTGCCGTGCTAAATTGGATGCCTTAGTATATGACCCGCCTGAAAAGGTGGCGAAAATCAGTTTTTTTGCATATATCTCGGAACGGTTACTTCTAAAGAAAAATTCTTTGCTGCAACTTTGTATTTCTGAAAATTTCCTACAGAAGGTCGCAAGGGTTGTATTCGTACGTCTTACACTTTGTGAATTATAGTATTTTGAAAATCAACATTCATTTTACTCTGCTCACTTGAACGCAGATACATGGTTAGGATATCTCTTTAACATTTTTCGACAGGTAATTTTCTGAGTTACGAAGTTGTGGCCAAACATTTTTCTATAGAAGTAACCGTTAGCGAGATAGTTGCCAAAAAATATATTTTCGCAACCTCTGACCTTGAATAACTTTTTATGCGCATATAACTAGTACATTAGTTTTGCTTCGAATTGATACTTAGCATCTTTGGTACGGCCACTCGTCAATTTATGTTAACTTAAAAACGTTTTCTTATAGTTTAAAATGAAACTGAACTGTTTTTAATAAAGAAAACTATGATTTTGTTTCTGCCAGAATTAGGAGCATAATTTTGTGTAAGTGACCATAACTCCGTGACTATTACGGAATTAGGCAGTTCAAGCCATTTATTTCGAAAATAAACTATTGATAATTGTAAACTATACCTACTAAATATTTTTTCCCACGGGATAAGTTATCTTTTGTGAATGTAGTGATGTAATTACGGCACATGATATTCTCTTTCAAAGCAGAATTAAAGATAAATAAATTTTAAAATGTGTAAAATGCAGCAACTTTATGTTTTTGATGGTTGTGTAAAGAAAATGTATCAAATTTTAGATTAGCACGGAATCAGGTGCACGCACTTACGGAATTAGGTTCAACGCAAAATTTAATCCGTTATAAGGGACAAATGCAGTGTAACTAAAAGTATGAAGAATTATCATAATATAAGGGTTATGATGATCAAATTTAGCACAAATCGACTCCAGATAAATCATTTCTTATGAAAAATCATATACCCGATGTAAAAATTGAGTTGTAAGACATGAAATTGTTTAAGAAGTTGAGAGTACTTTAACACGCCGTAGTTCTGTGCACTTACCTTACGTGTCAAAAGGAACACGGCTAATTTAATAATATTTATTGAAATCTGTGTGGTAAGTAGAACTTTAAAATGCAAAAAGAATATTTTATAAGTAAAATTTCTTTAAAATATAAGATTAGTAACAAAATATAATTTATTAAAATTACTTAGAACGAGTAAATCATATTTAATTGCACAAAAGTTTGAACATTTTCAAATGTTCAATTGAGTAAGAAATACTTTACATTATTTAAAGCTTACATATATTCCCAAACTTGATTTTTGACTTCTCACCGTACAAATGCAGCAATATAAAAATGTTCGATATGCTGACGACACTAAGCCTTTTTGATTAATGAAACTTTGCAGTACATGACTAAAGAACTGTGAAAACTTATGTTATTGACAAAGCTGAATTGTGAAATAAATATTAAATCAGAAGCAAAAGAAATACATATAAATCAACAAAAATAAGTTTATTTGTTTCAATGGCATATAGCTTCAATCCAAAGGACATTAAAATGTCAAGAAAATCAATTTATTAAAAATTTATTTGTGTTTTTGTTCTATTCAAAGTCTGCACATAAACTAAACACATAAATCGCACTCAATTTGCATAGAAATAAATAAAGAAAAATTTCACATATGCTTCAAATTGGAAAGTCATACTCAGGTCAGGTTCACTAACAAATTTGTCAAATTTTTATTTGTCATCTGTAGTGACAACATTTGATAACATTTTGTGCTTCGTTGCACATAAAGCACAGCACGTACTCCCCCACCATACACATACAAATACAAATTTGAACTTACATTTGCGCGCACCTGTTCAGAGAACACCTACATGCATGCCTACAAATGTAGAATGAATAGAAAATATTTATAGTACGAGTGCCCATGCTTTATCTTTATATAAATAAGTACATTGTGCTACAAATATAGATATGTATGTATAGACTATGTACATGTGTTTGTAAGCACACATTGCACATAAAATACCTCAATGCTGATTTTTGTAAAGTCAATGGCATATAGGTAACATATGTTTTCGGGGCTTCACTCATTGACACATCCATTAATATTGAGCAAAACAAATAAAACCGATAAGTATTCGACTTTTTTGAGATTCAGAGAAATTTTTATTGTTTTTCAACAGCTCATAAATTAATATTTTTAATTATTTTCTCTATTCATTGTGAGCTTACTATTCAATACTTTGTGTAGAATCATTAAAATATTGGAAAAAAAAACAAATGCTGACAATTCAAAACAAAATACCGCTTTTGGTTTATTATACTTGTTTAACTAATTACCATACAAGAAATCTAATATACTCAAGCCAAATAATATAATAGGGTAGACAGACAACAGCACTAATCAGCATCAGCAGTCTTAATCCGAATTTACTAGTGCATAATACCCATCTTAATAAACATCGACTCTAAGACTAACGCATGAAATCAAAGTGCATTAGTACTGAAATGAGGCATTTCAATATTGTAACACTGACGATAATTGTAATCGATTGTAACAATTTGATAGAAACAAAACATCTGATTGTCAATTTTGAAGTCAATTTATAAAATTTACAAATGTCACTTCTTTGAATAAATATAACTAAATTGAAATCACAACAAAAGTGAGCCAAAGTGAATTTTAAGATAAATAAGGAATATGTTTAGGATAAAACCAATTGAAATTTTTTAATTTTAAGACGGGAATAAAAAGAAAACGCACTGTGTGGAGCGGGGGCGATGAGCAGGTGAAAGTCTATGCTATAAAATACCTAAAAAGGTCATGTATAATCTAATATATGCATGGTAAGATATTAGGGGACATTTTTTATGTTGCAATCTTAGCAATTCAATTAAATTTTTACTAAAAAATTATATTTTAAAAAATTCCTACATTATACTGTGTGAAATTTGACTCTAACTAATTAGTAGAGTCAATAAAGCCTATTCGTCGGAAGTCCTCAAGAACAGCTCCAATTTTGATGATTTTTTTTTTTTAAATTTGTTTTTTTTTTTTATTTACTTAAAATTAAAAACCATTTTGAAGCTGGGATGGAATTATTTATATATTTTAAAAAATATCTCTGAAACTAAAAAGAATTATAAAATCATATAAAACTAAAGATAGTAATTTTTGATGTATTTTGCAATTCTAAATCCGAATCTGGCATCGAAATCGCTATATCTCGTATGGTTTTTGAGATATCTTCTCTCCTTTTACGACCTAAAACTGTATTTTTCACAAGAACGGCTGAAGCGATTTTAGTGAAATTTTGGAAAATGATGCACATTAGCATAGAATGAAGAATGAGCTAGACTATACTTTTGAAGATAGTCTTGAGGAGTTGTGGCACCGCTCTAAATTTTGAATTTATTCCGGTCATATCTCGCGAACCATACAGGATATGTTGATAAAATTTGGTACATTGCTACTGACTATGAATGCTTTCTAATGAACAAAGAAGGGAGAGATCGGAAGAGTGCCACGCCCTTTTTTTAATAGTCTGCACATTATAAAGCGTTGATGGTCAGTAGCTGCATACTAAAGTTTATCAAAATATCTGCTGATCGTTAAAAAAGTTGTGAAATTGCATAAATGAAGATTTTTCATTAAATTTATTTAATATTTAGGTAAAATTATATAAAGAAAAAAGTTTTTTAATATTTTTCTTAAATATGAATTTTTAAATCTATGTAACTGTAACTTAAAATTCAATCCAATTTTCGATAATCTGAATTTTCCGGTAGGTACACCGAGAAAACACTATACATCAAAATTTGGTAATCGTTAACAAAAAATATATATGATATAGGCAAACCGAATGTTTGATATTATTTAATGAGCGTCGTATTGGAGTAATTTTATTGATTCAATCGTATATTTGTTAATAATTACCAAATATATGTTTGAATCCCGGTCGTAACGCAACGTAACAAAACGTACAACCATCTCCCCCCTAAAAACCTAACAAATCTTATTTTTTAATTTAAATTTAAAATTTTTATCGCATAAAAATATAAAATCGACGTTACATAATGTAGTTCATGAACCCTCCCACCCCTCAGGTAATACTTCGTAACAAAACTTCCGACCCCCCTCCCACTGCCGTCTTGCGTAATATGTGAACGGCCCCTAAATACCTTTGTTAGAACTTTATTATTATTAATCTTTTTGTATTATTATTATTAATACATTTGTATTGATTGTAGTTTTAAATTAATTTTCAACAAAAAGTAAAACAAGAGATTCAACAAGTATTGATTGTTTTTATTACGTAGTTTTTCAATACTTGTTGAAGTTTTTGTTTGACTTTTTGCTTAAAATTAAAGTAGATAGAGTTAGCTGAATGTATAAGACTTTTGTTCGAATCCCAGGCAAGAAAGTTTTTTTTTTCAATTATTTTATTTTTCTAGTACCCTGGAAGAGTGCATTCGAATCCCAGACAAGGTTTGTTTTCGAAATTATAGTAAAAATTTGACCCGCACATTCACATTTCATCAAACAGATAGCATTTTTGTCTCAATCAGCGATATTTTAAGGTCCAACTGAAGGCATATTAAAATATACCGAAATTTATTAACAAATATTTTCTAGAGTGTGCAATCAAATATATTTCTGTGAGGGAAACATACTCTTTTTTCAGTGTACCTTTTATGAAAGGCATTAAGTTCTTGCAAGCTTTCCATTTATTTTAATGCGTGTTTTATGTTTTAATTTAAGCTGATGGCTTTACATATTTGTATACGTATGAAGATATTAAATGAATGAAAACTTTTTAGCAACTCATGTGTGAAGTCGTGTCTTATCCCCTTGCAAAAAAATAAAGTAACGTATGTTAAGGTGGTTACCAAACCTGAGTTCTGTTGGAAGAACATTTATTTTAATGATGCCTTAAGAGAATATTAAAGCGCTTAAAAGATTCTGTTATGTTGATATTTTTGTGTGTTATGCATTAATCCAATACATCATGTAGAGTTTTATATTTGGTAACATATCACATGTTTCAAAATTATTAAAACTAGATTAATGAAAATTTCGGGCTTAATGGTCAAGATAGTTTGAATAAATTAAAACATTTATTTTATTTTATTTAACCAACGCGTTGCAACGTTTATTTCGCCAACTGGTGTTCGATCGTTTAAATATGACTTTAAAAAGTCCACACAATGGTATATGTACATACTTTCAACAAGACGAATTTTGCGTTTAGGGTTGTAACACCGCCTACTCTAACACAATAAATTTTAATATCCATGGGTATAGTCTTTCTTCATTTCGAATACGCGCAAAGTGGTATATCGGTGCTCTTATAAAAAAATCCTGTAACTATGCTAACCCCTCAATTTTACTGATGTTAACCAAAATAGTTCCCGGAAGAACACATCCGTTATGTTGCAACAGATAAAGTAATTTTTTTTCAAAGCCACTTTTAAATAACTTCTGATCTTCTCCGATTTTGCGATTCTCTCAAAAATCGGAAGTTCAATTGCTGAAAGTGTTCTTTCTCAAACAACCTGAGCTTTCATTATTCGACTATCTAAACATTAGTATTCGTTCAATTCGAAATTTTGTGTCAGACGATTTTATATACAATATAAGCATTTTGACATTCTATAGGAACACTCAAAACAATTTTCGAAACCTCACTGTTCGTTTAAATACCTTTAAAAAGTTTATATTTTGGTTTAATTTTAGCACTTTCTACCAAAAGAGCATATCACTATTTCCTATTTTGTATTGGCGGCCACCCTAAACATTCAAGGATTTTTAGAACTTTACCCTTGATGATCCTATATGCATACTCGCATAGTTTGTGGTTTTTATGATACTAATTATGCTGTAGGAACTTTTTTCTGCAAATAAATGGAAAATTTTACTACCAACATTGGCATAATATTTATCTTTCACATATTGTTATGTGAACTTTTCAACAAAAACAACAACAACAGCGATAACCGAAAAATCAAGCCAACTTGAACAGCTAAAACCATTATGTCAGCTGTTCAACCTTAATGCGCACCCTAGCACAAAAACAACTAGTAGAGTGTTACCTTTGGCCTGACCAAATATTAAATACCCTACACAGCAGTATTTTGAAAATTTTGCTTGTACGGGAAGTGCCACGACTTCTTGTTCATATTCACAAAGCTTTTGCTCAGATCTTGCATTTACTGTTCTCAGTGCCTGAATGAAATTAGGTTGGGTTATGTCAAAAAACGTTTTCAGTACAGAATTTTAAAGCTTTTGCTTTTGCCATGCTCTCTTGTCTGAGGTCGCTCATTTTCTGTTCGGAGCTTGCCTTTACTTTTTTACTGCCTGAGTGCAATTTTGTTTATATGGGAGGTGCAACGCTCTCTTCGAATTCACCTAGTTTTTTGTCAGATCTTGAATAGTAATAGCTTAAATACAATTGGAGCGTACGACGAATTTCGCCCGACGAATATTCGCTGTCAATAAAAATTCGTCAACGAAGTTCAATCAGAGTGACGACGACAATAGTTGTTTTTATTTTAAATTGTTGTTTATGTTTTCTGATGACAATTTTAATGAATAAATGTTTTATAAAATCTCATTTTCTTTGAATTTCTACTAAAAAATTTTACATTTGAAACGTAATTTTCCAGTTTGACATTTCCAAAAATCGCTGCAGCCGGCGACAAAATTAAAACTAGTGGTGTGGTTGTGTTCAGTTTCATATACTCTTGTATGTTTTATTTTTAACAGCGAATATTCGTCGGGCGAAATTCGTCGTACGCTCCAATTGTGTTTAAGCTATAATGTGTGTATTTTGGTTGCATTATCGCATATAATGCTCTTAATATTGCATTTGTATGGGCGGTAGGCGTGTTCGTTGACCG
The DNA here is from genome assembly GCA_951812925.1 of Calliopum simillimum. Lineage (NCBI taxonomy): Eukaryota > Metazoa > Arthropoda > Insecta > Diptera > Lauxaniidae > Calliopum > Calliopum simillimum. Next base: position 69,570,486 of record OX638370.1, read on the forward strand.
ATTTCGCTCGAGCTAGGAGGCGGAGTACCAAATTGCATTGAATTATCTTGCTCAGTTTTCCCAAAAAAATTATTTTCGCGCACAGCCAGCCAGCCAGACAGACAGACGAACATAGCTTTATCGACTCTGGAGGTGACGCTGATCAAGAATATGTATACTTTTTCTTACCTGCCACGCCTCCTTCTTTGCGTTACAAACGGAAGGACAGAGTGAATTTACCCTGGGTGTAGGGTATAAAAAGAGTTCTTTATTAATAATACAAAATATTCGCCCCCTACATCATACATCGCATGTTTAAATGGCATATTTCGATATATCGCAAACTTTGCCGAAAATGTTTTGATGTGCTGTCAGCGCCTGTTAACGATATGAAAATCGATTTTTCATGTTTTTTGTCGCAATACAGATGCTACCCGCATAAACCACATGTGATGTAAGAAATATGTTGTTGTTCCTGACTACGTGCGTATTTACTGAATTTTATTGGATTTACTTAAAGCTTTAAGATTTCCAACATAAATAAAATTATAGGTTTTTCCTACAACGTCCTCAGAATTCTAAATGTTTGCACCATTTACAATTCACTTGTGCAAAAAGTTTCCTTGAAAACACTAATGTGCTCTGACACGAAAGGTTTCTTTCTTTGAAGGTCTCCTTCAACTGCTTGATTTTTATTTGCGGATTAGCTGACGGCAAATTTTTGTTCCACATTTAAAATGCAACAATAGCAACTTTGCCAGCTAAAAATTAAAAAAAAAAACATAAAAATATTATTACACCGTCTAAGATATGACTTTTTAAATTTTTTCTCTTTCATTTCGAACTAGAAGATTATAGCTACGATTGTATAATTTAGTGTCGAAAACAAATCCATTAGAATTAATTATTTATATTAATTGCCTTGGGAGCTATGGGATGTGAATTCGTTTGATATGTGAAACATCTTCATAAAACGCGATTTTTGGGATCGCCTTGGTTTCCTTCAACCCTACATACGTGTTTCAGGCGCACACTTTAAAAACGATGAGTTTTACTTATTTGTATGTCTGTATTCTCACGTATCTACCCTGCAGTTAAATTTGGATCTAGTCCCAAAGAGTGACTAGTTCGGCAACTGTTCAAAAAGGTACTAGCGTTGTTCTAGTTCCCACGTAGTGTACAGATCGTAAGTTGACAGAAAAAATACAAAGTATGTTTTCCTTTGCCTTTATTTGCTCTTTTATTAACTGAGATGTGCCGCTGATTGAGAAAATGTAGTATCGTGAGAGAGTAATATGTACGAACAGTCTGTTTTTGGTATTCCGTTTTTTTAATAAATTTATGTGGAAATACGCTACTTTAAAGAAAAGAACAACGCACTGTTTCACATCTACACATATTGGATTATCTGAAATTGTGTAAGATTATTGATTATTTGAAAAAATTGTAAATTTTTAATACGCTATTAAAATTGCGCATTAGCTAATCCGCCATTGTTCGCTCATTCTTCTTCTTATTACACCTCTTAATTTTCAGATAGTTCTTGTTCGCTCAAGTTTTAGATACTCAAAATCGAGTCTCGAATGCAGAGAGAGAAAATTGTCTTTCGAGTAGCGAAAAGGTAATGCAGAGGGTGTCTTCATAGGACATCAACATTGAAAAATCGTCAGTTCATTATATGAAAATTCGTTAGTTGTGGAACTAGTACTAGTCCTGTTTGGAAGTAGTCACTGACTAGTAATGCACTAGTCCGATTAATAACAACGAAATTTGGTTTTTCGTTTGCCTCTGCGACTTAAACTATCATTGTAGGGCTAATGACTGTACCAAATTTTAAAACTTCCTTCTTCATCTATATATTTAGTTTCTGAACTAGACTTGAGACTTCCAGCAGATCTGAAATTCGATGTAATTCCTGCTGACCAAACGCCCCGCAAGTTTTTTCGTCCCGGAATCACGTAATTATGTCCCGATTGTTCCGCATTTGCCTTATGTTAGATTAGAGTGCTGGCTTAGCTAAGCATCCCTGTTAGTGCCGTTTAAATACCAAAGTACCTGGAGGCCGATCCCTGCTCGATATATAATATAATCTATTCATTTCCAGTCGATATTTTTTACTTACACCTTTTTTATGTGGTGCAATCTTTTGCATGCAAATGTTCAAATATTGTTATCGAATAAAAATAAAAAAGTTTCGAACTCCAAAAATCATTGAAAAATGTTTCAAATAGTGTAAAAAACCAGCAATAAAACTGAAAAGTATTGAAAAAAGCCGTATGCAGATATCAATTACTATTCAAAAGTATGAATTTGCAATGGAAACCCACCTAACCAGCAATTGTTTTAAAAACTTTTATCAAAATCTTGTTAATCGTTCCAGGGATATTTGCAAAATGATAATATTTACCCATCTGATAAATTTTGTTCAGTTTTTATGTGTCCGAATTGAACCACAATTGTCAAAATCGGTTCAGTTGCTTAAATTTCTTGTTGTTAAAAGTGGACTTGGCATTACTGAAATATCGCCATTTCTTGCCAAGTACATGTGAGCGATGATCAAAACTCTCTTATCAAATTTTATTAATATATCTTATACTGTTTGCGAGATATAACATTAAAAGCTTTAAGCCGTATTGGAGGTGCTGGTGATATTTCACCCACTTTTTACTGAAGAGTACCTTGTGGCGAGTAGACTCCTTATAATAAATTTCAGGAAGATCGCTTTATCAGTTTTCTTTTAATAGCGTTTTAAAATTTTGTGGGCTGTGCCACGCCCTTCTACGAGTTTTTCTCAATAAACTGACATATCAAACAATTATCATTGTTTCCAGGGATACCAGCTCCTAAATTTTCATAAAAATTTTTAGTTTCTATTAATATTGCACCAAAATTTTCAATTTTAACAAAGTGGGCGTGGCACTTCTTCGATGCCCCCACTTTCCGTTTATTACGAGGCATTGATACGCAGTGTCCATCTACCGAATTTCATCAAAATAAGTTGTACCGTTTTCGAGAACCAACATTTAACGCGTTTTACTTGCATGGGAGGTTCCACGCCCACCGGCAATATTTCGCTCACTTTCAGTTCAGAGGTGCCTACATAATATTAGTCAATCGGCCCCCCCTCTTGACAATGCTGGATCCGCCACTGACCCACACGGTCGATAGCTGTTTGGTTTCCGGCTCATACGCACATATTCATGATTCATCACCTGTCACGATCTTACATAGGTCTTTTGAAGAACCACCGTCGAATTTTTAATCATTTCCTTACACCAAACGATGCAAACTTTTTTTGAAGCGATTTATAAATTATGGGGTTTCCAACGAGTACAAACGTTTTTTACAACTAAGTGTTCGTGCAAAATCGAATGTGTTGAAGTGGAACTAATCTGCAAGGATGCCTCTATCCCACAATATGCCACATAACGATCTTTTACTATCAGTTCATACACTGCATCGATGTTTTGTGGGACAACAACCGACCTTGGACGACCTGCACGGAATTCGTCAGTGACCGAACTCCGACCACAATTGAATTCACTATACCAACCATATACTGTAGTTTTTGATGGTGATTTATCGCCATACAAAGAACTGAGTTCATCGACACATCCTTGTTGATATAATCCACGTTGAAAGTTGTGAAAAATAGTCCAACGAAAACCTTTTCTTGAAATTTCCTTTTTTTGGCCAAATTGATTTTCTTAACTCACTGGAAACAAAACAAATAGCACTTGTACATCAAAACGTTGTGAGTACGTTTATGCTAAAAAATGTCAAGCTTTATTATGGTGTTTCCAGATTTTAGCTATTGAAATTAGTGTTGCCATTTCCCAAAACATAAGTAGTGCCCCTATTACGTATATGAAGCAAAACACGCCAAGCGTACCAGCTGAAAATTTTTTCGTCTCCGATTTAGCTCAAATTTGGTATAATGATAGTTCCGGTGTGCAAAAATAATACTTCGGGAGGATTTGGTCCTATTACCTTTTGTTGTAAAAATACATGGTGTTGAAGTTGGCGTTTTTAGTCATTTTCATGAAAAGAGTGTTTTTTCAAAAATTTATAGCTTACACAAAAGTTTGTAAATTGATATATGAGCCGTTCAAAATGACAATGGTGCAACTCCAAAACGAGGCAAAAGTAATGTCATAATATTAATTCGCCGACATTTTGTTACGAATGAAAAAAATTGATTTCTATTTTCACGAAAAATTTTCTTGATGATATGGAATTGTTAAAATTAAGTTGAAAAAATGATAGCGACCAAATAACCGATTATTATAGTCAGTGGCGGATCTAAGTAATTTGCCGCCCTAGGCACTTATTTTTCTATTGTTAAAAAAGCAAGTGCTATTGTTGATCTTAAGTAATTTTTGACTCGCTTTAGTGTTGAAACTGAAAATAAACATCTACTTGTTATTTGTATATTGTAGAAGCTTATTTTTTAATAAAATATTTCATTCCTTGATTATTAATTGCCTTCCAATATTTAGAACAGAGAAAGACCTTTCAGCAGTGGAATTGGAAATTGGTGTACATACGTACATTGTACACGCAATGTCAATATTTGGGAACAATGTGCAGAGATCATTTGGAGCAAATCCTGAGGCAAATTTTGTATTAAAGCTTTTTCAGCACATTAAGACTTGAACTGGAGAAGTTCGTCACTTAATAATTTTTCTAAATCTTCACGAAAACTTTTTCGTAATATTCCCGTTTTTCGCGTAGTTCATTGTTTCTCAAGGTTGTCATAGCAATTGGACCGCCAAATTTTTCCAGAGCCTTCACATATGACACAGATCTTATTTTTAACTCATAGATCAATTGATCTAAAATTACACAGAATGTAGAAATTCTGAAACCATCTCTGCCACTAGTTTCCTCATCTCTTGTTTCACCAAACTGCAATGCACACGTTTTGTATTCCTTAATGATAGATATCTCCAGAGCTTTTTTTGCATATGCATACTCTACAACCATTTATTTTGTGAGGCTATTATAATGTGTGAGCCAAAGTATGGGTGGATTCGATCACGTTAAATGGCGATTTATAGAGGAAACAGTTCAAGAAAATGTGGGGTTTATTGAAAAATAGACCCATAGCTGCCCAAGTGTCGTCTTTAGCGGGATAAAACATTTCTCTGCACAAGTCTACCACCTAACTCCACCCTTTAGGGGACTCCGCTGTAAAAATGCGTTTCAATATCAATTAAAATCACTCGTTTTGCCGCCCCCCACAGTCCATTCTGCCACCTCCTACAGTCTATTTTGCATTTGATAAGAGGTCTTGAGCTTATAGTCCTTGGGTCTTATAGAGCAATATCTATTTCAATCACTCATTTTGCCGCCCCCCACAGTCCATTCTGCCACCTCCAACAGTCTATTTTGCATTTGATAAGAGGTCTTGAGCTTATAGTTCTTGGGTCTTATAGAGCAATATCTATTTCAATCACTCATTTTGCCTCCCCCCACAGTCCATTCTGCCACCTCCTACAGTCCATTTTGCATTTGATAAGAGGTCTTGAGCTTATAGTCCTTGGGTCTTATAGAACAATATCTATTTCAATCACTCATTTTGCCGCCCCTTACAGTCCATTTTGCCGCCTCTTATGCGTACCGCGCTGAGCACTGGGTAAAATTTTCTTAAATATCTTTTATAGTCGTCTTTATTTAACTATATGGTACAATACATGGTGGTTTTTAATCGGTTAAATCGTCCATTCGTATTGCATAAATAGTGCCGAATATAAATGTTTTTTAAGTACCATTAAAATAAAATCAAGTTCAATACTTAAATTATAAAAAATTTTTTTTATCACTCCGAAAATTTGACGCCCCCCAAAATCTGTCGCCCTAGGCAGGTGCGTACTGGTGCCTTAGGGTTAATCCGCCACTGATTATAGTACATAATTTATATGACAATACTTTTGCCTCGTTTTGGAGTTGCACCATTGTCGTTTTGAACGGCTCATATGTTCGTAACTTGTCCAATTCATTTTTAAGTGTTCTTTTTATAAAAAATATAACATTGTCAAAAAAAAACAACATTTCTTAAACAACATTTTTTAAACTTAAAAATACTTTTGATTTTTTTTTAAAAAAACCCCCCTTAAATTTTTTTTAAAAGTACTTTAAATTAAAGCATAGTTTATAAGCTTTAAAATGTTTATGACTCAAGAAGGGATTCGGCCGCTAGATGAGAGTTTTTGTATTTTGGACGACCGCTGCAGGCAAAACTCTTCGTTTACTCAAGAGGAAGGCATCTTACGAAAAAAGTGTACTAGGCATAAAATGCTTAGAATCGTTCAAGAAATACGTTTGAATTTTTTTGGTAATTTTTTGGAAAGTTAAAAAAAAAACTTTTTTTTTCTTTGAACGAACGAACCATCGCAGTAAGTAGAAACAATGTGAACATTTCAAACCCATCTATGACATTAAATACAAAATTTGTATTTTGTTGGAAACTAACAGTAAAAATAAATTTGAACACATGTGACCCATTTGCTTTAAGTGTTAAGTAGTAAAATTGTACGGTCTCTTTGTATCTGTTCCAGAGTTCTGTCTCGCTTTCAACTGAAAAAGATATTCGCTAAGAGAAACATAACATTTGTTCCTTTTACTGCTCTGCATTGTTTCTTTTAAATATTTTATTTGCATTTCTCATTTTTTATTTTTATGTAGAAAATAATTTTTTGTTTGTTTTATCCATTTGTTTGAACGCATTCTATTCAGTCCATTGTTCAGCATCGGTGACAACAAAACGAAATCCAAATTATTCATGCAAATTTCTGACTGCTGGAAAATCATTGGGGAAAAGTTGTGTTGGCGACATCTAAAATGTTCATGAATTATGGATGAATGTTCATTTGTTTTCTAAATAAATGATTATTTTGTGTAGAAATTGTTTTGTGTTGTACCAAATACTTATATATATCCCCATGTACGTATGCAGATATATGTTTTTCTATGCAAATACATGTGTAGATATGTATATTTAAGCTCTAGATAAAATGGGTTAAGTTGTTAAAGGTATTAGTAGAGTTAAGTGGGATCTTATTGCTTGCAGTTTTTAACGCGAAACAGAGATAATAGTAGATTTGGAAGCTCAAATCCATCTAAAAAATTCAACAGCTTAAATTTTAAACTAATAATTTTTCTAATTTTTTCGGGCATTTTTTGGTTCTAAAAAAGGTTTCAGGTCCAACAAATTGTCTCTGAAGTGGACGAAATTTCATTTTTGGTGCCGGAGGAGTGAAATTCCGCGGAACTTTTGTTTATTCCATACAAATCTGCATAAGACATCAGTCATTCTTATACTAACATAAAATAGATAAATAAATAAATACATCTGAACCAGCTCAGTCAGGAGCATTCTTTGCATATAATGCCCTGCCTAGTTAAGTGCCGAATATGAATTCGATGCGTTGGTCAATAAGTGGGCGTAAAAAGATAAGCGCCACGCCCAATATTTAACGATTGAAAGTTTTAAAACATTATAAAACTATGACAATAACGCCCACAAAAAAATTAAATAGCTCCCATATTGCATATTTTCGTATGATATAAATGAATTGTGGGCGTTGTTTCCAAATCGCTTATCGTCAACATTTATGTATACTAGAATCGCCCAGTGATCAAAATTCGAACATAAATGTATTTAATAATTTTGGAACTTTTTGGAAACTTTTAGTACTTTTTTTGCTATTTGGTACGAAATTTAAAGTCGCACTCCATTTCTAACGTAGTAAAGAAAGATGGACAAGCTTTTGTCTTGCGCATTAATATATAGACGAAAATAATGTGGACTTTTTTTATGACTAAAAGTTCAATCAAAAATTAATTTTCAATATATATATGTCATTAAGTAACACACTTAAAAATTCTTAAAAATTTTTTTTTACTACTTCTAGTGACTTAAGCATGAATCAAAACCTACTTAATTTCAGCGAAATCCGAGATGGTGAAACCAAATCTTGTTACACTTGGCATGTAGTATTTCATTGTAGAAGGTACACTGTCGAAAAATATACTCATTCAAAGTACCACATTCCCAAAAATAACCGTTAGTGAGAAATCAAATTTGAAATACCTTTGACCCTAGAATTACTCGAAAACGACTTCACTTCAGTTGTTCTGTCAAATAGATTTTGATTAAATGAGGCTCCCAGAAACTTATTGAAGAGCTGATTGGAAGAACATGTCAAAAGATGATTTAATAAATTTGAGATGATTTTCTTTAAAGTTGATGAATTACCTTCAAATGCCTTTTTTATCAGTTCACTTGATGTCATTAGAAAGGTATTCAAACAGCTATAAAATAGTTTTGTATGTATGTATGTATTCTCCTTTAACTCCTAGGAGGAGCATAGGGCCAATATGAAATCTCTCCATTTGTCACGATCCCTTGCGATGACTTTGATCTCTTGCCACGATTTTCCCGATTCTTGGATTTCCTTTTCCAACGACCTTTTCCAGTTGGTTTTGGGTCTACCACGTCCTCTACTGCCTTGTGGATTCCACTCAAGGGCCTGGCGACAAACTTCGCTGTGTGGTTTCCGGAGAGTGTGACCAATCCATCCCCATTTGCGCAGCTTGATCTCGTTTGCTATAGCCTTCTGTTTGCATTTTTGATGTAGCTCGGCATTTGATATAGTGCGAGGCCACCAAACCTTTAGTATACGCCTTAAGCATTTGTGGACGAATACTTGCAGCTTGTTTGTTAGTTGTTCAGTAACAAGCCATGTTTCGCACCCATATAACAAAACCGATTTCACATTCGAATCAAAAATGCGCACTCTCTTTTTGGTGGATATAACGGATGAAGACCATATTTTGTTCAGTTGAGCAAACGCGCCTTTTGCTTTTGCTAACCAACTTTTAAATCTGGGGCACGACTTTCAAGATATGGTATATTTTATATCTGTTATCTACTTTTTTAAAAAGTAACTCAGTTCTTCAATTCACCAGAAATGTGCGGGTGGTCGGATTTCGATGTAAATTTTTTTAAGATTAAGTTTGACTGTAAAATAAATAACCCACGTTTTTTTTTTTTTTTTCTTTTCTTTCAGTTAATGAAAATTGCAGTGGAAGTTTAAACAAAATATTGAAATTGGAGTACCGACAACTAATCGTATAAGTCAATACTTAGGTTCTTGCAAAGTGAACTGTATTAGTGTATAAAAAAGTCATAAGTTGTATGGCATAAAAAGTGAAAAAATCTAAATTTAAATGAAATCACTTCTTAAAAAAGAAATAGAATTGTGAAAAGGGCTACATATAAAAAACGCAAGCAACACGTTAATAATTCATATGTGCATGTATATACGTAATTGTATGCATGTATTCATAAGTAAATGTGCAAATCAGCTATAAAAGAAATATAAAAATCTGAGCCAATAAAATAACGACACACAAACATAGAAAATTATGACAAAAGGACCGAAAGGACTAAAAAAATTATTGCGTGTTGGTAGACCATGAAAAATATAAATCGCATGCGAACAACTGCTATCGACGACATGAAAACAATTTTTCACTCACACCCCACCACCTCCCCAACTACAAGCGAATTGGCGACAAATTGCAGTGTCAGCAACATCAGCAACAATATCAGACAGTTAAGCAGACGGCGCCAACAACAACATCAATAACAATTACAACAATAGAACGCGCTATAAAGGATACAACCACCCCCAAAGCAAGCAAGACGTAAATAATGACGTCACCCTCAACTTCCGCTTACACTGTCTTTGTCGCCATCAACATTCCCATACCACTGAACTTCTTAGATTGTGTCAAAGTCATGGCATAAGAGTGTCACTTAATATCTATCAGCAAATGAAAAGGATAACCCTCAAACAAAAAACGAAAAAACAGCAAAAACTACTACTTACTATATAAGTACATAGTTAAATCGAAGCACAAAATCCAAATTGTTTTACAAGAACCATCAACTGATTACATAGCACACTCAACGGTGCTACTCATTCGACACGGATAGTTACGCTGTGGAAAGCAGCGCAAACGCGGAAGTAAAAATGTCAGAGCACCTGCCCTCAACATCAACAGGTGAGTGGAAGAGTCTTGACTTACCGTCAGCAAACAATCCATTTTCGAAAATAAAAATGCGCTATTTATAGCGTCCATCACTATTACTCAGGCAACCCACCTGCTTGACACGATAATTGCCCTTTTTTAGGTTTTGTTTGAGTTCAATGTTTTTATTTGACGACACATCATGGTTTTTATGCAAATCGATTACACATTACTGTGGGGCAAAATTTCCAAAAATGTATCGAAAGCAAAAATATGCAGACAATGAAAACATAAAATTCTTTTCACGAGATGTTACATTTTTACTAATCTTTTTGCTTGAGAGTTGAAAAAAACAAAAAAAAAACTAAGTAGTGGTGGCTTATGACATTTCTGCAATGACCGATTCAATTCTATTACTTAGTAAATGATTGATTCCGTGTCAAACCGATCATGATTTTTTTGCCAAAATCTGATTTGGCTATAAATAAGCAGATGCAATATAATGGAGTCAATGAAGCATTTTAGATGGAAATCCTCAAGAACAGCTCCGATTTTGATGATTTTTTTTTTTAAATTTTGTTTTTTTTTATTTAAAATCAAAAACATTTTGGAGCGCGGTCGGAATTATACATATAATTTTTTGAACAATATTTAAAAGAGTTATATTTTCTTAAAAAAATTCTTTGAAGAAATGCAACAAACAAAAATCAAAATAGTCATATTATATGTACTTGGCGATTCTAAATCCGAATCTGGCATTAAAATTGCTGTATCTTTTATGGTTTCTGAGATATCTTCTCTTCTTATAGGGTCTAAAATTGTGTATATAAAAACTGTTGCTATGTTTTTTCAAGAACGGCTAAAGCGATTTTAATGAAACTTTGGAAAATAATACGCGCTTATATATGCTAAAGAATGAAATAGAATTTGTCTTAGTATATACTTATGAACAGGCGTGGCACCGACCCAAACTTTAAAATTGATTTGGTCATATCTTTTGAACCGTATAAAATTTTTTGATGAAAATTAGTACACAGCTACTGACAATTAATGCCTTGTAGTAAAAAAAAATTGGGAAAAATCAAAAAATTGCCACACCCACTTTTTAACCACTGAAAATTTTGATCTTTTGATTTTAATATTATTCGAATACAGATTTTGATGAAAATCAAAATTTTCAATGGTTACAAAATGGGCGTGGCACTTTTTCGATTTCGCCCATTACTCGTATAAGGCATTGATAGTCAGTAGCTGTGTACTAATTTTCATCAAAAAATTTTATACGGTTCAAAAGATATGACCAAATCAAATTTAAAGTTTGGGGCGGTGCCACGCCTCTTCATAAGTATATACTTAGACAAATTCTATTTCATTCTTTAGCATATATTAGCGCGCATTATTTTCCAAAGTTTCATTAAAATCGCTATAGCCGTTATTAAGAAAAACATAGCAACAGTTTTTATATACACAATTTTAGACCCTATAAGAAGAGAAGATATCTCAGAAACCATACAAGATACAGCAATTTTAATGCCAGATTCGGATTTAAAATTGCCAAGTACATATAATATGACTATTTTGATTTTTGTTTGTTGCATTTCTCTAAACAATTTTTTTTTTATGAAAATATAACTTTTTTAATATTGTTTAAAAAATTGTACAATTCCGACCGCTCTTCATTCAAAAAGTATTTTGCTTGTTTTTATAACAAGCGCAACAAATTATATAATCCCAACATTTTGGAAAATCAGCACCCAATGGGTGCAAATGGAAAAAAAATGATTTTTTAACTTTGGCGGCCTCTACCGCTCAAAATATCATCTTATGGATATCGCATCCCAGATCAAAAATACGTAGAATTTTATTGCCCGTAATTTTTGTTCCAAATTTTTTTCTATCCGAAAAACAGGAAACGAGATAAATTAAATCAAACATATTTCAAGATGGCGGCTAAAGCGCAAGGGTGGGGAGGTCACCTTTTTGGCGTTAGGCCTCTATAGTGGTCCTAAAAACATTAAGGAAAAAAAATTGCAGTGCTAAATTTTTTCTCGTTCTTCATACATCTTTCGACTTCACTGTACTAAAATAAAAACCGAAATAGCCATTTAAGATATATGCTAAATCCGAATCCGGCACGAAAAATGCACTAACTTATCATGATTTTGAGATATCCTAACCTAAAAGTGCAAAAACACCGATTTTAGCAATTTTTGAATTATAATAGTTTTTGGCCTTAAATCTTTATATGATACTTGAAAGAACTAGTTTTGGCCTTCAAAAACCAATTTGAATTATATCAATATCTTCATTTTACTCTGAAATATCCTGACTGCAATAACGAAAAACCATATTTTTTGCGGTTTTTTAACTTTTTAGGCTACGATATTTTGGAAAAAAGAGATATCGATATAACTCAAAATGGGGTTTGAAGGCCAAAACTAGTTCTTTTAAATACCATATCAAGATTAATGGCCAGAAAATATCATAACGGTGTTTTTTGCAGTTTTAGGTTAGGATAGCTCAAAATCCTTTAAAGTTAGCACAATTTTCGGATTCAACACCCTGTACTTTAACAATTAATGGCACTAGGACCAAATCCTCCCGGATTATTGTCCTTGTACACCGGATCTATTATATTGCCAAATTTGAACGAAATCGGAGACAAGAAAATTTAAACCTGGTACACTTGGCGTGTTTTGCTTCATATATGGAAATTTTAGAACAATTTTCAAAATGAGATTTTTTAAAAAGTGCTGTACGTAGGATTTATCGGTTTGCATATTTCAACTGTGGAAGCATTCCACAATATTATTGTGGTAAAAAATTGCATGTGGTCTTACGCATAATTTAAATTGTTTAAGGCCCACAGAGCTTTATTGACTCCACTCTCATTATGGTACCCAAAAAAAAAATGATTTATTCGGACAGCCTCGCTACTGCTCCCAAACCAACATTGAAGTAAATGTGGTACAAGTCGGTCTGATTTTTGAACATCTTTCGCACCGTTTTGTGTTGTATTATGTACGTTACATTTGGCAGTTTTAATTTTTTTCTGATATTTATGACTCCAGCACCAAAACCAAACTAAGGCCCAAAACTTGAATGGTATAAGATGCTAATGATAAATAATGCTTTAAGAATTCAACGGAGGATGGGGTTTTAAATTTTTTTTTTTTTTGAGAATCGAAAATAATTATCACGATAACAATGACTTTACTCCACTATTCACATTCAGTGTATTGCGTGCTGTCTTATAAATTCAATTATTTCTTTGCATATTAAAGTGGTACATAAATGCAGAAATTAATCGCCGTATAAATTTAATAAAACCTGCCCAATTACAATAAGGAACATTTTAAACAACATTCAAATTCTATGGCATAGCATTAATGCGCTGCTGAATTGAATTAAAGGCCCTATGGGCTAAAAGCCATGAAATCATTTCTATAAATGACAGGAAAACATTTGCGTGTGGCAATAGAATTTTATCTTTTCCTTCTTATTAAAAGGATCCCATTTTGTAAACAATCGTCTCTTATCTTTCGAAAGTTTCATGCTCTTCACTTTCACTTTGTGCAACGAACTATTCAGGCTTTATCTTTTGATATTTTTTTTAATGCCTCAATTATATTAAACAGCAAAGGCGTCCATTAATGCTGCAAGACAAAATGTCTTGTCTTGACGCTCATGTGTCACCTGCTGCTGTTGCTGACACAATGCTGTAGTAGGGATTGCTTTTAAATAAATTTCATAGTGTTGACGTAATCTTTTCTGTTAAACACACACACACACTCACTTAAGTATGATAAATAGCGTGAGAGGAGCAATTTTCATGAGAAATATTTGTGGACTTCTGGCAAAACAACCTAACTCGAATTTGGCAACTTTTCAGGAAAGCCTAAAAACTGATTAACTACTTTTCAATAATGTAGCTCAATTTCGTTGATGCAGCGTTGAATCTCCTCTTTCCATACATTTTTACTAATCTTAAAGTGTCAGCTGTCAAATTATTTCGTTTGGTTCATAACACTTCACCGCTTGAATGGCGCTAAGTTCGAATCTTGCGTAAGCTAAGGGACACCCTACTATCTCTGGAACAAGAATTCATATAGACATGACGATTATATCAATTGAGCCGTATTTAATTTTTATGTTTAGGACTAAAATCCTGGAGAAATGCCTTATCTCGACTTAGGTTGTTTTGTCAAAAGTCCACAGACATGTAAGTTGTCGGCAATAGCTGGGATGACATTGACACTATTTTAATAGTTTTTTTTTTTTTTTTTCAAAATTAAAGCGTTTTTTAACTTTTAGGTTAGAATTTCTTCTAATTCAGATATGACAGGGATCCTACGACTGGAATCGGATTTAGCACCAGGAAGTACATCCAAGAACATTTAGTCCCTGAATTGGAAAATTTTGTATATAAATACTATGTATTTAAAAAATGCCTAAAGTCATGCAAAAAAAAGATTTGCATTATTACGTCTATAATCCGGATTTAAGCTATCGTCTGTTTAGCCTATAAAACTGATTGCAAAACAAATTTGTAAAAACTTTTTAATAGGCTTTTTGGATGAAAGTATACTTTAGGCTTGATATATTGTGTTCTTATTAAATCTATCAACTCCTTTGCTATTTAGAATACATATGGACTAAAAGTTGGGAGATTTTGAAAATTTTAGAGATGCAACGCGATTTGTGACGTATCTGGCCATGGGCTAGGGGGGATAAGCAAGTGAAAAGAAAATCCTGAGAGAAGTTAAATACTAAATGTAGGTTAATATTTTCCCGCCCCAGGGCTCTTTGGAAACAGTGGAAAAAGATGGTTGGTATGTTCCACATAAATGTAGTGCAAGAAAAAATTATGTAAGTAGTTCGAAAATGTATGTTTTTCTTCTTATTTCACTCCATTTTTAAATGTTGGCTTTGTTCGCAATATCGCAGATGTTTCGTGCAAAATGGATAAAACCATCGGTCAATATTACTTGAAAAATGTAATGCTAGAAAGTTTGCTTAAGACATTCGGGCATCTTCATATTGTTTTTTGCCATCCTAGTGTGTACATTAGACTGCTTAAAATTTTTGTTTTTTTATCTTTTTTGCTTTCAAACATGTTTAGTAGTAGAAAGGATAGAAAATAGTTCTGGTGTAAGGAGAGCCCATAATGTTACTATTTACTGGATGCGCATTTTATTTCTATGTTTTTAGTATGAGTAGTGTGGTAAAGAGTACTTATCTTAATACTTCTGTGTATATCTCATGAAACAGAAAACTTAGACGAATGGTGCCAAAACCATTGGTAAACCATAAAATTTTTCATAAAAAAGTTCACAATAATTTTTTTCGTGAAAATGTCACTTCATTCATTTTTGAAACTTAGGATCATTTTAAAAATTAAGAAAAAGATATTCAATAATAAAAAAAGAACAGAAATCATAGTACCTATCTATTAAGTTTTGTTCTCTTCTTATGACCCATTAACGATGTCGGCTAGTCATGAAATATCTGCAACAAGTCTCACCATTCATTTTGCTCTACAACTAATGAATTTACGAATAAAATTATTATGAAGTTTCTTTTTAAAAATTGCATGTTCTTTTCAACGGTATTAACCCCATTCGTCTCAGTTTTCCCTTCCACGAGACATATACAAAATTGTTAAGAAAAGTACTTTTTACCGTACATGTAATACTAAAAACAAGGAAAATGATGCGCCACCAGTAAATATTTAGGTTATACCTTGAAACGTCGAAGATCGAATATTTTGAAGCAGTCTAGTGTACATATATTTTACATATCATTTTTGAAAATATTAAAAACTCGTAGATATGTAAATGACTTTCATTATGCTACAAACATACATATATGTATGTATGTATGAAACGTAAAAACTCATTTCACTCGAATAAGCAGCACCAAATGGTTTGCTTGTGTAACTAAAAGTTTTGCATTCAGCTTAAAATATTCCAACTTTAGTTTGAAGAAAATTTTAATAATTTTATGCATATTTTTTTCTATCTTTAGAAGACATGCCTGAAACTGTGCTTCAAAATTTAATATTTTCCCCCATAAATATTTTATAAAATTTGAATTCACCCTGTACTCGTACAGTGCTGGCTAACAGATTATTTGTATGTAGAAATACAAATATTCTGATTTTAATCAAATGCAACAGCTACGCTGGTCAAAAAAATTTTGCTAATACATATTGCTTCTTTTTGGTAAACAAAAATTTTTTTATGTAACAATAAGTTAAAATTATGAAGTTAGTTTATTGACATTTTTTTTTGCTTGTATAGTACTAATGAAACCCAGTGTGCCAGACGGTTCAAATCTCCGCTTTTTTATCCGTTACGGATCCGTTACTGATCCGTTGGCGGGAGAGATTCCCAAAAAAAAAGCGAATCGTCGAATCGAAATGGATCAGTAACGGATCCGAAACGGGTAAAAAAACGGAGAAATGAACCGTCTGGCACACTGGGTACCAACGCGCTTTTTCTAAGTTGAAGTATGATAATTTTATATTGAACTTATTAAACAGTCATTTTTGCAATTTTTCAACAACAGACGCAAGCAAGCGTTAACATGGAAATTAATTACATATGTTTCGGCTACTTCCCCATACATATTTATTAGGGTGGGCCAAATTGTATGGACGAAATTTTATCGACCTCGGCTACACGTCTATGTGAAAGTTCATTCAATTCTATGAAAATTTGCCCAAAGAACTATACCTTTGCGTTCAACTTTAGTTCGGCGCATTTTTGATCGAAAAATTTACCTTTTATTAATTTTTTTTTTTATTTTCATACTAAATTTAAAAAATTTTTATAAAGACAAAAGTAATGTCATTATATGACTTGGCTGCTTTTCTGTCAGTAATCAATTAAATTGGGTTCTGTTTACATAGAAAGTTAACTTGATGGTATGGAATTGATGCTATATATTTAAAAAAGTGATATGGGTCAAATAACCGATTATTATGACCGACTTTCAAAATAAACGATTCATATTTTTGGATGAATTTTTTCAAACAAAACACCAACCTAGGCTGAAAGTTCATTCAATTCTATGAATATTTACCCAAAGAACCATATCTCTACGTTCAACTTTAGTTCGGCGCATTTTCGATTGAAAATTTTACCTTGCGTTTAATATTTATTTTTATGCTTAATTTTCAAAATTCTTATAAAGACAAAAGTAATATCATAATATGTTTTGGCTGGTATTCTGTCAGTAATCAATAAAATTGGGTTTTGTTTTTACGAAAAGTTTACTTGATAGCGTGAAATTGATTATACAATAATTATTCCAAAAAATTATATCGGTCAAATAACCGATTTATTATAAACGATTCATATTTTTACATGGATTTTTGGTATATTGTTCTGTAAAATTAAAAAAAAGCGGCTAATTTATTTCCTAAAACTGCCTCTAGATGTTGCCCTGGAAAAAAATGAGTGTCAGATTCGGCATCCTAAAATACTTGGGTTGGTGTTTCGATTGAAAAAATCCATGTTAAAATATGAATCGTTTATAATAAATCGGTTATTTGACCGATATAATTTTTTGGAATAAATATAATCAATTTCACGCTACTAAGTAATTTTTTCGTAAAAATAGAACCCAATTTTATTGATAACTGACAGAATACTAACCAAAACATATTATGATATTACTTTTGTCTCTATAGGAATTTTGAAAATCAAGCATAAAAATAAATATTAAACGCAAGGTAAAATTTTCAATTGAAAATACGCCGAACTAAAGTTGAACGTAGAGATATGGTTCTTTGGGCAAATATTCATGGAATTGAATGAACTTTCAGCATAGGTTGGTGTTTCGTTTGAAAAAATTCATCCAAAAATATGAATCGTTTATTTTGAAAGTCGGTCATAATAATCGGCTTTTTGACCCATATCAATTTTTTAAATATTTATGACATTAATTTCATACTATCAAGTAAACTTTTTATGTAAACAGAACCCAATTTGATTGATTACTGACAGAATATTAGCTAAATCATATAATGACATTACTTTTGTCTTTATAAAAATTTTTAAAATTTAGTATGAAAATAAAAAAAATATAAATATTTAAAAGATAAAATTTTCGATCAAAAATGCGCCGAACTAAAGTTGAAATTCATAGAGTTGAATGAACTTTCACATAAGGGGGTAGCCGAGATCAGTTTTTAAATCGGCCCACCCTAATATTTATATATTTTCATATCGTCACTCTTAGGCCAGTTTCACGAAAGTGCAAATTTTTCGGTTTTGCACTAATGCGGTTTTCTTGTACAAAATGGTTCAATAAAGTTATGCCAAAAGTATGAAAGCTATATCTGAAGTGGTTTAACAGCAAATGCAAAGTTTATTACATGAAAAAGCTAAATTTTCATATTTCAAAAAATTTCAAATAGCAATTTCTCAAATTCAATAATTTTCACATTCGTGAATCTGGCCCAAGAGTGACGATATATAAACATGTATATAGCCTCATCAGATCAGTTTTAGTTAAATCTTGCCAGAAACCGTACTCGAACCCGCGACTCCGGTTTTCTAATGAAAGAAAACGCGGTGCTTAAGCGATTGTGCTATAGGTCACGAATAAACTCTCTAAACTTTTTGAGTTAAAATCTTAGAAAGAAATTTTAGTCTTGAAAACGGCACTTCAGATTTACTTAGAAATCGGTTTTATACCTTTCTAAATTACACTACAATTATTAAATTCCATCTAGAATAGCGCTACGTACAGCAATAAAATACTAGTATATTTTATCGCCTGCGTTCGTGCACCAGCACCTTAAAAAATGTTTCATATTTCCAAAAAAGGTGAATTAGAAACATCAATCCTTTTTGGACCGAATTCCTCCAGGCAATAGTTCATGGTATGTAATTACGTGCCTATGATATAAGCGAATTTTCAACATCCTTAAAACTTCTTTATTTAGGTAATTATGTTAAGATTTGGCCAAAACTCTCTTATGCCCCAAATAGACGGCAGCTCTAATGCACAATACAGACGCAATAATGTGAAATTTTTTAGTTGGACCCTGAATTGAGAAATTTTTTTTAGTCAATGTCTACGAAACATTTATTTCAAAAATGCTTAAAATCATGCCATATAATGTTTTACATTATCACGGGCATTTCTTAAATTAAATTGAAACTTTTAAAATTACTATTTAGTTAAAAACCCTTAGTTCTGGATGACACTACATCTCTTAGGCATAGGAGTTACTAAATTATTAATGATGTTCTACGTTATTCCATTCCAGGGGACTTTCAAAGCTTATAAGAGGTCTGTTATTTTCATTTTAACGATCTACCACAAGTTCTCAATCGAATTCGAATTGGGGATTGGGCAGGCCAACCAAGAACTTCTGTTTCATTGTTCTGAAACTAGGCTTTACAAACTTTAGAGGCGGGTTTTGAATTGTTGTTCTATTGGAACACGCATTTAAGTGGCTTCTTTTTATCGGCATAAGGCAGCATCACAGTTTTTGATATAAAAAGTATATGAAGCGATCTAGAATACTTCAATCTTACGAATTGGCCAAATCCTTTGACCAGAGAAGCAACTCCAGACCATTACATTCACTTCTTTGTACTTTAGAGGGCTTGCAATACTTTGGATTCAACCTTTCTCTTTTTGGTCTTCGTACTCTTCTTAATACTATCATCCGAATCTTTGATATTATACTTGGATTCATACAAGGTGGACCATTAAGATTTTATTAATTTGTTTGCTTTTTTTTTAATTTTCAACCTTAAATGGACAATAACTCCAACACCACGGAGCAGATTCGGATTAATCCATATAAAGCGTTAAACAATTTAAATTTTAAGCCGAGAATTTTTTCAATGTTTTCATCAAATGTTCTCTGAAATTGACCAAAATTTTCATGGTGCTTACTTACACCTAGCGAAACTTTTTTTGCCCGAGGAACAAAATAATAAGCAACTTTGAAATTACGAACCAGTCTATTCTACATACATGGTTTCGCCGACTACAAACAAAAAGAATAAAAGTTAAAAAAAAAATAGTGTATCTTTTCTGAAAAAACTTTTGGGCCAAAAACTCTTGATTCTAAGGCTCTTTTTTTCTGTGTACAAAAACAATTTTTCTCTTAATGCGATCATTTATGTAAAGAATAAAGTTTGAAACAAAATGATATAAAATCTAATTTAAAAATTGTACCTACCAGCCAGATAGCAAAATTTAGCACTCTTTGTGAAAAATCTGGTCTATTTCGGTATGTTCAAACTTAAATCAATCAGTCACTTAAATAAGATTTTTAATTGGCATATGTTTCGCTTAATTTGCTTATATGACCTTTCTTAAGTTTAGACTTTGATTCATACAGCACTTTACAATAGACATTTAGGCATACAAGATTTAAGCACACTAGCAACTGAATTCACACATTTAAATATAGTATGAAATTAATATACTACTCGTACCATCCACTGGCTACGTAAGAAACTGTCGGGAAAAATCAACATTCTGGAAGCTCATGGTGTATTCACGAAGTTTCTTAATTATTCTAGCTAGAGCTTTGCATGTGAAGCTTTACACTTTATGGTCATATGGTCACCTTATGATTTCAGCTGTTAATTTTCTTCATACGTTGCATACTTTCAGGATGTGAATTGTTCATAGGTATATTATTTTTGTACCGTTTTATCATTACTTCGTCACTATATAATTTCGGTAGCATCCGAAAAGATATCATTGTATGTTTTATAAGAATATTGCAATTACAATCATCGTTAAGCTTTTTTTTTATAAAGCGAGTTCAAGCTGATATATAAAAAAGTCACAATTCCTGATTTTGCTGTAATGTTACAAGTACATCATTCCAACACAGTTTTTCAAATAAAAAGGCTTAGTCCTGCTTCAAATTTTTGTTGAAACTATTAACAATGCCGCGTGACGATTTTTCATAGCAATTATCGTGCCACAGATTGGGCTCAGCAATTGGGGCTCTTTTCGGCCAATTTTCATTTTGGGCTTGAGATTTTTGGATAACTTAGACAATTTGAAAACGATTTTAATCTATAGGGTAGAGTCCCCCAAGGTGGACACACCTGAATTTTTTTTTTTTGCATAAGGTGGTAGCACTGTGTGCTTCATGTGTGTATTACAGTATGGTTTTTAGTTATGTTATGAAGTTACTCCTCGTGGCTCTTTGTCTGCTGCAATACCCCGGTCGCAGAAGTTACTCGAAAAGTTTGGACGGCGCTCGGAATAAGTTCGATTTAATAAACGAAAACAGTGTTTCCAAAAACGTAAGTACCCTTTCAACTTAGCTTACGTACCAAACAAACATATTGCAAGCAAATTTGCATGATATTGGGCGCTGATAATTTTTTTTGTTTTTTCCAAGTAAATTGCGTTTTTACCCTAAGGTGGATACTTTTTAAACCCTAAGGTAGACACATACGTTTTTCATCAAAATTTGTGCACAAATAATATTATTATTACGAAAGGTGATGAAAATGTTCGCGAAAAAAAAAAACAGCCATGTCCAGCAGAACCAACACGAAAATCTTTGAGATTTTCGGAACCATCGACTAAGCAAGAATCTTCAGATGACGATGTAGATTTTTGTATAATTTGATTGAAAAATATGCCTTCGACGCCAACGAAATCAAATTCCATTGCGTGCAACGAATGTACACGAGAGGTACACTTGAAATGTGTAAAAATGCGCGGCTCTGGGTACACTTGTGCTCAGTGTACCTCCGATAATGCTGATTGAGTCCTTTTTTTTTGTCTACTTAACGCTAGGTCTCCACTTACTTTGTATAACAAATTTTTCTTTTTATAAGGATTCCATGTAATTTTCAATAAAAAACATCAAAGATTAAATAAAATTGTCAAAACATGAATTTTTGGGGTTTTTTCCAACTTCTGGAGTGAATTTCTCAGGTGTGTTCACCTTGGGGGACCTTTTTTCAATGTGGCCATTTTTGACTATTTTTGAAATGGGTGATAATTTTGGTTATATTGAAGATATCAATTTCATGGTTGTTCGCTCATGAGTTAAGGTTTCAGGAAATGTATAATTGTTCAAGATATTTTATGTTGTTAAGATTCTACCATTGTTTAAAAGATTGGTGTTCACTTTGGGGGACTCTCCCCTATAAATTTTCGTTAAAATGCTACAATGACGAGATATTGGCAATATAAGCCGTTTATTTTGTAGCGTTAATATCTCGTCAGGAAAGCATTTAAATTAAAATTTACTTGAAATGAAATCGTCTTAAAATCGTCCTACTTATCCAAAAATCCGTGTTTTACAAGCTCAAAATGCAAATTGCCCAATTGACCAAAAGTGACCCAATTGTTAAACCGCTATCTTTGGCACGATAATTGCTACAAAAATAACATTGCACATCCGCGCGATTTAAGGCAAAAAACTTTTTTCTATAGGATTTTGATGGGAGGTATCTCATTTTCTTCAGGAACTTACGCTGATGTCAAATTTGAAGGAATTTTTAAAATCCCAACGACAGTTTTTTTTTTTAAGTCGGGTAAAGTGATTTTTCAGTACAAAATTTTTTACCATATTTTTTTAAAGACCAAAATTTTGAAAACAGAGGCCTAAGAAAAAAATGTAAACCGCAAACTTTATTCTACAGATTTTTCCCTATCATTTGATATTAAGAACATAAAAATGTAACTGCCGTAGAAAAAGTTATAACCTTTTGAAAATGAAAGTGTTTTTTTGGTATTCGCACATTTGCACACTAAAATCTATATATGCCAAGTAGGAACAAATTTAAATCGAACTGTTGTGAACTAAAAAAAAAGTGTCAAATTACTCCTGAGCACTTACTAAATAAGACAAAAAAGTTTTGAAAAAAAGTTCATCGACTACTGTTTGAAAAAGGTCGAAAAACGGTACACTCTCATTTTCAAAAGGTTATAACTTTTTTTACGGCAGTTACATTTTTATGTTCTTAATATCAAATGATAGGGAAAAATCTGTAGAATAAAGTTTGCGGCTTACATTTTTTTCTTAGGCCTCTGTTTTCAAAAATATGGTAAAAAATTTTGTACTGAAAAATCACTTTACCCAACTTAAAAAAAAAACTGTCGTTGGGATTTTAAAAATTCTTTCAAATTTGACATCAGCGTAAGTTCCTAAAGAAAATGAGATACCTCTCATCAAAATCCTATAGAAAACGCATTTCGCGCGGACGTATATTGTAAATTAATTGTTTCAATGAAAATTTTAAGCCGGGTTAAGTATTTTTATTTGTCTACTTGACAAAGAATGACCCATGTATTTATATTTTTATTGGTTTAGTCATTAGATCTCTTTGCTTTAATAATAAAAAGATAATGTCAATTTGTAAATTGATTATTGGTTTTATTTAAGTCAAATCTTTAACTTATGCCACAAATACCAAACAAATTATCTTTACATAACAATATACATATTTATCGTTGACAGAAACAATTGTTAAGCGATATATGTACAAAGTAATCTTTATATTATATGTTTGTATATCATAAGGTGGATATATTATATTTGTATGTACCATGTTGACAAAGCATTAGACAACAGCGTAACTGTAATATTTTGCAAACCTTATTTGGGGTTGGTGAACACAAAAATTAAATTTGTTTATCTTGTTGCCGTACCGGAGATAATCTAAAATTCAGACTGTTTGAGTTATAACCTCATGTACTCATATAAAAATATCCCGATAATACCAAGTTCGAAAATTCACCCAAAAAATGTCATTAGAGAGAGAAAATAATGAATTATGTAATGTAGAACAGATACTAAAATTATTTCAAAACATCGTTTGCGATGTATTCTAATAATACCTACTTATTAGTCTTACGTTCTTCTGAAAACGTACAGGAAGTTAAAGTTAACAGAATTTATTGGTAGCTACCGCATCGTTGTAATTTTCAACTTTAATTTAAATTTTAACCCTTTTCTACAGTAATCCAGATTATCAACGTAGGTGATTAGTTAAAAATGTCATTATTCCCAGGTGATAAATTTACATAAATATTCCGCGCTCAGTCACAGAATTCACTTAAGTGCAGACGTAATGATGTCACGTCACAGGTCGAGTCAAGTGCTTTTGTGTGACTAATCCCCATAAAATAGTCGCTGTAGTAAGGATAACCCACAATAATTACAATTAATGTCAAAAAGTTTAATTTTTAATTTATACTGCTCGGAAATGTAATGCAGAATTTATAAGTCTGGCCTCCATGTTGTAGTTGCGATTACTTACTTTTATTGTATAGGCACTTGTGGCAACTAAGCATGGTACATCAAAAATGTAACTAATTTGTTCAGTTGCCGTTTTTTCTCTTCAGCTGCCTACCTGTAGTTGTAAATTTTTTTTTTTAACTATGAGTTACACAATATTCAAGCCTTTTGAATTCCCTTTTGAAGTGTCCTTGAGAAGGCGCGCCTTCTTTTGTCTACTTCAGTGTTGCTGTCAGCATAATCAAAACATAAAGTTGCCTGTGGTTGTGTGGTTAATATTTCAGTGGAAGGTAAGAAAAAAACTCTATATGAAAAGAAATATTGTTGGCAATAATTCCTAAAATGGCATTACATGGCTGAATGCCACTTTTTGCTGCTTCCTTCATTCACTTATATTTCTTCATTTATTCATTCATTCAATCAATAATAGAAAATGCTGAAAGAAATGCTAAAACCCAATTGCAGAAGTGGCCAACCAAACATTTGTAAAACGCAGATTAAAGTTAGTTGATTTGATTTGATTTGATTTGATTTGATTTGATTTGATTCGATTTGATTTGATTTGATTTGATTTGATTTGATTTGATTTGATTTGATTTGATTTGATTTGATTTGATTTGATTTGATTTGATTTGATTTGATTTGATTTGATTTGATTTGATTTGATTTGATTTGATTTGATTTGATTTGATTTGATTTGATTTGATTTGATTTGATTTGATTTGATTTGATTTGATTTGATTTGATTTGATTTGATTTGATTTGATTTGATTTGATTTGATTTGATTTGATTTGATTTGATTTGATTTGATTTGATTTGATTTGATTTGATTTGATTTGATTTGATTTGATTTGATTTGATTTGATTTGATTTGATTTGATTTGATTTGATTTGATTTGATTTGATTTGATTTGATTTGATTTGATTTGATTTGATTTGATTTGATTTGATTTGATTTGATTTGATTTGATTTGATTTGATTTGATTTGATTTGATTTGATTTGATTTGATTTGATTTGATTTGATTTGATTTGATTTGATTTGATTTGATTTGATTTGATTTGATTTGATTTGATTTGATTTGATTTGATTTGATTTGATTTGATTTGATTTGATTTGATTTGATTTGATTTGATTTGATTTGATTTGATTTGATTTGATTTGATTTGATTTGATTTGATTTGATTTGATTTGATTTGATTTGATTTGATTTGATTTGATTTGATTTGATTTGATTTGATTTGATTTGATTTGATTTGATTTGATTTGATTTGATTTGATTTGATTTGATTTGATTTGATTTGATTTGATTTGATTTGATTTGATTTGATTTGATTTGATTTGATTTGATTTGATTTGATTTGATTTGATTTGATTTGATTTGATTTGATTTGATTTGATTTGATTTGATTTGATTTGATTTGATTTGATTTGATTTGATTTGATTTGATTTGATTTGATTTGATTTGATTTGATTTGATTTGATTTGATTTGATTTGATTTGATTTGATTTGATTTGATTTGATTTGATTTGATTTGATTTGATTTGATTTGATTTGATTTGATTTGATTTGATTTGATTTGATTTGATTTGATTTGATTTGATTTGATTTGATTTGATTTGATTTGATTTGATTTGATTTGATTTGATTTGATTTGATTTGATTTGATTTGATTTGATTTGATTTGATTTGATTTGATTTGATTTGATTTGATTGGATTGGATTGGATTGGATTGGATTGGATTGGATTGGATTGGATTGGATTGGATTGGATTTGATTTGATTTGATTTGATTTGATTTGATTTGATTTGATTTGATTTGGTATCAATTCGTACCTTACCGTTCAGTGCAGGGCAAAAACGATATCCTTAACTTTTAATCAGCTCTAAAACTGTCATCTCCATTATTAATCTAGTGAGTTGCCCATTCTCGCAATTGATTTTGCTCTCTTGTGCACTCTCATTTCAGTGAGTTGTTAAGTTTTTTCTTCTATGTTATATTGTTTGGTACTTCTACAAAACATGAATAGGTAATATCAGCTTAGTACATGCAAAACCTAAATAAAAAGAAGCATTTTTGTGGGTGGCCAAGTAAACTCTTCAGTAGCCTAGCCACTTTTATACTAAAAAGCAACTCTCATTCGTTACATGCACAAGTTCTCGCAAAACAAAAATTCATTAAAATATGCAACAGCAAGGATAACACGTCCTTTGTGCCGTTGATGCTGTTGTAACAAGACGAGTAACATCCGCACTGTGCACATCCAGCACGTTCCTAACGCCCGCTGCTTGACGTTTGACTTTTTCGTTCTATGTGTTTGTAAGTGGGAGTGTATGTATGTGTTTTTTGTGAATGACTATGTATGTGCGTGTATGTCAGAGATAGTGGCGCGAAACAAATACACTCTCGTGCCATGCACAATCATGCAGTACGAGCGAACTAACTTTTTCACAGCAGCGCAGCAGCTACAGCAGGGAAGAATCATCATAAAAATGTACATATTTTCCACATATACTAAGTACGAGTATAAACAAAGTACTGCCGACTTTTAGGAGCTTCGGCATTTATGTCATATCATGGCACAGCTGAGTGTGAATTCGAACGTTGAACGTGTCAGTACGCTCGCTGTCACAATCAGTACCCAACTGTGGTGCAACGGAAATTATAAAGAGTTTTTTTATTGTCTGAATTCAATTGAAATTGATTAACTTGAAGAAGTGACTTTGTGCATATCGGAATCTAGTACTATTAAAGAAAATGTTTTTAACAGAAAATATCGAAATAACTTGAATTTTTTAAATTAGTCGGAGTTCCACTAAAACATTAAAATGAATTATAAAAATGGTGCATAGTTATAGGAGTGTTCCTACGCGTCTAATTAGCTACATGTTGTGTTATTTTGTTGATTTTGTATTAAACTAAGTAGTTTGCACATTTGTATTTATAAACTATGTATTCCAGAAGGTCCACATTTCACTCAAAGATTGAGTTTCAATACCGTCAGTTCCTTGATAAGAAGTAAGCTGCTGGTCGCTTTTCCATTTAATATTTTGCTATTTAAAAAAAAACGTTGTGTATGTAAAATACTGCACTTTCTCTGAAAGAATGAGGCTATATCTTGAAAAAAGTTAAAAAATGGATATTTTATCATATTGCAGCCATGTCAAAATTTATTCCAGTTTAATCATGAACAACATGTCGGAAGAGTAACATTTTATTTAAATGGACAAAATAATTTTCTTATTACCATTTTTCTGAATACTCAATAAGCTGGGAATAGTGAAAAATTTTCATGAAACTAGGAAATAAGAGCTCCTAAATATATGGTTTAAACAGTCACAAAAATATGTGTTTTTTTTGGTCTTTGTGTTTAAATTTTCAAACAAGAATATCTCGAAAACAATAGCTAAACTAACATTTGATTTGTGTCATAATCAAAGGACATTCCTATTTTATTATTCACAAACCTTGTTGTTTATTTAGTATTTAAAATAAAATCCTCTAAGTCTGAACATTTTTCTGTAGAAACCTGTAGAGTAGAGAAAATTAATTTTTTATATACTTTTGCCCAAGTTGTCTCACACAAGTTTCAAGTTTAGCTTACTGTTGAGGCTAAGAATTTATGAGAAATAAATAGAAATTCGCAGCTGGCGTAAATGTGTTGTGGTTTGTGTATTTAATATTTGTCATTGCATTTTAAATAAAACAAGATGGCACTGTATATGTTTGCCCAAAACTTTTATTAACTTTTTCATGCTAAAAAACTTAAGCTACATTTTTGATAGAAGAAAATACGGTGAATAAAAAGGACACTGTAAAGTTCGAAAGCTAACGGTTTGATAGGTAACATTGGAAGAATTTTAAGGAAAAAAAAAATTTTTTATGGCCTCTAAATTCGATGCGATTTTGTTTTTTCTTATGTCTCCGTTATTTGACGTCCGATCAACAAGTATAGTATATCGTTGTAAGTGTCTCAACTACATTTCATTCATTGGAATCATTTATCTCAGATTTTTTTTTCGATTAGCTGTA
The DNA here is from genome assembly GCA_951812925.1 of Calliopum simillimum. Lineage (NCBI taxonomy): Eukaryota > Metazoa > Arthropoda > Insecta > Diptera > Lauxaniidae > Calliopum > Calliopum simillimum. Next base: position 69,598,793 of record OX638370.1, read on the forward strand.
CTCATTATTTCTGCCAAGGACACCTTATAAAATTGAACCCCACAAAAAATCATAAAATTCTTTTCTACAAAGTTTCCTCAAATTGTTGAAGTTATAGCGAATCTAAAAGCTCAGCACAAAATATGAAAAACAGGATGTTTCAGAAACGAATGTCGCCCGCTAAGACTATGCAATATTCCTGTTTGAAATGTCAAAATATTGCATAGTTTTAGGGGGCGACATTCGTTTTTGAAACATCCTGTTTTCCATATTTTGTACTGCGCTTATAGATTCGCTATAACTTGTTCAACTTCAACAATTTGAGGAAACTTTGTAGAGGAGAATTTTCTGATTTTTTGTGGAGTTCAATTTTATAAAGTGTCCTTGGCACCTTAGGGTGGTAGAAACGGAGATAATGAGTACAACTAGTCGAAAAAAAAAAACTGACATAAAAGATTTCTATGAACGAAATGTAGTTGAGACATTTACAACGATATACTACACTTGTTGACCGGACGTCAAATGTCGGAGATATAAGGAAAAAAAAACAAAGCCGCATCGAATTTAGAGGCCGAAAAAAAAAATGTTTTTTTCTTTCAAATTCTTTCAATATTGGCTTTCAAACTGGGGGCGGTCATTCGAACAGTTTTTTTTTTTTTTTTTTTGTATGGGGGTCGATACTATCTACGGTACAGTATATTAGAAAAACTCTCGCTGATAATTTTTCTTAACTTTTATCCAGTCAAATAACCTTTTACATTCTACATTTTATCGCTTTAAAAACAAAAAAGTTGGTTTCATTAAAAAAGTATTCGTATTACGCTCAATTTAAGCCAAGTTTTAAATGGAAAATTTTACTCTCTGTGACATTTGCAACGAAGCGGAAATGTACACATTTTTCGCTTCGCTTGCATCCTTTTACATACAATTCAACGCTTCTGCTATTAAATGCATTTGAATTAATTTCCTTGCATACTTTTAGACGATGTTGTGCCTCACAGTTAAGCAATTTTCTCTTAAGTGGCTGTATCACTCAAAATGTACGCTTAGTGCCTGTGTGCACTTGTCGGAATAAAAGCATAAAATCGGGTTAAACTACGAAATAAACTAAATAACACAATGTTGATATGTCTCGTTTACATACACTTATAAAATACTATTTAGTTTTGTGCACAGTGAGAAATATTTTATAAATTCAAAATTTAATATAGTAACATTAATATAAAATTTTTTTTAAAAACTACACTGATGTTCTTCAAAAAATGAATGAATGCAAAACAGAAAGAATATTCTCAGTGTACTTTGGTACACATAAATAGAAGCCCGCATACAAATTCAAAGTAATTTTCTTATGGCTTAGTTATTTGATCGATTTCTGCTGATACTTGACTGCTGTTTGTGCATTAGCATAATTAATATATTTGAGAGACTTTTAGTGGAATTTTCGATTTTATTAAAAAGCACCAAATTTTATTACTTATTACTTTGCGTACTTAACATGTGAGTTAAAGTTTGGTTATGCGTTTTCGCAAGTTATTAAAACACAAAAAGTATTCACCATGCCCGAGGAAATTAAATAAAATACATCCAGGTATGATATATGCATGCACAGAGAAAACTATTAGACTTTATATTTAAATTGTAAATTTCGGAAAGGACTCTAATCGGATTTCATTGTTTTAACCTTTTTTATATGGGATCTTTCGGTAGGGGCTAGCGGCCAATGTTCGATTAATCGAACACTTGATTTTTCCACATAACGAGTGGAGATAAAAATTACTCTAAACCCAATGTGCATAAAAACGGATGTGGATCCGTTTCGAATCCGTAACGTACATCAAAAACGAATTCAAAACGGATTTGCTTTTAATAATGTCAATGCTGTGCTTAACGTTTTGAAGCGCTTATTAGTGATTAAAAAAAAAAAAAAACATAAAAAAAAGAAAAGAAAAAAATATAACGATCCGCCTGTAGTAAGATTCGAACACGGATTAATCCGCAGTGACGGATCCGTTTCGGATCCGAAATGTACGTGAAAACGAATTCAAAACAGATTCGCTTTAAAAAATATTAATGCTGTTGATTAACAAGAAAAAAAAAACATTTCAATGCGCATATTAACAATTAAAAAAAAAAAAATTATAACGAAAAAATTAAGAAAAATTAGGACAAAAGTCCACCAGGATTCGAACCTGGGAAAATCCGTTTTGAACCCGTAAATGCTTCAAATACGAACTCGAAACGGATTTGGTTTAATTAATGTTAATGATGATAAAAAAAACATTTTTTATTTGTTTTTTTTTATACCCTACACCCAGGGTATATTCACTTTGTCCTTCCGTTTGTAAAGCAGAGAAGGAGACAGGTATGGAAAAGTTTATATATTCATGATCAGCTTCACCTCCTGAGCCGATATAGCCATGTCCGTCTGTCTGGCAGGCTGGCTGTCTGTGCATGAAAACACATTTTTTGGGAAAACTGAACAAGATAATTCAACGAAATTTGGTACTCTACCTACGTCGTCAAAGTTAGCTCGAGGAATTGAAAATAAATTGAAAATGAGCGAAATTGGTTAACGGAGACGCCTACCGCCCTTACAAAAAATATATTCAAAATGTAACTTTAGGAGTATTTTTCACGACAATACAACCAAAGTACACATAGGAATAGAAAGCGCAAGCTCTGAGCAAAGATAAGACGAATTTGCGCAAGAAGGCGTGGCACCTCCCATACAAGCAAAAGTTTCAAAATGCTATACTGAAAGAGTTTTTTAAGACAAGCAAACTAAATTTCACCCAAACACTACGAACTATAAATTCGCGTTCTGTGCAAAATGAAGATGAACTCGAAAGCGTTTTTTGAGATAATCCAACTAAATTTCACTCAGATACTAAGAACTATAAATGCAAGCACGGAGCAAAAACTGGGTGGACTCGGAAAAGAGGGCATGGCAAGGTTTCAATAGGTTATACCGAAAGAGTTTTTTGAGATAATCCACGCTCTGTGCAAATATAGATGAACTCGGACAAGAGGGCGTGGTACTTCCCATATAAGCAAAGGCTTAATATGCTATACTAAAAGAGTTTTTTGAGATAATCCAACAAAATTTCACTCAGACACTAAGGACTATAAATGCAAGCACGGAGCAAAAACTGAGTGGACTCGGAAAAAACGACATGGCACCTCCCATGTAAGCAAAATTTTCGAAATACTGCAGTGTAGGGTATTTAGTGTTTGGCATGGCCAAAGGTAACACCCTTACTAGTTTTTTTTTTATCTTTTTATGATTTTTTTCTAAGCGTTTCAACATTTTTAGTTTTTTTTTTTAATAAGCAGCATTAACATTATTAAAAGCGAATCCGTTTTGAACTCGCAAACACGAATGGATTCGCTTTTTTAGAGGAATTTCATCCGCAAACGGGTCGGTAACGATTTTAGAAGTAATGACACATTTCAAAATTTAAAAATGACACCTGTGTCACGTAGAGCTTTAAAATTTGATACGTTTTTGTATTAGCATTTTTAGCCGCAAAAAGCAATTTTTTCAAAACTCAAGAGATTCCGATCCGTGGCACATTTTTATCGGGTTTAGACTTTGTAAAAGGAGGTACTTTGAAAGAGAGGTGGATGTCACACCATTAATTTTGCAATTTCGCATTTGGTTTTTTAGCAAAAACTGTGTCCTTTTTGTGAATTAATTTAACATACACTTTTTCGTAAAAAAAAAATACCATAAGGTGCCGGCCGCTACGCTTCGAAACTGGAACTGGTCTAGAGCCTAAACATCTTCTACTCTAAATTTAAAAAGAATTATCTATTCACTATTAGCTATTTTTAGAAAAAATAATTAAAAAGGATAAACTTCATGAAGTTCAATTTTCGAGAATAAAGATACACTTTTTTAGGAAAAATTTTTTTTTTTAAATCCGAAAATTTATTTTATTCCAACTTTTCAAAACTGAGTAATGGGATTCGAACTAACGCACACCTCCCGATAAGTCAAATTTTTCAAGCCCTCTAGCTCGTTTACCAGACCTTGTACAGTAAAAATATTTTGTATCTTGATCGAGGACATACATATCTATATAGGTATGACATATTCCAATATTACGCAAATGTCAAAAATTTATAACAGCGCGCTTCACGTGTAATGCCCATATATTATTAAATCTGAAAATAAAACAAAATTATCTGAGTTTTAACAAAACAAAGCGGAAAGGATATTAAGTTGATTGAATATATCATACAAATCATTTGGTCAGTAAGCAATAATTTAATCTGCATCTGGCTGTCATTCTCAAAGAAATCAATGGTGAATGGTTGCCTTTTCTAAGCCAAAAAACATTTTACCAAAATAAACAATGAAATTGGTATGAATTAGTGAAACTAATCAAATTAAATTGTATGTTATTTTTTTGGAATTCATATAGTAGAATTTGCTTGGATCATATACTTAAAATACTTCACGCATCAAACGCTCATACGAATGTAGTGTAATTTTATACGACTACAAACACAAACGCAAAGTGTAAATTATAATACACTACTTGACATATTTGCAATGACCTTGAATGAGACACTTCATTATGCCAAGACTTGAAAGCCAAAAAAAAGAGGTTGATTTAATAAAAACGCAATATTCTTAAGTGCTTTTTCTTCTCTCTTTTGACTTAAAAAAATGCGACTTCGACAAACTTATACATGTGTATGAATGTATGTATGTTTATATGTGTAGCATAATAAACTGTTTTACGATTCCTTTGTAATATGTCATGTACTCGTACGTAATAGTGCATAACAATAAAATAACGACTTCATTATTTATATTTGTTGGCTAGCGTAATACAGATGCATTTGTATGTATGTATGTATTCTCCTTTAACCTTTAGGAGGAGCATAGGACCAATATGAAACGTCTTCATTTGTCGCGATCCCTTACGATGACTTTGATCTCTTGCCATGACTTTCCCAATTCTTGTATTACCTTTTCCAGCGACCTTTTTCTTTTGGTTTTGGGTCTACCACGTCCTCTACTGCCTTATGGATTTCACTCAAGAGCCTGGCAACAGACTTCGCAGTGTGGTTTCAGGAGAGTATGACCAATCCATCTCCATTTGCGCAGCTTGACCTCGTTTGCTATAGCGCTCTGATTGCATTTTTGATGTAGCTCGGCATTTGATATAATGCGAGGCCACCACACCTTTAGTATGCGCCTTAAGCATTTGTTGACGAATACTTGCAGCTTATTCATTTATTGTTCAGTTTAAAGCCACCTTTCGCACCCATATACAATAACAAAACCGATTTCACATTCGAATCAAAAATGCGTACTTTCGTTATGGTGGCTATTACGGAAGAAGACCATATTTTGTTCAGTTGAGCAAACGCGCGTTTTGCTTTTGCTATTCTTGAGATGATATCCTCTTTTGCTCCACCATCAATGGATATAATGCTGCCTAAATACGTGAAGCTGTCGACATTTTCGATGTCATCACTGCCAGCTTTAAACGTGATGTCATTCATGTTTGCGTTCCACTTCATGCTTTTAATCCTGGATGCGTGGATTTTTAGGCCGGCCCTCTGCGATTGCGTTTTCTCGGGACGCACTGTCAAAGGCAGTGCTCTAGTCCAAGGGTGTAAGCGTTTTCAAATCACTGAGCCAAACGCATGCAGCGCAGTCAGCGTTGCTTTTACAACAACTTTAAATTCGAGTAACAACAAACAAAAAAACAATTTTTGTTGTTTTTTTATGCCTCGTTTACAACAACAATAATACTTCAACAATTTTCAAAATTTCTAAGAACTAGGACACACACAAAAATTAGGGGAACTCACGTGTTGATGCGCAATGCCCTTGCGTCGTTGCGAAAGTGCAATTTGCTAAAAATTGATATTAGTAAAATAACAAAAATAATGCCGAAAATTTCGCACTACTTTTGCAATTTCTCAAGATGGAAATATTCACATTGATCGTTCAGGCGTTAGTGCGTAAAAGACTTGCATTTTCGCTACTGCGCATCAACGCATTAAAACCCATATTGTTTGTTGTTTTTGATGCGACGTAGTACGCAAAAAAAGCAACAAAAACGCAAAATTTTGACGAGCGTGAAAAAAAAACAACAAAAATTATTTCTGTGAATGTTGTACAGAAATATTGATGTTGTTGGGATTGTTGTACAGAAATATTGATGTTGTTGGGTCGAGCCAAAATTGGCTCACTTTTCTTCTACGCTGACACCCTTGCTCTAGTCTACGAAGACAAGTTGAACCGCAGCACGTCACTGATTGTTCGACAATTATTCTGAGGGTGTTGATTTGATTCACGCACGAACGGTTCGGCCGGACTCCTGCTTGTTGCTTTCGGATGGCCGTATCAAGTTTTTCGTTTACCCTGCTTACAAGCACTTTTGTCAGTACTTTTGATGGTACAGAGAGCAAGGTTGTTCCTCTATAATTTAAGCACTCTCTAAGGTCACTTTTTTTGGCAATTTGACTAACATGCCATGGAGCCAATCTTCTGGCAAACGTTCTTCGCTCCAGATTCTGGAGAGCAGAGGATGAAGATTTTTGGCTTATATAATGGGGCATGCTTTTAGCAGTTCAGCTGTTATTTGATCTATTCCGGCGGTTTTGTTGTTTTTTATGCTTTGGATAGCTTTTATTATTTCATCGGTTGTACTTAGTTAGAGATTCTGGTTGCGGGATTCAGTATATCAGAAAAATATTCTTTCCATCTCTTTAGTTGGTCGTCCGAGGATGTTAAGAAATTTCCATTTTTGTCTTTAATAAAGCTGTTCTGTTGGTGTTTTCTGCCAGATAGTCTGCGGATGATATCGTAAAGCTGAGATTAAGATCATTTGTAGCGCTTTCAGCTTCGCTTGCGAGGTCGTTATACATTATTCTTTTATCTTGTCTGCACGATCACCTGATATCTTTATTGAGAGATTTAAGGACTTTTTCGGCGTCGTTCTTTTGTCTTCTAGTTTTAGCGTCGTCTCTCAGTTTTTTTGCGCTTATTCTTTTTTCAACTAGACACCACGTTTCATCTCTCATCCAGTGCTTCATGTTCGAGGGTTGGAACACAAGTATTTTTTCACACTTGTACACACAAATAAAACTAGAACACTGGGTGTAGAGTATAATGAAGATTTAGAGTTTTAAAGTAGGGAGAAATGTCGAAGATACTATTTTTGTGAATATTTTAGTTAAAAAAACAATATGCACTTGATTTTAGGTTAAAGACATTATATTTTTATGTATCTTGATTTAAAATGAAAAATTTGATAAATCCCACATTATGTGAAGTGCATTTTTGAGATCATAATAAAATAAATCAATGTTAAACGACCTCTAAATTACCTTCAAAAAAATTTGAAAAATTTGTAACGAACCTTTTCTTCGTTAGCCGGGGTGTTGCCGTCGGCGTCCAGGGTTCACTACAAAATTTATATTCCATAAAACAGAACTTTTCCGTAACGTTATAATCCACTTTAATTCCTTTAACCTGTGCGGCGACGACCAAGAGAAAGCATTAAATTAATATCTTAACCTAATAAATATAATTTAATGTAATCTAAATTCATTATCACAATTCTAACATACTAATTCCCCTACCCGCGGGCGAGGTTTTAGGGTTTTAAGGTGTCTCTGTCTGTCCGTCGTGGAGTGCATCAGCGACCATGCCTCTCCGTCACTGGTCCTGGGTCCCCGTCTGTCCGTCGTGGAGTGCATCACCGACCATGCCTCTCCGTCACTGGTCCTGGGTCCCCGTCTGTCCGTCGTGGAGTGCATCACCGACCATGCCTCTCCGTCAGTTGTCCATAAAATTTATCTATTTGTTATTAATTTTAAGTCCCAGTCATGTCTTGAAGCGTCCTTGCTGTCAAAAAGTCTTAACGTTGCGGGATGATTAAAATTAACGCGGATCACGTCTTACTTATGCGGCGACCACCAAGAGAAAGAAAGTATCTCCGACCGGAAACACCTTCATTGCTTTTGTTAAATGGCGGCCGCCGCCCCGTTGCGTGAGTTTCTAAAGTAACCTTCGTTGGGGTACGTTCAGAATTATCTGATGGCGCGATATTTCGTTGCTTGTAAACTGTTGGTTTGTTGATTGTTTGGTCTGTTGCTCAACCGTTGTGCGTTTACCTGGTTGGTTGGTTGATTGTTTGGTCGGTCGATTGTTTGGTTGCTTGGCGTGCTGTTTGCTTGGCTGGTTTGTTGATTGTTTAGTCTGTTGTGCAACCGTTGTGCGTTTACTTGATTGGTTGATTGATTGTTTGGTTGATTGATTGTTTGGTTGTTTGGCGAGCTGTTTGCGTAACTGTTTGGTAACCGTTTCCCCCTAGTGTGTTTATCGAGCACTCGTGAGGTGTATGAGGCTATGAGTGTCCACGATTTGCCTAATTACAAATTCACAGCTCACTTTTTTGACATCCTCTTTAAGGTTTTAGGGGATAATGTTGGAATTTCCAAAAATCTATTTTTTGTACATTACATATTTCTTGTTAGCGAGCCATTACTTATTTCAGCTCGGCACTTACCGTGGATTTTTTTAGCATTCAGATCGGCTAATCCACCCCGCATCCAATATTTTGAAAATGCTCTGCACAACTTCACATCGACGGACTCAAATAAATTATTTGTAATCTTGTGTTAATAAAAAAACTACCATGAGAATTTTTCATTAAAGTTCACATTTTTGTTCCCAATATTTAAATACTTTAATGGAAAAGTAGGTATGTGAAATAAAACAGACATGAGTATGATTAAAGGGCAGAAGTTGTACGTTCGCAAAATTTTTAACATAATTTTCCTTTTCCTTAACTTGATAAGAACTTCCTTACATATTTCTTATAACATTTCTTATCTTCTCTACTTTTCACTTTCAGCAGCACGCATTCATTACAGTCAGGATGTGCCCAGCTATAGCGGCAACATTCCAAATAATCAACAACGTTCCACAAATGCAACACCCACAGCAACACCTCATGGTTCACCGTTAGCTACACAACGTCTGGGACGACATTTAAGTAAATCAGCATCAGAATTGAATGGACACAACTGTAGCGTTGACTCCTTAAACACCTCACCGAAACGTGCCAAAAGTGCAGCGCCACAAACGAGTGGTGGTGCAGCTCACGGTGGTAGTGGTGGTGTCTTTCAAAAGACACATGGATTTTTTAGTAATCTCAAGCATCGTTGGAGTCGTGCAAAGAGCAAAGATCGCAGTGGACGCAAATCGCCAAGTGATTTTCTTGAGGAGAGCACAGACTATGCGGCTGACTACAGTTCAGAAAGTAGTTCACATAGTCCAAGACATCGAGCAACAACAATAGGAGGTTCACCGTTGGCCAAGGAATTTCGTGCTACAGCTAGGTTGGCACAAGTTGTGCAGCGCTTTGGTGGTTCAATGGAAGGTCGCATAGAAGAATATCCGGAGAATGGTAACAGTAGTGGTGCAGGTGCAGGTGGCACTACCGCTACAATGGAGGAATATACAGCACAAAAGCAAATGGAAGCATTGCAGGTAAGTGGGATGATAATCCGGTGTGCGAACATTTTAGTATTCGATTTATTTTACCCCTAATGTTCTTTGAGAGTAATGAAGTTTTATTATCGTTGTAAGTAAGAACCCCCGTTCTACTGTTCAAGTTTGTTATTAACATTGAAAAAAGAAAAAATAAGTTGTAGTGAACTTATACACCTCGTAGTTTTAAAGTTGTAGAATTTTGGTGCACTTTTTTTATTAATTTAAATTTCACTGTTTTAGTTTTTAATTAAAACTTTTCAAGTTTGTTCTTAATTTTAATATTTAAGACGGATATTCATTAATGTATAAGAAAATATTTGCTGGATGGTCTGGCACTTGATGTCTTTTTTTGTAATATGCCCACCAGGACTAAGCTTATCACAACGTTTTAATGAAATACTATCATTTTTTTTATGAGTACTAGTACCGTTCCTTGCCAAAACTTGACCGTAAATATTGTATTTATAAAGAATTACTTACCTATTTTTAAATGCCTTAATGACAATATACAAGAATATTGGTTATTCATAAATGACAGTAATTTTTGTACAAGAAAGTCGTAATTCGGTTGAATTGCAAGCTGATTAAAGAGCGACAAAGTTGTGAATATTTATTTAAGGGCACTTAAGGGCCCACTTAAAAATAAATATGTAGCTTATATTACCAATCTCTAGAGTAAAGTTCATCTTCATTCCGCATTGCATAAAAATATCGTTGTGGTGATATGTGATATACCCGTGTCAGCATATTTTCCTTTTAGGGGCGCGGAACCGCCCACTGAAAAACAGGGGTTCAGTCTACTTCCATTCCTAATTTCACAGAATTCGGTGTGGCAGTTTTGTCGCGACGGCGTACCTTCTTGCTGGGCGCCTACTGTTTTAAATGTTGTACCAGCGAAGGAAATTGGCTTGGTTCATACCGACTGGATATTTCCACATTTTGAGTTCCGATTGAAGTTATAATTGAATATAAAATGTTCCACAAAAATACACCCCCGCGAATTTCACTAAGAGACACCAAAAACCAAAAGACACCATGTACAAATTAACTTGTCAGCCTAAAACTACATATGTTAGATTTTGAGTATGCAAAACATTCGGTTTTTCCTAAAATCGTAACGGCTAAAAAAAAAAATAAGTTTTGAGAAATTCTTACCTAAAACTTCAAAAAACATGATTTTTGAGGTTTTATAAGAACACACGAAATTGTTTTGGCCTTTTCTACTTATTGCATAGTTTAGTAATATTTTTTATCTACAAATGAGAATCCACATAAGATTTTTAGCTTTCATGATGGCAAATTAAAATCAACTTCACTTTTTAAAGAAAAATCATACAAAACCAGTTCATAACTCATTTTGAAGACGAAGAATAGTTCTATATGATGACCATTCCTGGTATAGCAATTTTGAGTAACGATTTGATTTCAGTATGGACAAATACATCGAAAAAGGCTATATTTAGATTTTTTTTTTATGAATTTTAGTAAATTTTCTATGGGGAAAATTTTCCGACGATACAACTAGGTACCTATATATGAGGCCATCAGAACAAAAGTGACCTATCACACAAAACTCTATCAGCGGCACCACATAATGGGGGTTATCGTGGATCAAGATTAACTGGTAGTTACCTTAAACTGCAATAGAGAATACACGGCAGTTTGAGAAATTTCCCCGGAAGAATTTTTTCACCCCCAATAACTAATTTTTTTCAGTTTTGGGTTAGGCCACTATTGTCTCTGACAGATCAAAATATTAGAAATTCTGTCATTTTTATTATGCTACAGTTTTCTTGAACCAAATAAAGAATAGCATTGAGTATGCAAAGACGCCATGCATGCCAGCTGAAAATTTTTTGTCTCCGATTTCGCTCAGATTTGGCAATGTGGTAAATCCAGTGTGCAGAAACAATATTCCGGGAGAATTTGGTTCTAGTACCATTTTTAGTCATTAAATGTCCAAATGTTCCAATGATGAAAATGTTTGATGGACATCTAAGATACAAGGCATTTCCAATTCCAAAGAAAACTCTATTGAAATAATTAAAGTCAACTCAATGTTTCCCGTTCCATGAAATTGCGTTTTTTATTTTTTACCTTTAAATGCTGCTTTGCTGATTTCATTATAAATCTTTATTTAATGTCATATTTAATCCAAAAGCAAACACAAAATGATAATTTTATCACACATACCCCCTTAGTAGGCTTATTCTTAAGAATTTTGCAAGCACAATTTTATGTTTGTATTGCGAAAAATATGACCTTGTAGCTCTTCCTTAACACTGCATGCCAGTAGAACGCACCCATTCACCTGCTAAGTGTGTAGTATGTATGTAATTCCATGCTTTAGATGGCATGGCGTTTTTAATTTTTCTAGCGCTCCTTGTCAGCTAGCCAGCTTTGTTTGCTCCAATTAGTTTACGAAAATCCTGCACCTCACCAGGGCTGCTTTGTTTTACAAAACATAAAATAACCATCACAATTTGTATTTCTCCCCCCGAAAAACTTAAAAATTGTAATTTGTTTTCGCCTTTTTCACCGTCAACAGGCCGAAGAGTTGCGCCGTAAAAAGGAAACGCAATTACGTCAATATGTCTTCTTTCAGTTGCGCGTTCATCTCAAGTGTGGCAGCGACCTGGTAGCCATGGACAAGAACGGTAAGTGGATACGTTTCTTTAGTGAAAATACCATGCCATAAACTGAACGAACGAACTCACGTTCAATTATATAAACAAAAGGAAATTTTCCATTTTCCTCAAAATTTTCATTATGTTTCGTTCTATACAAATTGTGCTTTGTTTTTGTAGGTTTGAGCGATCCTTATGTGAAATTCAAAATTGGCGGACGTTTATTGCATAAATCACGTACGATACATCGTGACCTAAATCCCATCTGGGATGAGGTATTCATTGTACCTATTGAGGATCCATTCCTGCCGGTTATTGTTAAGGTAAGTGAGTTGAGTGTAGTTATAATGGAAATTTATATTAATCTTAATAGTTGGCAAAATGCAAAGGATTTTCTTTGAACTTCGTGTAATCATGGTTTCATTTTAATTAATTTTCACTTTGTCTTAAAACACCTCCTTGAACGGTTAAGAATCATTGGATTAAAATTGTGAACGTTAACAGATTTTAATTACATTGGTCTGAAGTGAACACAAATATATTTGGTAATAGAACTGTACATTGTAGGGCTCCTTCTTTGTAATCTGTATGTGAAGCAAAACACGCCAAGTGTACCGATTTTGCTCAAATTTGGCAATATGGTAGTCCCGGTGTGCAAAAACAATAATCCAGGAATATTTAGTCCTAGTGCCATTTGCTGTTAAAATACAGGGTGTTTAAGTTGGCGTTTTTAGTCATTTTCATAAAAAGGGTTTTTTTTTCAAAAATGTATAACTTACACCAAAGTTTGTAAATTGATATATGTTAGCAACTGGTCCAATTCATTTTGAAGTGTATAACTTAAGATGGGATTCGGTCGCTAGATGAGAGTTTTTGGGTTTTGAACACCCGCGGCAGGCAAAACTCTTTGGAAGGCATCTTACGAAAAAAGTGTACTAAGCATAAAATACTTAGAATCATTCAAGAAATACGTGTGAATTTTTTTGGAATTTTTTGGAAAGTTAAAAAAATTTTTTTTTCTTTGAATAATTTTTGAAAATAATTTAAAAAAAAAATTTTTTTAAATTTTTTCAAAAAAACAGTTTGAAAAAAAACGAAAAAATTCACACGTATTTCTTGAACGATTCTAAGCATCTTTGACTGGGACACTTTTTTCTAAGATGCCTTCATGTTGATTGAACAAAGAGTTTTACCTGCCTCGGGCGCTCAAACGCCAAAAACTCTAATCTAGCGACCGAATCCCATCTTGAGTCATACATTATTTTATAGCTTTTAAATTATGCTTTAATTTAAAGTACTTAAAAAAAATTGATGGGGTTTTTTTAAAAATTCAAAAGTATTTTTAAGTTTGAAAAATTTTTCACTAAGTAATATTATTTTATAAAAAGAACACTTCAAAATGAATGTGACCAGTTCCTAACATATATTAATTTAATTCAATTGTGCTTACGTCTTATGTTGTGGATAACGAACTCTTTCAAAAATTTTTATTCATAAAGTTATATACTAAATTACACAGGCCCACAAACAAAAAAAGTACCATGCGCGAAAGATCAGACCACCTGAATAATTTGAGATTTTTTTCAGCATTATTTCTGATTTGTGAGAAAACTCGAACCAACTCCGCTATTCTGACACCATATTCGGACTCAGCGACCCCGAAAACATAAAGTTCAGGTGGTCTGATCGTTCGCGCAGGGAATTTTTTTTTTTGTAGTCCTGTGCACAGGCCAAAAAAAATTACCCTGCGCGAAAGATCAGACCAACGGAACTTTATGTTTTCGGGGTCGCTGAACCCGAATATGGTGCCAGAAAAGTGAAGTTGGTTCGCGTTTTTTCAGAAACCAGGAAAAATCTCAAATTTTCAGCGTTATTGTTGATTTCTGAAAAAACGCGAGCCAACTTCGCTATTCTGGCACCACATTCGGATTCAGCGACCCCGAAAACATAAAGTTCAGGTGGTGTGATCTTTCGCGCATGGTACTTTTTTTTTTGTGGGCCTGTGTTATCGAATACTTGATACAGACTTAGTTGAACTTTAGTTATCGATTAAATAAATACTAGAGTTCGCCTTGTGGCCAAAATTCGACCATTTCGACTTGACCATAAAATAAAGAAAAAAGTTTTTATACCTTTCACAAAAAGCTTTTAATATTCTTCCTGAGGATTCGGATCTGCATCGGTGCAGCGGCTTAGTGGCAATATCGTGCTTTCCATTCAGAGGCGTGTAACTCCTACTCAAGAGCAATCAGTTTTTAATATCTTTCTATATCTATACCAAATTTCATAAGAATCGTATGCAGAAGTTCCACCGTGAGAGCGCTATTTCCATTTAGGGGCGTGGCACCGCCCACTGAAATCATAATGGTCACGTTATCGTTCTTTAGTGCTAACCCTATCTCCATACCAAATTTCGTTAAAATCGATGCAGCGGTTTAGCTGTGAGAGCGTTTTTTCCATTTAGGGGCGTGGCACCGCCCACTGAAAAACATAATGATCATATTATCGTTCCTTAGTGCAAACCCTATCTCCATACCAAATATCGTTGAAATCAATGCAGCGGTTTAACCGTAGGAGCATTTTTTCCATTTAGGGGCGTGGCACCGCCCACTGAAAAATATAATGATCATATTATCGTTCTTTAGTGCTAACCCTATCTCCATACCAAATTTCGTTAAAATCGATGCAGCTGTTTAGCTGTGAGAGCGTTTTTTTCATTAAGGGGCGTGGCACCGCCCACTTTAAAAAAATATAGTCCTATGCACTGTTCCTCCTTACAACCTTTCCAACAAAAAAAAAATCAAGCAAATCGGTTGAGATTTAGGTATAGAAACAGGGACTGAACCGATTTCGTTTGCCTATTTAAGTATACTAGAGTTCGCCTTGTGACCGAAATTCGACCATTTCGATTTGACCATAAAATAAAGGAAAAAGTTTTTATACCCTTCCTTGTCCGATAAAACACAAAAAGCTTTTAATATTCCTCCTTAGGGTTCGGGTTATCTGCATCGGTACAGCAGCTTAGTTGCAATATCGTACTTTCCACTTAGAGGCGTGTAACTCCTACTAAAGAGCAAACAGTTTTTGATATCTTTCTATACCAAAATTCATAAAAATCAATCATGCTATCGTGCTATATAGTGCTAACTCTATATCTTCACCAAATTTCATAAAAATCGTATGCAGTATTTTCGCCGTGAGAGCGGTTTTTCTATTTAGGGGCGTGGCACTGCCCACTGAAATCATAATGTTCATGTTATCGTTCCTTAGTGCCAATCCTATCTCCATACCAAATTTCGTTGAAACCGATGCAGCGGTTAAGCCATGAGAGCGTTTTATCCATTTAGGGGCGTGGCACTGCCCACTGAAAAACGTGATGCTCATATTTTCGTTCCTTAGTGCTAACCCCATCTTCATACTAAATTTCGTTGAAATCGATGTAGCGGTTTAGCCGCGAGAGCGTTTTTTTCATTTAGGGGCGTGGCACTGCCCACTGAAAAACGTGATGCTCATATTTTCGTTCCTTAGTGCTAACCCCATCTTCATACTAAATTTCGTTGAAATTGATGCAGCGGTTTAGCCGCGAGAGCGTTTTTTCATTTAGGGGCGTGGCACTGCCCACTTTTAAAAAAAATATAGTCCTATGCACTGCTCCTTCTCACAACCTTTCCAACAAAAAAAAAATCAAGCAAATCGGTTGAGATTTAGGTATAGAAACAGGGACTGAACCGATTTCGTTTGCCTATTTATATATAGATATAGATTTCGTGTGGAGGTTCATGTACAGAGAATAAAGTCTCGGGCATTTTTCAATTTTCGCGATAAAAGAATTATGATGTTTTTCGCTTGACAGACGCTACAACAATGTGATACCTTTCAAGAGAGCTTTCAACTACACTCTTGTGGAAAAATTTCTCCATCTATATTGTGAACCATCAGTGAACATTTGAACAGCATCCGTACTTAGAAAGAGCTATTTGGTTAAGAGTAATAGAAATTTTCACTCAAACCAATTAATAATAATAATGTTAAAAAAGCCATATATCTATGTAATTTCACAGTTGAAGGCAGTAGTCATAACTTCAAAATAATTGCCAATAACGTCGTAACTCGGTAGTTATTGGGGCCAAATGGAGCCTAAATTATGAGGATAATTATAATTCGGCGCTCGAAAACCTAACTAAGCATATTGTCAAATATAGAAGATAATATTGAAGACTCATCCAAAGTATGTATAAAAGCGTTTAAAAAAACCGAAAGGCATTGAAAAAGGCAAAAAGTATCAAATGAAATCCAAGTAAAAAAATTTCAAAATCATGTTGAATAAAAGTACACGACAACGAGAAAGTTATTACTTTAAATTTCAAAAATATTACACATAAAATACCAGAATTTCAGAAAATCATATCGTTAACTTTGATAATATATGAAGGGTATCAAATGGAATATTCGAAAACAACCAAGAACTCGAAAAATGTCAAAATGTATTGATGAGAAAAATCAGTCCAGATCTTGCGCTTAAGTCAAGGATTTTTCGAAACTATGGCCAAGGCGCTGATATAATTTCTAGACCGATATAAAGACTTACTCTCCAAGACTGCTGTTGTCTTGTCTTTTCAAAAGATTTTTCAAGCTTCCCACCGTAATTTAAGCTACCACAACCAATTTGTTATTTTAGTTAACAAAATGATGTCTATGCTTCAAAATCATATTGCACAGAAAACAATTTTCGTAAATGATTCAATGGATTTTTATCACCACAAGAAAATTACAAAACATGTCTGCATAAAGCATCATTGAGTCATTGAATAGACCTCACATTCAATATTACCTTATTTTTGTTGTCTTTGCAATAAGTAACATGAAGAAAACAAAATGAAATTAAGAAAACCTTCACAAAAGTTTTCTTTTTGAATAACATCGTAGTACACGTCCAAGTATCCTCGAGGGCAATTATTTTGATTCCAATGAGTGACAACTTCAAATCATTCGTGACAGTTTTTTTTCGTTCCTTTTACGCTTTGCTCGTTTTATGTGGATTGATTTGCTGTCTGTTCAGTGAGGCGGAAATATCCCAAAAGACATGCATAGTACTAGGATGTTTAGCCAATTTGCTAAATATGTAGATTAAATCTTTTTGACAAATTTACATATACTCTCTGTAGTTAATTTAACACCTAAACGCTTGGGTACAACTTTATTGAAATTCGGCCAAGAATCCTAATTTTTTGGAATTCCCTTTAACTAGTATTCTTATTCGGCCTTGGAAAACTAAAATTTTGAAAAGTTATAGCCATTTTAATAATGCCCTTTTTAATTATCTACAAAAAATATCAGTAACGTTAAATTAAAATGCAAAAAAATAAAGTTTCTTCTTAACACTTTTCTGCAATAAAGAAATTTTACCGAACTGAACATTAATCTGTTGAATAAATAATGGTATCAGACAAAAATACGTGCTTTTTAGGACCTTTTATGATATGCGTGAAATCTCCCGTTGTACGTTAGGTATAAACAACATTTTTAAATTGAACAACTCAAGTGTGACATATTTTTCTATCAATTTATGCCATTATCTAACACTCGGTTAAAAGTTTGATTGAAAAAATTCTACATTTTAAATGCATTCCGCATACAAGAAAGTCTCAGTATTTAAGTCAAGACTTTAACAAATTCATCGACATCATATTTCAATCAAAAAATACAATTTCCTTATTATCTTTGATTTTTCATATTTCAGGTTTTCGATTACGATTGGGGCCTACAAGATGACTTCATGGGTTCAGCCAAATTAGATTTAACACAATTAGAGTTAGGTAAGGCGGAAGACATTAACCTAAAGCTACTGGATACAAATCATCCTGAACGTCAAATGGGCGAAATTTTAATCAATTTAACACTATGGCCGCGCAGTCAAGAAGATAAGGAAATGGTGAGTAGAGTGCAGGAAAAAACAACAACAACGCGCACATCAATATTCAAATTGTCAGTTGAATGGTGGTGGAAGTGAACACTAACGCCGCCGCTCTTGACAAATGGTGTGAAACACAAACTTTGTTACGCTTCAAGTGGCAATTCACTCGATGATCATCTGGCTGTTCATAATAAGCTCAACTTGGATTAATCAAATTTCGGTTTGCCCCCTACATTCCACCAACTAACTACTGAATTTAAGTCTTAATTGTTCCGTTTTAATATTTATGTTGTTCGTGACGACGACAACTCTGTTAAATAATCTTCTCTGTAAAAAAAAGGGAATTTCCTGTAACATTTTTTATTTCTTTCGTTCTGATATTTCTGTTTCATTCAATCATTCATTCATTCAAATTGTTTATTGCAAGTATTTATAAGTTTTCCCATGACATTGAATGTTTTGGCTTCCGTGTCTCTTTTGGAATTCTCGCCCAGTTAGTTATGAAGTTGGACAACAATTCTTTTGACGAATTTATTTGTTGTATTTATCACACCCAGTGTGTCAGCAAGGCACTTCGAGAAAAAAAGTTTATTTTTTGTTTGTGTTTTTGTCAAAAAAAAACAGAAAATAAACTTTGGTGTTATTTATTGCGTGCAGGTTTCCAAAAATTTGAGGTCAAAGGCAGATAGTGTTGAACGCACCACTTGGCATTAAGTTCATAATTCATAAGCAGTATAGTATTTCCCTTAACAAAAGCTCAAACTTTTTTTGTTGATTCAATATTGGAAAAATTACCCTCCAATCTGATAGATAAATGTGTCGTATTGTTTCGAAGCACGGCTCGTTTCAACCATTTTTTTTTCTAAATTTTTTTATTGAAAAAAAAAAAAAAAAAAAATTAATTCTTTTTAGAAATACAGCAACAAACAAAAACAAGAGAAATAATCTTCAATGCAGATTTTGATGCTAAATCCGAACTTGGCATCAGAATTGCTATATCTCGTATGATTTTTGAGAAATGCTTACCTAAAGAATAATTTTCCATGCATTTTGTGATACACAAACTTAAAAACTAAAATAAAAATTTTCGTTTTATTTTTATTCTTTTGAACAAGGAAATCTTTGGTTTTAAGGCGTCTTGAAGCCCTATTCTTTAACCTCAAAACCCAGCTTAAATTATATCAATATCTGTTTCTTTTTTTTTAAATTATTCTTGCCTGAAAAGGTGAAAAAAAAAAACAAAAATACACATTTTTTCGATATTTCAGCTTGCGATATTTCCAAGACGAAGAATTTTATTGAAATAATTTAAACTGAATTTCGAAGTAAAAGACTGGGGCTTCAAGCTGCGTTTTGAAAATTTGTCGCTTAGGACTTCCGTGTTCTGTTATACAGGGTGTATTGCATAAGGTTACGAAGCTTCTGGGAGGTGATAAAAAAGGCCTAGACTAACAAAAAATTGCGCCTGGATAGGGGGTCTAAAATGTACCCCTGACGAGTTATAGGGTTAAAAATGATTTTCTGACTTGTTTCGGAAAAAAAATGTTCTTGGATCACCCTAACGTTTTAGAAAAAACATTTCTATGGCGAAGTTTTAGCTAATTGTAAGAGCTTTCAGATAGTGTATATGATTTATAAGGTTTAAAAGGATTTCGCAAAGTTCTGGACCTTTAAAGATGATAATTTAATTTTTTTCCCCCATTTTTTGACTTTGGCGGCCATTTAAGAATGAAAACGGTCTTATTAACATACCATTTTATAATTTTTTTTTTTTTTTTTGAAATGCGTTAAATTTCCTTTAATTCGGTAGTACATTTGTCCTATACATTTTTTAGCTGAAGTCAAAAAAAAAATACTTATAATAACAATCAGTTTGAAGGTTCCATTAGATAAAGAGCAGTGCGTGTAGCGTTCACTTCATATGCAGCGAAACGTATGCGAGTAACCCGTGTGTTACATAGAAAAGTATTTTTTTCTGACCTCAACTAAGAAAATTGGTAGAACAAATGTACTACCGAATTAAAGAAAATTGAACGAGGTTTTCAAAAAAAATTATAAAAGTGTATGTAAATAGAACTTTTTTCATACTAAAATGACCGCCAAAGTCAAAAATTGGGGAAAAAAATTTAAGTGTCAACTTTGAAGGTCCAAAATTGTTTTTCCAAAACAAGTCAGAAAATTAGTTTTAACCCTCAGGGGTACATTTTAGGCTCCCTATCCAGGCACAATTTTTTGTTTGTCTAAGCCTCCTCTATCACCTCCCAGAAGCTTCGTAACCTTATATTCGGATTAAGCATCGAAATTTAGATTCAAAATAATTTTTTTTTTTTCGTTCGTTTTATAATTTTCTAAGGACACGCGTAATTTCACTTTCTTATTGAAATGTTAAAAAAAAAAAATTATAAATACATACAATATTTTGTTAACGCTATCGGGTAGAATTTTCAAAAATACCATTTTTGAATCTACAAATAAACGGGAAACTACAATAGCTGCATACTCAGTTTTTTAGTGAATTTTCGTCAAACATTTTTTTTTTGATATAGAAACAATGTGAAGACCAACTTTTTCTGTGTATTTCGATCCCGTTGAAAAACTTTGCATCAAAGAGCCTGGAGTGGGCGACATTGAGGTAAAACACAAAAAAAAAAAAAGAAAAAAACAAACGAGCCGTGAAAGATTCCAGGAAGTATTTATTCCACTTTGTACTTTTTGAAGATATTTGAAGATAAATATTTAAAAAAAAATTTTGATATTCTTTTGTGGATTTTGAAGGGGTATAATGAAGATTGAAAATTTGTGGATTTTTGAATATTGAAGATAAATAAATGGATAAATACATACATAATTTTTGAAAGTAACTCTAAAATGAAACTCGAAATTAGCTAGGAATCGATAAACATTTGTAATAAGTCTGTGGTTGTATATAACAGTGGTTGCTAACTAAATTTTTTTTAAAAGTTTCCCAAAGGGAAAAGAGGTGCTTCAAAAACTCTTCGCTTTCGCTCCGTAAGAACTATTCTTTCTTTTTTACATTGCACGTCATAGGACGCAAGCACGCTTAAGCTTACCGCAGCCTTACTTCAAAAGGCCTTTTGAAGCGCTTATTTGTAATGCTGCGGTAAGCGCTTTTCAATAAAAAAAAATTAAAAAAACTGGCCGCACCAGAATTTGAATCCACGACCGTCCGTGTGATAGATAGAAAAAGATTTTTTTTACTTACGCTACACCAATGCCCGATTATATGAAGAGGTATTAAATTTGTATATTAAGCAAATGTTGTCCAAACAGAATTTGACATTCGAATACTCCTATAACCTGACAAAGAATCATTGTGTAATCAGCTTCAATTTAATTAAACAAAAGTAAATAGATAAGAGATAGGAACATAGAAAAGTGAAATAAAAAAATGTTAAATAAAAAATATTTTAATAAAAGAAAAATAAAGCAAAAAAAATAAAAAAAAAAAGTAAAAAAAATTACCCGGGCTGGGTTCGAACCCATGTTGTTCTTACTGCAGCCTTATAAAAAATCATTGTGCTTCTAAATTTCTATGGGGACAAGCGCTTTTCAAGTGCTTGGATCAGAATCGCTAAAAATTGTTCCTCTTGGGTTAATACAGCACCTTTGAATCCAAGTGACATAAATACTTTAAATAAAACTGTGTGAAAATTTGCACAACCTCCATCAAAAGGGAGGCACACAATTAGTTAGGGATCTGGTGGCCATTTCGGTGTGTGATAACATCGTCGTTGATACTTACTTGGCATGCAGTTCCCATCCTTGTGATTAAGAAAAAGTAAGTGGTTATCTGATATCGCGCTGATTTTTATTTAATCGAATTTTGAAAAAGCAAAAAAAAAAAAATACTATCATATGTCATAACATCGCGTCTGTCATTGATGTGTTGCATTAGAGTTCTTCCTAGCAAAAAATAATTTTGAAGCGGCAGACGTCCAGAACGCTGATTTTTGTTTTAATCGAATTTAGAAAATGTAATAAAAAATGCTACCATATGTCATTACATCGTCATTATGATTGATTAGGTATTGTTTCGTAGCGTCTCTTAAATGAGAAAAACAAGACGACAGACGTTATGGTCGCTGATTTTCTTAAAAAATCATAAAAAACCGTTCTTACGTTCTTAATGGAGGTTTCTACCTCCCTACTAAAGTTAGAAAACTGAATTTTTGCACAGACTTTTACTTTAATAGTCCAAATGCTTGGTAGAAAACTACACATAATGTCGTGTACCCATGTCCAAGATATGCAAGGTCAAAGATCACAAAAAAACAGTTTTTGGCAAAAACCTCGTTTACGTTTAACTTAAATTTCAGAAAAAAATTAATAACCCAAAAATGCAGCTCGAAAAACGTCTGTCGCTTGCAAAAATTGCTTATATTAATTGATTTACTCCAATCTTAACAAAAAACGTAGTCTGTCTAACAATGTTATCACATAATTTTTTAGGCTTCCTAACTGAATACTGAATACAAAATTTTACTCAGCACTTAGTGAAACAACAATATTAAAGCACAGCTCGAAATTATTAACAAAATACTAACTGCAACTAATTCAGTTCTAATCAGTTGTGCATGAAAAATAATAACAAAGCAATAGGAAGCGATTGTGTAGTAGCAAACTGAATTCCTCGAATTACAATAAACATTAAGAATATTACAGAAAAAGATGTTGTAGAGTGGAAAGAGTTATGCGATGGATATCCCAAGATTATAAGACTCTAGAAAAGTGAAATCGAAGGATATTCTCTAAATTCAGCTCTGCTGGACTGTTAGAAGATGGAAGCTCTTTACCCAAAGAGATCTTTTAACAGAGCGTTTTGCATTATGAATGCGAAGGCCAGAACATTTAATTTAAATTGTCATACGAGGAAAGTGAACTGTTGAAGGCTTTTAATTCTTGAACGTTTTAATTGTGGATATCCTTATCATAACTTATAATCGGATATATTACAAGTAAATATGTATATCAAAGTGCATAAAGGCCCCCATTTGCGCTTAGTCATTGTTGGTGAAGTTAATCGGTGTGGAAGTACAAGTGAGTTATACACCGTTGGGCAATTAGTGTGAAACAGCGTCGTGTTTTTGTTTTGTTAACGTTATGGTGCTGTGTTGATAATTGTTATTGTAGCAACAATTATTATAAACAAATAGTGTGTATATTAGGTTTTACTTTTATAAAATTATACATAAGTACACTAGACTGGCTCAGATTGGAGTGGGAAAAATTAAAGTTGCACGAAATTTCGTTACCCGGGTACCGAAAGTTTCTTCTTGAGTATGAGCACCATATGATATTTGATCCATCTTAGAAAAAATTTAATGGACTGGAAACTATTTTCAAAACCTGCAGATTTGAATAAAGCAGCTACAAATCTATATAAACTTAAAAATTTTTTTTTTTTATATAAATAAGAGCTTTTTTTATTTTGAAAACGTTTTTGTTTTCCATGTCCTCTAAAATGGAAATTTTACATGAATCTTTGTATTCACAACACAATGAAACTTGTTACCTGGGGAATGACACTCCTGGCAATTTTAAGTTTTGAGCCACCCTAATGTACCTACATATGAGTATATGAAAAATATCTTATATATGTACACACACATAAGTATGTCATTATATGTAAGTACTACACATGCATATGCTTTTAGACCAATAACACCCAGTAGAAAAAATATTTTTAACAAAAGTAAGCTAAGTACTTCACAAGTATATATGTTAAATCATATTATTGGTTACTTCTATGATATATTTATTATTAATATTTTTAACAAAACTTTCATTGCACTTATAAATATTACATTCTTATCATTTTTATTTTAAGTTGAGCTTTTTCTTTTCTTTTTTTCAGAATGTAGACGATATTAGCTGCTGGGACGTATTTTCTCTTTTAACCTATGAGGTTTTTGTAACAAAATTATTAATTTTAATTTATGTTTAATTGGAGTCCAATGTATTTTTGTCTTTGATCTTAATCAGAGCCATATGGCTTATACCAGTTTCTTTGCATGCAAGTTTTTGAGGTTGCCTTTATAAGGTTACTCATGTTTCGCACTAGAAAACTAACAGTAGTTACTCGTATATAATTTATTTTTTTTAGCAATTGGGGTGAACAACCCTAAGATTTACCGTGACTTGTGTGTGCTTTTTTTATTTTCAATAATTTGCTTTTTTTCTTTGGGCAGCGAAATCACGTGGTTTTTATATATAGCGGGTCTGGTTTAGAGTACGAAAAAAAATTATCTTACTCAAAGTAAAGTGAAATATTTTTCTAGTGTCCCCCAGCTAATAAGACTTGAACGATTTTTTACAATTTTTGACAAATTTTTTTCTCCGATTGTCTTGGTGTACTTTGTAAAGAAGTCTTGTTATTTTTCTAGTATAGCATGGAAATTCGAAGGATTTGATTTAAGTTCTTTAATTCCTGTATATTAGACTGCTTAAAAAAAACTATTTTCAAAAATTTTAAGAGGGTAAATCTAAGAGGGTATTAAAAAAGTGAACTGATAAAATTATAATTTGAAGCTCAGTTAGAGGTCGTGCAACGTCGATTTAAGCAAAAGCTCAGCATTTTGACCCTTTTTTGGGTTATAATGGGGTTATAGAGTAAGTTCGGGTAATGTGCTCATCTTTTTTTTTCCCAAATTTCTACCAAAGTAATGATAGTTGGTTAGTTATTCCATTGCTTTTACTATTTGATGATTCATTAGCTAAAATATTAACATTTTCAAGCGTGCGGCCAGATAAATTGAAAGTACCTAAAAATAGCTGAAAAAGAAAAGTTTCGGGTAATGTAGATCACCCTGTCCATTTCTTAAAGTAGTACCGTTATTTGCAACTTTTGTTGACAAAAAGTCGACTAGTATTATTTTAGATTATATTTGCTATAAAATAGCTGTATAGGCTTATTAAAGAATATTTTTTGGTAAGATAAACCAAATTCATACTAACAAGTGAATATGTATAAGGAATACCGAATCATACGTAAAATAATACTCCATATTACTCAAACTCTGCTATACGGCATATAACCGCATAGTCAACATAACCCTAACTTACTCTATAGTCCCTATACAAGTGAAAAGTACTAAGTCAAAAAATTTCAACTACTTTCAGGAGTTTCATAGGGCAAAATTTTCACTGTAGAGCAATGAGAAAAATCTCAAAACGTAGAAAATTAACCCTTTTCAAAGGTTTCAGCTGAACTTCTACCAATAATTTCGTGGTTTTTGAATTCAGTAAAAATAATGTAAAACTAACACAGATTTTTGTGGTTTAGATTTTCAGTAAAGCCTCGGGCTAGAAATCTTTTAGGGAGTTTTGGTCCAAATTAAGTATACAGTTTTTGTTATAAGGCCTGCTCCTAAGATAATCTTTGATGAAACTTTTGATTTTCATATTAGTTCGAAAAAGTGCTGCAACTTAACGCACATTAACAACCACAGCCTTCGTTGTTAGTTAATTGAAAATCTATTTGTTTTAAAACTACTTAGCTTTTACCATATTCGTGAGTGTTTTGACCACGTTTTGTCGCACATTTGGATTTAACAACGCCTTGTGGTCAAATTTGTAAAATGTTAAAAGCAAAGCACCACGAACGTGGAAGAAAATCATTTTGCAATTTGTACTTTTATCTTCTCTTTGTGTAAACAAATCATAATCTATTTTTGTTAAAATTCTTCTCCACAGCAACAAAAATTGCATTTTCTTTAGTTTTTTTAAAAGTTTTTTTGATAAATTCTATACATGCAAAAATAGTAGACTCATAAAGAAAAAATAAAAAATAAAAAATTTTATTTCACTTAAATCCCTAGTGGGTTATTGTGATTTTTTTATTATTTCTTTACTAAGCGCGGTTTTTCAAAGCTCGCGCGCCTCGTCATCATCATTGGCAACAATTTCAAACTAAATTCATTCATCAATATCGGATGTTTAGCCCCGTATTGTTTGTGGACAAATGACAAATCACCTTAGATGCTTGTAACGATTCGTCACAATTGCAACAGCGCTAACTGGTGTCAAAGAAAAATATTTCACAAAAAACACAAAGCAAAAAATAAAAATTAAGTCAATTTGAAATCGAATTAAGACCGATGCAGCCAAAGCCAAACTTCTTTAAGCACGGCGCTCTACTGAAGCGTTTGCACTGTAAGCGCTGCTCCATTCGTCAGCAGCTGCGATACGAAATTGGAGCGTTAGTAGAGGTTCGTTTTGAACAATAGCGCTCACAATGAGATATCATTACCTACTCTTACAAACGTATAAATAACCTTGAATTGTTTATTATTAGTTGCATTTTATTGAATATTTGGTAACAATAAAGATACAGATCGCATTTGACAGTTGATATTCCCCTTTATTTGCTTCATATTATTACAGCATTTTCAACGTAATTCCAAATTGGCCGAGTCATCGAAGCGTCTTAAATCACAAATCTGGAGCTCAGTCGTCACGATACTGTTGGTCAAAGCCAAAGACTTGCAATTGGCCGAGGATGGCAGCAAATTAACAGATACGCACATTAAATTTAGGTGAGTCTCAATGCAAAGTGTGGGAAAAGAATTCAAGGTTGCATGTTGGTAGATGATGCAATGGAATAACACAAGAGATTATCCTGATCTTACTATTTTCTCTCTTTCTCTTGATCTTCCAGACTTGGCAATGAAAAATATAAAAGTAAATCTTCCTGGACCGAACGCTGGCTGGAACAATTCGATCTGCATCTATTCGATGAAGATCAGAACTTAGAGATTTCTCTATGGAATCGTAATACACTCTATGGTAAGGCCATCATTGATTTGAGCGTCTTTCAGCGTGAGACAACGCATGGCATATGGAAGCCATTCGAAGATTGTCCCGGTGAGGTGTTTCTTATGTTAACCATTAGCGGCACAACTGCGCTGGAGACCATCAGTGACTTGAAGGCCTTCAAAGAGGATCCACGTGAAACGAAACAGCTACGCGATCGTTATAGATGGCATCGTTGTTTTCAAAATTTACGCGATGTCGGTCATTTAACTGTCAAAGTTTTTGGTGCGATTGGTTTAGCTGCCGCCGATATTGGTGGAAAGTCAGATCCATTTTGTGTTTTGGAATTGGGAAATGCACGTTTGCAAACGCAGACGGAATATAAGACGCTGACACCAACATGGAATAAGATATTTACATTGTAAGCAAAAAGCTCGTTTGCGTGTACTAATTATTTACTTAGAAAGTTCTTGTTTATTTTCAGCAATATTAAGGATATAACTCAAGTGCTTGAAATAACTGTATATGATGAAGATCGTGATCATCGAGTAGAGTTTTTGGGAAAACTTGTAATACCGCTGTTACGTATCAAAAATGGTGCCAAACGTTGGTATACACTTAAGGATAAGAATCTCTGCTCACGCGCCAAAGGAAATTCACCTCAGGTGAAATAATTACTTCAAAGTTATTGAAATGAGGGACTTTAAATAATATAATTTTATTACACATATTTAGATACTGCTTGAGATGTATGTTGTCTGGAATGAGGTCCGTGCTGTATGTCGTGCACTGCAACCTAAAGAGGAGAAACTGATACAACAGGAGGCAAAATTCAAACGTCAATTATTCCTACGGAACGTAAATAGATTAAAAGGGATCATTATGGATATTCTGGAGGCAGCACGTTATGTGCAGTAAGTAGACTTGTGCGACTCTCCCCGAAACTCTATAGAAATTATGGATTTGACTAAGGATAAGACGACGGGAATAATTTATGTTTAGCCTAAGTTTGCTTCTAAGCAAACTTTACAGGAATCAATTAAACACAGCTCGATTTGAAAAATGTATTTTGAATGAGAATAGTCATAACAGATAGTTTGAGGGTCACTGAATCCGAATCCGTGAAATATATGCGAAAATATCGTTTTTTGCATTTTATGGTAACGATATTTAAAAAAGGATTTCGGATTTGGTTTTAGCAAACTATGCGTAATAACTTTCAAAATACATTTTTCAAGTCGAGCTGTGTACTCAGCATGAAATGATATAGATAAAAACTGATACTTTCAACTCCTGTATCGAGTTTTACAGCAAAAGATTACGCTGACTTGTTACACACTACAAAATGACATTTACTTTTAATTCCCGTTTTTTTTTTAATTCCCTATTGATTTTAAACTATTTTTGTATTACATTCAAATTTTTTTTCAAAAAAGTTAGAACTGTATTCCAGAAAAGCTTAAAATTTATACCAAAATAGTTTATAATTAATACTTTTTTAAGGAAAGGAAAGCAGGCAAGGAAATCTCAAAAGCAAAAGCTTCAAATCGCTATACTGAAAGCGTTTTTTGAGATATTCGAACCAAATTTGACTTAGACACTAAGAATCATAAATGAAAGCTCTCAACGAAAATTGGGTGAAATCGGACAAGGGGGCGTGGCACCTCCCACTTGAGCAAAAGTTTAAAAATGCTATACTGAAAGAGTTTTTTGAGATAATCCAACCAAACTTCACTCAAATACTAAATACTATAAATGCACGCTCTAAGCTAAAACTAGACGAACTCGGCAAGAGGGCGTGGCACCTCCTATGTAAGCAAAAGCTTCAAAACGCTTTACTGAAAAAGTTTTTCACTCTGACACTAAAAACTATAAATGCAAGCTCTGAACAAAAACTGGATGAACTCGGACAAGAGGGCGTAGCACCTCCCATATGAGCAAAATTTGGAAAATACTGCAGTGTAGGGTATTTAATGTTTGGCCAGGCCAAATTTTACACCCTTACTTGTTTATTTTGTAGGTCTATAATGTTAAAAAATTCAAAGTCCCTAGAAGGGTTACACCTAAGATTTTCCAGCTTTCAGTTTTGTAATGTACACGTAGTTGGGAAACTTGCTGCAGATTCAGTTTCAAATGGTTTTTGGTTCCGGAAAACTGTGACATATCACAAAAGACCAATTTTCTGGAATTTTGATCATATATGAAGCAAAACACACCAAGTGTACCAGGCTTAAATTTTTTTGCCTCCGATTTCGCTAAAATTTGGCAATATGGTATTTCTGGTGTGCAAGAACAATAATCCGGGATGATTTGGTCCTAGTTCCATTTTTTGTTAAAATACAGGGTGTTGAAGTTAGCGCTTTCAGTCATTTTCTTGAAAAGGGTGTTTTTTCAAAAATGTACACCAAAGTTTATAAATTGATATATATAAGTAAGTGGTCCCATTCTTTTTTAAGTGTTCTTTTTACAAAAAAAAATATTACTTGGTGAAAAAAATTTTTTTCATGAAAACTCTTTGTTTACTCAAGAGGCATCTTACGAAAAAAGTGTACTAAGCATAATATGCTTAGAATCGTCCAAGAAATACGTGTGAAATTTGTGGAAATTTTTTGAAAAGTTAAAATAAAAATTTTTTTTTCTTTGAATAATTTTTGAAAAAATGTTTCAAAAAAAAAAAAAATTATTCAAAAATTATTAAAAAAAGTTTAAAAAAATTCAGACGTATTTCTTGAAAGATTCAAAGTATTTTGTGCCGTGTACACTTTTTACGTAAGATGCCTTCCTCTTGAGTAAACAAAGAGTTTTACCTGCCGCGGGTGTTCAAAAGCCAAAATCCATCTTGAGTCACACATCATTTTAAAGCTTATAAATTATGTTTTAATTTAAGGAACTGTCAAAAAAATTTAAAGGGGTTTTTTAAAAAAAAATTCAAAAGTATTTTTAAGTTTAAAAAATTTTGGTGAAAAAAAAATGTTTTCACCAAGTAATATTTTTTTATAAAAAGAACACTTAAAAATGAATTGAACCAGTTACTAACATAAATCAATTAACAAACTTTGGTGTAAGCTATACGTTTTTGAAAATACATCTTTTTTTTTGAAAATGACTAAAAGCGCCATATTCAACACACTGTATTTTAACAGCAAATGGTGCTAAAACCAAATTCTCCCGGATTATTGTTTTTGCACACCGGATCTACCATATTGCCGAATTTGAGCGAAATCAGAGACACAAAAATTTCAGCTGGTACGCTTGGCGTATTTTGTTTCATATACTCGTTAATCGTGACTATCCCATCAAAGCCAATATTCGGAAAAGTACAATACTTATGGAAAAGATTTATAAAAATCTATAATTTCAAAGTTGTCGAGAAATTTAAAAAAAAAAAGAATTTTATGATGTTAAAAAAGTCGAAAAGGAATAATAGCCCAGGAAAATAAGACGAAAAAAGAGCTTCTGTGCGAAAAAATTCCCAGTGGAAATTATTCACCGGAATTGTCTTTATTTATGCATGATACACAAACTGTGAAAAGTCCATTACAAAGTCGTGTGCGCATAAAAAGTTATTCGGGCTCAAAGGTCGCTAAAATCAGTTTTTTGCAAATATCTCGCTATTGCTAACTTTTACAGAAAAATGTTGTTCTCCAAATTTGTAGCACAGTAAATTTCAACAAAAATACGTTAAAAGTATTTGCGTACGACTTCTAGTTTAGGAGATCACCCAATTTAAAAAGTTGTTAACAGTTATGATATGAAATTCTACTTATGAGTTCATATTAAAATATCTTACTTTTTAAATTGCAATAACTCTTCAATGAGAAGTTGTACAAACAAAATTAAAATGCCGTTTGAAAGATAATTTAATTTTCTATATACCGTAAAAAAATTTTTTTTCGAACGGCTCATGACCTTACAAATATTCTTGAATAACCGTTAAGGCTTCGAAATTACTGGTTTTTTAAGGATATCTGCGAATTTGTAAGTACTACGATAAAAAGTAATGTGACCAAATTTGTAGAGAATTACAAGATCTACAAAAAATGAGCGATATGTGTACACATAGAAGTAACCGTATAGAAGATATTCAATAGAAACCGGTTTTTTGGCATTTTAAGGGTTTTTTTTGGAATATCTTCTAAACGGTTAGTTCTATGTGTACACATATCGCTTATTTTTTGTAGATCTTGTAATTCTCTACAAATTTGGTCCCGTTACTTTTTATCGTAGTACTTACCAATTCGGAGATATCCTTAAAAAACTAGTAATTTCGAAGTCTTAACGGTTATTCAAAAATATTTGTAAGGTCATGAGCCGTTCGAAAAAAAAATTTTTTACGGTATATAGAAAATTAAATTATCTTTCAAACGTCATTTTAATTTTGTTTGTACAACTTCTCATTGAAGAGTTATAGCAATTTAAAAAGTAAGATATTTTAATATGAACTCATAAGTAGAATTTCATATCATAACTGTTAACAACTTTTTAAATTGGGTGATCTCCTAAACTAGAAGTTGTACGCAAATACTTTTAACGTACTTTTGTAGGAAATTTCCTCTGCTACAAAATTGGAGACCAACATTTTTCTGTAAAAGTTAGCATAAGCGAGATATTTGCAAAAAACTGATTTTAGCGACCTTTGAGCCCGAATAACTTTTTATGCGCACAAGACTTTGCAATGGACTTTTCACAGTTTGTGTATCATGCATGTGAAATTGTATTAAATAATTCGAAATAAGTATAATAAAAATACCGGGGAAATTTTTAAAAGTTTCAAAAACATCGCAAAACAAATATGTTAATAAATTTAGCTAATGCTTGAAAATTCAAAAATGTGAAAAAGCTCGAAAGATATGTATAAAATTTTTTAGAGTCGACAGATTACGAAAAAACCGAAAAATGGAACATTTTAAAAAGAAAATTGCAATAACATACCTATTTTATATATCAGATACTTTTGCTAAAATATATAATGGGATGCTCAGGACTTTACGAAAAGCCTATTACTCCCGAATCATGCATCGACCGGCCACAACCCATTTGAAGACAGTGGCTACGAAAGATTGTGTGTGAATGATTAAAGCTTTGATCACAACAACGGCAACCTTTTTTCAAAAACATGTTTCAAACAAAATAAACTCTTATACCGAATTGTTAGTCTAGTTTGTAGTAATTTTTTTCGTCTCGAATTGGATGTTCCAGAGCATTTTAGAAAGTTTTTGGGGTACAATTATATGAAGCTATCAATAGATCTTTTTTAGTTTACCTAGTTTACCTATACTGAGTTGAGTTCCTCTTTTTTTATGTCTTTTTCTATCCTCGTTTTTTTCATAGTAAATAAATAGTGTTTTTGAGTTTTTTCTATCAGGCCTAGGTTCAGAAGGTCCATTTATTTATATTAGAATGTATTCCTTGGATTATTTTTGGAAAAAAAATTTACGCCATACGAAATGCATTAATCTTCTCATTTCGGAATTTTTATTGTAAAAAGATATTTTTGGCAATGCAATCATACATATTTACTTTTTAACTAATTTTGTTTTTTTAATTAACAGAAGCTGTTTTGAATGGGAGTCACCACTGCGTTCGGTTATTGCATTTGTCCTATGGATACTCGCCTGTATTTATGGAAATTTGGAAACAATTCCATTAGTTTTATTGCTTATTATAATTAAGTAAGCAATTATCATTTAAATATTTCTAGAGAAAAATATAAAATTAATTTTTCAACTTTTCTATTCGCTTGCAGAAAATGGCTTATTCGACTGATTACTGGCACTAGTGGAGATGCTGCAGCTGGTCATTATGACTATGATTACGATGAAGATGACGATGATGACAAAGAAAAGGAAGAAAAGAAATCCATAAAGGAGAGACTGCAAGCGATACAGGAAGTATCGCAAACGGTACAAAATACTATTGGCTATTTAGCCTCGCTAGCAGAGAGCACAAAGAAGTGAGTACACAGCCGCTATTTCAGTTGATATAATCTAATCCATTAAATTTCTAATCATCATTTTGTATAGCACATTTAATTTTTCCGTCCCCGAATTGACATGGCTGGCTGTTGTCCTATTGCTAGGTGCTATCGTAGTTCTACACTTTGTTCCTGTACGCATAATATTGCTCTTTTGGGGCATTATGAAATTTACACGTCGCATATTGCGTCCGAATACGATACCAAACAACGAGTTGCTTGACTTTTTGTCACGTGTACCAGATGATGAGGCACTTGTAAGCAAATGCATTTTGTAGTCTTTTTAGATTGAATAATAAATCATGTATTTTTTTTTTTTTGTTGTAATTTAACAGAATCAATTTCGTGAAATGCCACCATCCGCACCCACCGAGCAGTCACGCAGTAATTTGAAAAAGAAAGTTAAAGCCTCATAGTCCATTGGGAGCGTCGATGCGTCAAATGCGCTGCTGCAATTCTCTTCCTCTGCCTGTAGTGCAAATACCGGTGACGCTATGGCTGGTGGTAGCAGCTCAAATACTGGTGCAGCGGGAGCTTTGCCGCAACAAGTTGTAAATATTTCTTCACGTTCCCTAAAAAATGTCTCATCAATGTTTAAGGCAAGCAAAGATAATCTCAAAATGGTCGCAAAAAAGAAGCTGAATAGAGCACTAGATAGAAAAATGGATTAGAAGTTCGCCTTAGTATGTTCTTTGTATGTAATTTTCATTTTTAAAATATCTATCTACGTCAAGGCACATTGATCATTAAAGTGCAATTGTGCATTTATAAAGAAATTTAAACAAAAATGATCAAAAATCGTTAGTGATAATGTAAATAGTTTGTGCATAGAACAAAAGGCTTGTTTTATAACATTTTCCCGACGTTTCGCCAATTGGACATAGGCTTGTTCAGTGGATTTTTAAAACTTGTTAAATAAGTTAAAACATGATATAAAAATTACACTTTGAAAGGTTAATATTATTTTTGCACAATTTTAAATACTAAAAAAACAATTATTTTAGGACCACAAACAAGCTACACAATAACTCTGTTTTTATATCATGTTTTAACTTACACAGTGCAACACAAAAAATGCCCCTGGGGTCTCATAAAGCTTTTCTGATAGGTTATGAAAAATAAAAATACACGTATTTCACCGAATATGTGTATCAGTGATTTTTTCCATTTTATGGCTCCTCAAAACTTAAAATTCGCGTTTTATATGAAATTTTGAGATTTTATGAAAAAAACCATCTTATTATGAAATGTTGCTCGTGTCCTTACCTTTAATTTAAGCTATAGCACTTGAGAATCCGCACGGCAGTTTTTATTTTATTAGCAAAACATCTCAAGCGAATGCGACGAGTAAGCATCCGATCGAAAGATAATTTCGTTGTTTACATTCATGTGTAACAACATTTGTGTAGCGAGAAATTGTGTTTGTGTAAGTGAAGAAAAAAAAAAAATGTGCACGACATTACCCCCCTCAAAATTTGTGGGGTAATGTCGTGCATTGTTTTCCGAGTATAGTAAAGGTACCAAAATGTATGAGAAATGATAGGTAGTGGTTCTATTAGTGGAGGTTAGGCATTATCATGTATTTATTCATTATTATACAAGTGTGAAGTACATAATATGTTGTGTAGAGTAGAACGGGGCAATGTCGTGCACTCAACTTTGACATGCTCGTAAAGCCGTACCTCTCAAGCGAATGCAACGAGTAAGCATCCGATCGAAAGATAATTTCATTGGTTACATCCATGTGTAACAACATTTGTGTAGCGAGAAATTGTGTTTGTGTAAGTGAATTTGCACGACATTACCCCAATGGTCGTTTTAAGGGTCAAATTCGATAACTCGGTGAAGCCCAAAATTTTTTTCGAAAACCAAATACTTCTTTTCTTTGCCAGGATATTTCGTTTCAGAAAACACTTACCTGGTATATTTTCCCGGAAGGAAAATTATTTTTCTGACCCGATAAAAAAACACTTTTATCGTCCCGAAAGCGTGCGTTTTGAAAAAAAGGTTACTCTGTAGAGACGAACTGGTGAAAATTGCTAGTATTATATGCATAAGCTCAGTAGGTCAGCAGGTCCCTACCTTACGAACAGTTGGTCAATCATTCAATTCTTTGGGCTAAAACAGCCAGTACACGACATTACCCCCTGCACGACATTACCCCGTTCTACTCTACGTATGAAAAAAAAAAAAAATACATTGAAAATGGTTTTGCTTATAAAACAAAAACTACCATGTGGATTCTCAAGTGCTATAGCTTAAATTAAAGGTAAGGGCACGAGCAACATTTCATAATAAGATGGTTTTTTCATAAAATCTCAAAATTTCATATAAAACGCGAATTTTAAGCTTTGAGGAGCCATAAAATGGAAAAAATCACTGATACACATATTCGGTGAAATACGTGTATTTTTATTTTTCATAACCTATCAGAAAAGCTTTATGAGACCCCAGGGGCAAAATTTTTTTTCGATTTTGTCGCACTGTGTTATTTAACAAAATTTTTTCAATAAAAAACCTCTGAGGAAGCCGAAATCCAATTGGTGAAATGTCGGGAAAATATTATAAAAAATTTTGTGTTCTCTTTTTTTTGGTAATAAATAAACACTTTATCGCATAAATGACAGTAAACTGAAATTTTGCGTGAATTATTTGAAACCCTTATATCTCTGGAACTTAAAATCATAAAGCCTCGAAAATTGTTTTATCTCGAAATAGGTAGTTTTGTCAAAAGTCCACAGAAATGTTGTTTATATAAAAATATAATTATGCCTATGAAGAAAGATCATGCGGATTAAACTTTAAGTATGGAGATGTGAAGATTTTGATTAAATGAGAGGTGCCACGTCCTTTTCTCTGGACTTTGTTAGGTCTTTTTAAAAAATTTGCAAGAAACGATATGTCCGAGCTCGCATAGTTTTTATTCAAAGCTTGCATAAACCATGAGTATAAAAACTTGCGTGCAAGAATGCCCTAAGTCGAATAAGCCGTTTTTTATATGAATATTTAACTAATAGTATATTCAGGGCTATGCACACGGGGAAATGGAAATAAAATATAAAAGAATACCTAAGCTTTAAAACTGGTTCTTTTGACTTCTTAAAATAAAATATGCGTAACACTGACCTCATCCACTGACTTAAAAATTTTGCAAATTTTCATAAAGGTGGACTTAAGGCCTAACCAAAATTAACGTGACGAGACGATAGCAATTGAATGAACATTTGCAGTCGTTAGGTACTTGCGTCTGTTTTGACATTTCGCCCAAAATGCTACATTTTAATTATTTAATTTATTTCTTACATTGGTACTATATCAAAAATATTTTTGTTTTGCGGCCAAACAACTGTTATGACGAGTAGTGACTGTTTGAAGTTCGGTCCTTACGAAACAACAAGTCTCGTCAAAATGTTTCGTTCACTTTCGATCAGTAACGTACGTTTTTTTTGGTTGTCAACATTTGTTTACATATACTCGAATTTACTCGTACATCTCGTCACATCTATTTTGGTAAGCCCTTAAGAAGTCATCTAACGGGTGATCCAATCATCCTACTTTGTTTTCTAAATAAAATACATAAAAATCAATATATTGATGCAAATCTTTAGTTGGAATGATATTCCGGTTCCTACAACTCAATGTTTAGAAAATATTTTGTTGAAATGTTGCCCACAACTATATCTTAAATGGTACATTCCGTGTGTCCAATTTTCGACAACTCTTTCGAGCATATCGGCCAGTTTTCCTTGAATAACACGAGTTATGTTGGTTTCCAAAGCGTCAACAGTTTTGTGTTTGTCGACATGAACAAATGATTTAACATATCCCCAAAGAAAGTAATCCAACGGCGTCAAATCACATGATCTTGGTGGCCAATTAACATGAGCATTTCTTGAGATGATGTTTCCCTCAATAAAGCTATTGTTTTTCCACTTGTATGGTATATTGCGACATCCTGTTGAAACCAGAGGTCGGCTACACTTATAGCCTGAATTTTTGGCAACAAAAATTCATTGATCATTGCTCTATAGCGAGCACCATTGACCGTAACACGGTCTCCATCCGCATTTTTGAAGAAATACGGTCCGACGATGCCTCCTGTCTACACCAAACAGTACATTTGTCGGGATATATTGGAAGCTTTTGGATTGTTTCTGGTTGTTCATCGGCCCAAATACAGCAATTTTGCTTGTTAACGCAGCCGTTCAGCAAGAAATGAGCTTTGTCGCTAAACACAATTTTTCGATAAAATAATGGATCAATTTGAAGTTGTTGTAAGGCCCATAAACCGAAATTAAAATGTACACCAAGGCCAGTCAGCTTCAATACTTGTACGAGCTGTATTTTATAGGCCATCAGACCAAGATCACGCCTCAAGATACGCCACAATGATCCATAAGAGATGCCCAAAGCCTGAGATCGCCGACGAATTGATTGTTCACGGTAGAATGATGAATGTCCAATAGTGTAAAATTGCTTCGAAATCTGGTGATGGTGATACGAATAGTGCGCTCAGTTGGACGCTCATAACGACCAAAATGATGTTGAAGAACTCTATAAAATTCTCTAACTGATGACTGATTTTAGTAGTAAGTTCCTACAATAACTAAACGTTGTTCAGGAGTAAGTCTATTCACGATTGAGTCGTATTGAATACTGAAAATAAACGCCATATGGACAAGCCAATTGATACAAAACAGCTGTCAAAACAACCCAGTTGGAAAAGGAACCTTGTATTGGATCACCCTTTAGCAATAGAGCGAACTTCTAAATCAGATCGTACGCATTCTGAGTTTCACAGTTCACAGCTGCCCAAAATTTTCGAACATTCGTAAAATGAATGCTTTTTTCCTGTGATTTAAATTTTGACAAAAATTATTATCTTCGAAGAAAAAAATCAACTAATAACTACCATTAGCGTCGAAAGCTTTCAGATATAATACATAGATATTGTGATTTTGGAGTACTTGAAGTTCAAAAACAAAATAACTCCCCTACAAAATACAATTATTTTTTTTTTTTTTTTTTTCAACCGAACCAAACTCGAATTTTGTGTTGAAGAGTATTAACAATAAAAACTGCTTCCGTAGGCGATCAGTGAAAAGTACAAAATTTGAATGAGATCTCTTGTAAGCCTTGATTGCTGTTTGATTGAAAACAACGAAAGTTAAGTTGGTTGGATGAAGACGAAGATAAAGGATTAGGAACATAAAATTATAAAATCGGACCTCTGGATTGTAAATGCCACTAGATAGAGGATTAAAATCTTTAAAAATATTTTTTTTTTTACTTTGAAGTCATTATTTTAAAAGTATGCCTTTCAAAACATTCTACAAACGCTTTCGTAGACATAACCGTGGGCATTTTCTCTGTTTTCTTAGTTTTCTATCTGGGAGATTGTTCTTTAAAGCGCTTTATTTTTAAAATTAAATTTCATTTGACTTAATGTGATTACAAACAAATTCATTACCATTAAGATTTACATTGCACTAAAATTAAATCATAATTAGCATTATAACTACTCCTCAATGACAATGCACATTTTTTTTTTAAACTGCTTATATTCTATAAATAAAACTATGCTACAAAAACAAAAGCAATTCCAATCAAATATGCACTAATTAACTCAAAAATAAAACTTGCATGCATACATATATTACTAAGAAATTAAAAGTCCAGAATTATTTTCAATATATAAAATTATTTAAATACATATTTGCAACTATTTACAAACACAAAACACCACAAAAAAAAAAAAAAAAACATGTAAATACACGAAAAAAAATATTTAACAAAAAGAAAAAATTCTATTTAAATAAAAATCATTAAATATTTTATTAATTACAAATTAAAACAATTTTGTGATATTTTCAAAGAAAAAACAAAAAAAAAATAAAAATTCAACGCACCAACTTTTGTAAAATTAAATTTTAAATTGCAAGTTTATGCTACGGTACATTAATTTTTGCCTTTTAAGCTGCTGATGATCATGTCATTTATTTATTAATAAGTTAATTATTTAAATTAAGTTACTGCTTTAGCTTAAGTAGCTTAACTTAGTAATGAATCTGCACACTTTTAGATAGCAAAATATTATAAATTTAAAAAGAAAAATAACATGGAATTAAAATTAAAAATTTTGTAAAACAATTTATATGCTAACCATAAGTTCTTATACGTACCTTAATAAATTTTGTTATCTAAACTTCCTTATAACTCTTAATTACAATTTGAATCGAATGTGGAAATGCTTCCCTTAAAATTTGTCAATTCTCAGTCATTATATTGATAGATTATATACTTACCGATGTATAATATATATTTATTTATTTGCAAATTTAAAATTATGCAAACATGACACTCTTTGGCTTTGATAATCCTTTTATGAACTTTTACTTTTATTATTTTTTTAATACATTTACGTTTAATTATTTTATAAGAACTTTGTTTTACTTAAAAACATTAAAGTGTTTTTTATGAAATTAGCCCAGGAAAATTAGAATTAGTGAATTCTTTTCTCCGGAATTTTATTTATGCATGGTCCATTGCAAAGTCGTGTGCGCACAAAAAGTTATTCAGGCTCAAAGATCGCTAAAATCATTTTTTTGCAAATATCTCGCTTATGCTTACATTTACAGTAAAATTTCGGTCCTCATTTTTGTAGCACAGAAAATTTCCTACAAAAGTACGTAAAAAATGTTTTCGTAAGACTTATAGTTTAGGAGATCACCCAATTTAAAAAGTTGTGAACAGTTATGATACGAAATGCTACCTAATAAGTTCATATTAAAATATCTTACCATTAAATTGCGATAACCCTTCAATGAAAAGTCGCACAAGCTAATTTGATTCTCTATATAGCGTATTATTTTTTTTTTCGAACGACTTAAAGATATTCTTGAAAAACCGTTAAGGCTTTAAAAATACTGGTTTTTGAAGGATATCTCCGAATTTTCACACTGTGCAACAATTTTGATTGTCAAGGCTGCAACAATTTTTTTTATTTCTACGGCATTAGCTTTGTGAGGAAATTCAGATTAACCAAGGTCATTCAATACCTAAGGTATAATTTATTTATCAAGATTGACTCTAGTTCTTCAGATATCCTTGCCTCAAAGTGCAGAAATAGCTGTTTTGAAGCATATTTGAAGAAGTAAAACACTCACAGCAAACAGTGTAATTAATTTTTGTTAATGACATCAAAAATTTATAAATTTCTTCATTAAACCTTCCTTTTAAATTATTCCAATTAGATCCTTACTTTGTGAGTTATCACCCATTTTGACTCAATACAAACAAAACAGCTATTTTTGCTCTTTTGAGCAAGGATTTCTGAAGAACTATAGTCAAATTAGAGAAACAAAACATAAACAAAGTATTAAGTAACCTCAGTGAATCTGGATTAACTCAAAATACTATAGGCGCAAAAAACGGCCTTTGTATGGAGTTGAAATACCACTTCTTCAATGGTACTCTCTACTGTGCGTGTTATACTACTTCAAATATGCTTCAAAACAGCTATTTCCGCATTTTTAACTAAGGATATCTGGAGAACTAGAGTTAATTACGCGAATCTGATATTAAGTATTTTTGTATTCATGAATTTCGTAAATACTCGAAACCGTCTCCGAAACCCTATGCCGCAAAATCATTTTTTCTGTGTATAATCGTTTAAAAAATTACTGTTTGTTTCAGCAATTTAACAATTTTACAGTACATACAATTGAAAATTCCAAAAGTGTAGCGCCGAATTGTAGAAAATTCTGAAACAAAAATTAGAAAGAAAACTTCATAAGCTCAGCTGGTCAGGGTGCCGCCGATAAACACAGACGTCGTGAGTTTGATAATTTCAATATGCAATAAATTTAATATCTACCCACTAACAATGGTGTTCATATAGGATATTTTAATGGGTACCCTTTTTTTTGCTGAAATTAATTCCTAAATGTACTGAGTATAATGTGTTGGCAAAACAGGTTAATAGATAATTTCCAAGGAAAGTGAAGAAAAAAATAAATCAAACATAATCTGATGATGATCCCAATCCGGTCTCAAAATTGCTCTATCTCGTTTGTTATATCTTTGAAGCGATATAACAATACCCTGTCAGCCACTGGTTATTTAAAAGGCAAGGCGGACTTAATTGCTCACTTGACTCTTGCGTTAATAACAAAAATTAAAACTATTTTGAATAGATTATTATGCTCAAAACCTTCAAAAAAATTTTCAATTGATTCACATATATCTGGCAATGGAAACAGAAAGAAAATCCTTACTTTAAGGTACTTATTGAAGCAATTTTTTCGAAAGTAACTGGTTTGTAGTATATAATTTTTTTTTTTTTTTTTTTTTTTCACTTAAATACCTATTACTTTGATAATATTAATTAAGAAAGTTCCAAACATTTGAATTAACCAAACAAAAACAAAAAAAAAAAAACAATGTTTTATGTAAATATTGTATGAAACATTAACCTTATTACTTTATTAGAGGCATTTAATAAACAATTTTTGTACCATCAATTTTTTATAATTTTAAAAAAATTTATGTATATGAATTATAAAAAACAATATATTATGTTTAATTTTTTGGATTCCCATTACAGTGGCAAAATGAAGATATGACCATAAATTTCACATTTATTTAGGTTTTTAAAGTCATAAATTTTCCACCTAAATGGGACCCTCAATATTAAAAATTAAATTGAAATGTACTTGAAAATTACTTAAGAATTTTATTCCAAAGTTTGCCTTTTAATCTTCCTTCCTGAAACGAAAACACAAAACTTAGCATTAGTTATGATACAAAAAAAAAAATACAAATTTCAATTTAAAAACTTAAGCTTAAAATTCAAATGCATTCAAAATTATGTTAATATGCAAATATGTATCTTACTGCTACACTAAATATTGCCTAAAAATTTTCTTTTTTTAAATATTCGACAAACTTACATACATAACTTCATAATAATATTTAAATAAGTTTTTATTTTAATACTAAAAACATATGAACGTTTTTAAAGAAATAAATGCAAAAATCATTAATGAAAACACTGGTTTTTTAATTTTGTTTTGGTTAAAATAACAAAAGTTGTACAGGCACCTGTATTCCAAATCGTCAGTTGCAACGTATATGTTTTTTCGTAAAAAAAAAAAAAAAATTTTACAAAATTTAGGAACTTGTTTTATTATTGTACTATTCTTGAGTTTTATTACGCCGATCCACCAAAAGTTAATAATGTAGCAATTCAGCACTCAGAATCATCATCCATAAATTACGCGACATATTTTTATGAAAATAATCTCGCAATATATTGCATTTGACGTTTTGGATGTCAAGCAATATATGTAATTAGTACAGTTGGGTGCTTGTTAAAAACGAGATATTTTAGTAAATATTTTCACTTGAGCCGAAGTCCACGAAATTTATGTTTAAATGTTCGAGCCCTCTATAATCCCCAATAAAATGATAACAAAATTTGACTTGATAAAATAAACTTAATCTTGGCAATGTAAAAAGTTATCAATACAAACCAAAAATACGAAGAAAATATTAAAAGGACTTAAAAAAAATTATAGTAAGATATGTTTAAAGATCTAAAAAGACATGAAACCCTATATAACGTCCAACCCGAAACAGCGCACTGTTTCATACAATCTAGAAGTGAAAAATTGAAAATGAATTTTTTAGTATGCAGAACTGTTAAAATATGTCCATTGACCTCATAAAAAAGAGTGAACAAATTTTGTTCATGCAGTAGCTACAAAACTTAGAAAAAGAAGTACACAGCGTTCACCAGACACCCTGCAAAAACTGAAGGAAATTGAACAAAGGGGCGCTGCACCCCCATACAAAAAACACTGCACTTATAGCAGTTATTGTTAAAAAACTTTGTACACAAAAGTATACCACGTTCACCAGACGCTTTACGGAAATTGGGGGAAATTGAAAAAGAAGGCGTTGTACCCCCCATACAAAAAAAAAAAAACACATCAATTGCTATATCTCTACACTTGTAGTAGTTACCATTACAAAATTTTGGATACAGGAGTAAACTGTGTTCATCAAACGCCTTGCGAAAATTGGAGGAATTTGAACAAGGGGGCGTTGCATCCCCCATACAAAAAAACATATCAATTGCTATAGCTTTGCACCTGTATCAGTTATTACTACATAACTTTATATTGAGAACGCATATTTTATTTACAAAATACTATACAAACAGAGAGTGAGTTAAAATAAGCATGCTTTGCACCCCTACTCAAAAATACTTAAAATACTCCATTCATGTACTTTTATCATTATGAAATTTGGTTCATCGATGTAAGTGATATCTTTAAAGCAAGAGGGAACGCTACACCCCCATACAAAAAACATTTGCACCTAGAGCAAGTATTATTATAAAATCTGGTACAATTTTCATAGTATGGCTACAATTTTTTGCGAGAAAGTGCGAGGATTCAAACCGCACGTATCATCAAAAACTACATATTTTCTTAAAATGTCTATCTCTACCCGGTGCGGTGCTCATACTAAGCTTTTGAGTCCAATATCCCGATCAAGAAAATTTGTCAATTTCTTGTCATTGTATCTGAAATGTATATCAAAATGATATACAATTTTTGTACAATTTTTGTATATCATTTTGATATGATTTTTTGATATCGTTGTGATGCACGCAAAGCGTTACATTCCGTATATTACTGTGATACCCTTTTTTATCAAATTTAAATATGGCACTGACAAATTTTGGATATCATTTTGATATATTTTTGATATACCTACTTTTCTTGATCGGGATACAACAAAAATATAAATTTCGAAAGCAGAAAAGATCGCAAGTATGTTTAAATTGTTTGTGGCAACACTATATAAGATATATACAAACAATATACAATATATTTTTGGAAAGCTTATACATCGAGTCAATTTTGTTTTTTTTTTTTTTTCTAAGTTTTATTTCATTGAAAAATTACCACAAAATATACTGAAGTTGAAGCGCTTTCCGGAACTTAATTTTTTTAAATTTTACTACATTCAAAATATCAACTTTGAAGAACAAATATATGTACTAAATGTCAAGCAAAGAACATAAAAATACATTTTTCGAGGTTAATGAACATATTTAAGTACTTTTTCATACAAAAATTTAAAATTTGGATTTTGAATTTCGCGCGTCTAGCAAATTAAAACGAGACACTGTGCAGTCTATGGAATTTCGTGATGTCGTCTTAAATTGACCATATTTTTTGAAGAAAGCATCGTACGACACTTTTCAAGAGCTCATTTTGAAAAGAAAAAGAGTAGCACTACGTAATGAATTAAATAAAAAAATTTAAAAAAGTTCTAAAAGTTAGTACTTACTAAAAATATATAATAATTATGTATTTGTGGCGCCATTTATGTGACTTATCAGCCGATGTAATAACTTTCAAAGTTTTGAAATTTTTTTGACTTTTTTAACTTTTCTCGTTTTTTTATGACCTACTTTAAGTTTTTCTATGTATGTACGTATGTAATACGGCTTTC
The DNA here is from genome assembly GCA_951812925.1 of Calliopum simillimum. Taxonomy (NCBI): domain Eukaryota; kingdom Metazoa; phylum Arthropoda; class Insecta; order Diptera; family Lauxaniidae; genus Calliopum; species Calliopum simillimum. Next base: position 69,643,120 of record OX638370.1, read on the forward strand.
TTAAAATGTTTCCCAAACTCAGATTTTTCTTCGATTTAATTATTGGAATCATCAGCGCTCTAATGCATTTGTAGCATTTTTGTTGTAATAAATATATAGTCGATTTCACAGTCACTGTTTGATTTCCACTTTAATAGACGCCCAATTTTCTCAAACGGAAACACCATAATTTTCATTAGCTGCATCAAAGTGGTTAATACCCTGAGAAGTTGTGGTTGTTAAGTTATTAATGCATAATTTTTTCTATGTAAATACATTTCCTCAACAACAAATCAAAAAGTATTAAGTGAAATTTGTTGGATTTCTTCTTCCGGAAGTTACCGCAATTCAAGAATAATTCATTAGGAAAATTAACATAAAATTATATTTAATTCAATATCGCGCAAACAATGTGCAGCCATGTATGTAACATTAGTTTTTAAATATTTCAAAACATTTACATTACATGCGATTACTATTCGGTCAGTCATACATCGGACATTATAGGTTACAGTGTTAACTTTTTGTATTTCAACGCTTTTATCACTGAAGCTTTCTGTCATTCATGTCAATGGTGGATGAGTGCTCTGCTCTTACAACATCATCAGTGGACAGACTGTAATTTTTGCGAACGCATTTCAACGCTAAACTTTCTTTCATTGCAACATTACAGCGATACGAGTACACCAGAAACATCAAACCAGATTTGCGACAATGTTGCAAGCAACAAGTTAAAACTTTGTATCGATTTTCTGGTTTGTTGACCATAATTTTTGTGTATTTTTTTCAAGTCACTGATTTACCAAAGAAAACTGCGCACCTATGGCCATTCTCTGAGTTGATGCAAAAGTAAAACTATGCCAGTTTGGTTGATTAGATATCTGCAAGTGATGTAATTGTCAAAAGTGGCTTTTGCGTTGCATTCTTCATTTTTTAAGTATCATTTATGAGTGAAATTTACTTTACATAATTGAATTTACTAAAAATAAAATGGTAATTGAATAAGACAAGTTTCATTTTGGTCTAGACAGTACTCACTTTTATTGCAAAAGTTGGAATATTGAAAATTGTATTTACATACGTAGCTATTGTACACTGTTAAAAATGGGATAACAAAGAAAAGTACAAGTTTTTGTACATACTTGTAAGAAATGTATGTAATGGAACCAGTTTGGGTTCAAGGTTTTGGAAATATTATTTGAAGTCTAAACATCTTTGCTGAAGTGTATAAAAAATAGTATGTTCTAGATAATGGAACTAAAATCACCAGTTTATTCTGCAAGAGCAAAAGCGATCCAACCCATGCACTATAGGTCAAAAAGCACATTTTTCTGGCCAAAATATTTAATGTCCATATTATCATGGTGACCAACTTCAAATGAAGTCTTTATGTTGACTTTAGACTAAAAGAACAATTCTGAAAAAAATCTTAACAATTGTACTACCGGGTCGAAAATTAAACGTAATTAATTTTCTAAATTAATAACATATGCCAGCAAGCATCTCCGAAGTAACTGCATGCGTTGATTCAAAATCCGAGGTCAGAATTGATCCATCACTTCAAGATTTGGAGATATTTGAGGTCAAACTTATGAGAAAATGCTATTTTGGCTATTTATGAGGTTAGATGCAAACTGCACTTTTCGTTTTTGATGATTTCGAAACTAGCTCGAAATTCGTGTGTCAAATGATATGTTCGCCAAATATTCTCATGGGTTCGTCTGGCTGAAAAAATAAAGCAAGCCCTTAAAAATTTTTTCGGGATTTGCCGGGGAAATTTAAGGTTTTCCGGAAACACTCCATTCAAGGTCCGCTCGAAACTAGCTCGAAAATTTTTGCGTTCAAATATTTCATCGCCTACTCTTCCCGCGGATTCGTCTGGCTGAAAGAATAAAATTATCCATAAAAAATGTTTTTTTGGGATTTTCCGGGAAAATTGGGAGTAGAATATTTCCCAGACAGCTCGAAATTACTATTGAATAGCTCGAAATTCCCAACCGAAAAACATAGAAATTCATCACACCTGTATGGGTCACTTTATTGTATTGAAAATTGAACTTTTAGTCATATATTCGCAAAAATCTAACAATGAATTTCTTTAACATCTTCAACTTTATATTATTTTTCGACTTATCAACATATCCTACTGACTTTTTCAGCAGTTTTGACTTTTTCAACATTTTTTCGATTTTCTTATCAAAATGTTACGACTTTTAGAACATTTTTCGATTTTTTAAACATATTTTGACTTTATCTAAATCAAGATTCTTTTCCATTTTCTGACTTTTTCAATACATTTAGACTTCATCAACATATCTTGACTTTCTCATGATATTTCTATTTCAACATATAATGACTGTTTTAATATTTTTTGATCTTTCGACATTATCAATACAATCCGACTTTCTCAGCATTTCTAACTTCAACAACATACATATATCGACGGTTTTTACATTTTCCGACTTTTTTTAATATATTTCGGTTCTTTTAGCAATTTTCGATTTCAAAAATATTTCGACTTTTCTTAAAAATTGTCCGACTATTTCAATATTTTTCGTTTCTATCAACATATGTATATTGGTCAGACTGGTTTAAAGTTGTATGAAAAAGCAAAGTTGCTTGAAATTGCGCTCCCATGGTGCCAAAATGTTCTCTTTCTTTTACATTTTCCGACTTTTTCAAAAAACTTTCACATGAAATATCGGATTCTTTAACATTTTCAAATTTTTTCGACGTTATCAACATAAGTACTCCGACTTTTTCAGCACTTTGGACTTCATTAATGCTTACATTCCGAATTTTCAACGGTTTTGAGTATTCAGTTCTGACTTTATTAAAATTGTTCGGAATACTTTCCATTTGCCGATTTTCCGAAATTTTTCGAATTCTATAAAAATTTTCAAATTTATGCAAGTATTCTACATAAGACTGATGGATTGATAAAGCTCCATTTATGTTATGTTCCGGCTTATAAGTATGAAACATGTAGGGTTTTTACAATCATCCAGTCATTTGTCTTTTTCCAAATTCTTTAATGATTCTTGTGTGTGGTCCAATTATTCAATTCCTATTTTGATTTTTTTATATAATTATTCCGTAAGTGATGTCTGTACATTTAATATCAATTTCATAAAATTTTAAGCGCCTTATTATGTAATGCACACGCATTTTCATTTCCTTGTTTTCGTTGATTTGGTAAAATTTGGTTTCTCCATCCATGAAGGCAGCTAAATTTGATGCCGTCACATACAGATTCGTCAATAAAAGTAGGATTGTGACAACAAATAAAGAAGTTGTGAAGATAAGCAGCGTCAAATAAATAAAAAAGAGGCCTTTCAGTCTGCCGCTAATCTCATAATAAAGAAATACACACAAATGGAAGATTTGCACCAAGGAAGGAAGCTGCATTTATCAATTCGAAACAGGTTCAAGTTGCAATATGCAACTGCCTCAGCGCCAGACACTGCAATATGTATCATGGTAATGATTGAATGGGGGAATTTCATTTGTGACTGCAATATTAAAGAGATTTTAAAATGTTAACAAAAAATTTCTTTCATTGCCAATAACTTATTAAATTGGTTGGCGTTTTTATAAACAATTTTCAATATATTTACCGACTCATGGAATTGGCCGGTAGCAAATTTTGTTATACCATTTTATGTTAAAATATTTTAAAAGTTGTTTTGGTCACCAGGAAGCGTTTAAAATGTAGGATTTTCAGCTTTTTAGTGTAGACTGAAAAAGAGCATAGTGTGAAAAATGTGGTTCAGACAAAAAGCTACCAAACGCATGTTGTTGTTAATTCGTAGCTTTTCCATAGTAGTACATATTGGATGTTTTGCCTTATGCTACTGCTGTATTTATTGTGCAATTTTAGTTGAGAGTTTACTTTTAGTTTAGAGCAAAATTTGACTTATTTTGCTCATTTTATATTTCACATAATTTTTCATGTATCTGATTCCAATGTGTAGATGTAAACATATTTTTTAAATTTTTCTTTTAACTTTAGTGACGACATATTTGTTACGTAAATCATTAAATAAATGCACTTAGTAAATGTATGTTAATTATTTGCATAGTAGTGATGACGAAATTGTGATGCTATGGTAATGCACTAATGACCAGGTTCCCATTTCAGGTTACCTTATTTTCTTCCTAACGCTCTTAATAAAACTGTTTGAAATTCAACACAAATTGTGTCAAAATTAGCACAATTTACTACTATTGAAGGAAGTATCAGCATTGCGCAGAGTTTGAGTAGTAGGCCATGTCATCTCAATTTTTTCGAAATTTGCAGTTGGGTTCTCAGATTTTTTTAAAAATTCACAGAGCTGTTCTAAGTGCTAAGTTTGGAGGCCTCTCATTTTCAGTTTCGTGAAAAAATTTATTTTGCAAGTTATGGACATGGAATTTCGGAGTGTCCAAGTAGTGTTTTTGCGAAAAATCGATGCCATTTTTTTTCTAAGTCCCGCCATTTTGTCCAAAAATAAATTTTTTTAATTTTTGTCTTCGGATTCTTGTAGCATTTTAAACGTTATTTTAATTTCAATGTGTGGATTTGGAAAATATTAAAAATTTACGAAATGGCGGTCATGTTTTGAAAAATCTTAAAAGTTGATTTTCTCAATATTCTTATGATTTATAAGGAAATATTGGTTTTTTTGTAAACTTTTTATTATCTAAGCAATGGAAATTCTAAATTTAAAAATGGAAATCAAAATAACGTTTAAAATGCCACAACAATCGGAAAACAAAAATTTAAAAAATTTATTTTTGACAAAATGGCAGAACTTAGAAAAGTTTGCATCGATTTTTCACAAAAACACTATTTGAAGTTTCATGACCATAATTTACAAAAAAAAATAAAAATTTCCGGAAAACTAATAGTGAGAGGAATTCATGCGACTTATCGTTTATAAGTTATGACAATTTAAAAATCAACATTATACATTACACTTATACGAGTACGTTGCATGCATGCATTACCAAGCTTTGCCACTTTTCTTTATTAAAGATATCTCATACGAAATTATCTTGCACTATTTTTTTGAAAAGGAACCGTTAGCGCGGTGTTTGCAAAAGAGTAAAGTAAAGTAAAAGTTATTATTTTGCTAATATCTAATATTTACACTTTTAAATTATTATCAATATTCACAGCTTTTTAACACTTTTTGGTTTATCTCGATGCTATTTGAATATATCAGATTTTTTTCAATTATTTTCGACTTCTCGACACAAATCGATGTTATTAGATATTTTTCGAATTCGTTTGATACTCTTTAAGTTTTTTCATGTATCCCGATACTTACTCAAGACTTTTTCCACGTTTTTCGATACTTAGCGTATCGATAAGTTGCGATAGCTTAGATATTTTTTGGTTATTTTCTAAAATTGGTAATTTCCGATTTTTTCCAAAAATACTTTCTAACCCTTTAAATTTTTCATAAATTTATGATGTTTTATAATACTTTTCGGCTTTATTTACTATTAACAAAACTATAAGAAACTTTTCAACTTTTAACGATTCATTTTTGAGTTTTAGTACAAGTAGAAGTACTAAATTTTAGGGCGAAAAGATAAAAATTTCATCACAAAAATTAGCTGTTGGTATAACATACCGCTTTGAAATGAACAAATTATAATGTCGACCAAACAGAGATCGGTCCAGGTACAAACAATAATATGAAAACTTTTGAGGTAAGACAGAAAACTTAAAGACGAAATAATTTTCAGATAAAAACTTTTCTGAGTGCATCAATCACTTAAATAAGTAATTAAAGAAAAAAAAAATCCAAGAAATATTTCACGACACTTAGTTGTTTTTTAATGCATAATCATATATTTTAGATGACTATAACCCAATACCAAATGACATTACTATATTGAATTAAATTTCGCAAATTCACGCCTTTACTTGATTTTCGTGTGCGCTTGCAAATGTCAGGTACGCATTGTAATGCGCAATATCCGGCTTTTAGTGCCGGACAAAATTCACAAAAAAAAAAAATCAGAAACAAAAACATTGAAGTGTGAATTACTATTAATTTAAATACTTAAAAGGAATAGTTTTTTTGTTTTGTTAAACGCAATTTTTTCGTCAACAGAAATTGAATTTTTTATGTTTCAAAAAATTTAAATACTCTTACATACGTACATGTTATTATGTACATTAAATGCCCGCGAACATGGTTCAGAAGACTCTTTTACTTTTATTTTTTATGCATAAGAGTTTGTACAAGTATTGTTGTCTTTAATTTACTTTTCTTTTTTTTCAGGCCTTTCAACAATATTTTTTTATTTCTACAAAATGACAAAAAAAGAAATCAATTTTCAAGTGCGGTTATATGGTAAATCATATTATGTTGTTAATTTTGTTTGTTATTATTTGGAGCTGCTCTTTGTTCAGGCCACTGGAGTAGGCGTGTGCTACTTGTCAGAGTGTATAGATTTGAAAATATTGTTATACTTTGTCTATGTTGAGTATTAAGAAAAATTACTAAAAATTTAATTGAAAAAAGTTCAATATTTCTTGTCTTTTTACAATGTTACAAAATAAAGCAATGCATCTTTTGTTATTAATCTTGGTGCACCGCATGACAAGTTTGTTGCTTAAGTCTTTTGTTTGCTTTATCATAAAATTTCTTTGTATTTTACTCTATTAAAAACTGAAAAGTAAGTTTTTTTGCTTATGTTGTTCAACTTTAATGACTTGTTGCGTATAACGTTTAACCAAGTAATCAGCACTGCTCTAATTTGTTAATCAAGGGATTCTGTGGCTTTGTTTATGAAGAGCTTGAAAAAATTTAAACAAAACAACCTTCCATTAGCATTCTTTCGAATTATAAGTTTTTGCTAAAAATCTATTCGGAAATGGAAATCTACAAAACAGTTGTTGCACCGTTCTATCGATATTACATGTGTTTACATAAACCATACTCTTAATAAAAAACAAAGCTTCATTAGCCAATAGATCCCATCTTTTGTCTATTCTAAAAAATTTTAAGAATTTTTTTTTTTTTAAGTGTGTTACTTAATGACATTTTATATTGAAAATTGATTTTATTTAATTGAACTTTTAGTCATATATTTGCAAAGATCGATTTACATATAAATCTATCAATGCATTTTTCTAACACATAATTATGACAAATCAAGGAACGGATTAAAAACACGGCTATAGTGACATATGTTTCGTCTTTCGCCACAAAGACTCATCAGACTATTTTTGTTGTAATTATAATTATATTTATTTTACTAAATTAATTATAATTGAAAAATTGCAAGTTTGAAAACTTTTTGTGTTTTTGGTCTGGGCGGGAGACGAACCAAGGATCTCCAGGTTGGTAGCAGAAGTCGTTACCACTGCACCAGCCTTGCCCGGCTGCGAAGCCGACTTTTTGCCAGTTTTATTTGTGTGTTAATACGTATTGTATATCATAACACATATGACTAAAAGTTCAATTAAATAAAATCAATTCTAAAAAATAGCATTAAAATTTGTCATATTTATGAAGGTTTTTAGAAATTAAATTTTTTTAAATGATTACACGCTTCAACAAAAATTTTTTTTTTTTTGGGATGGGTTCTAACCTAGCAGTTTCGATTGCCATTGATGCGTAGAAAAAAACTGCGAAAGGATTTTTCGAAGTTCAGTCGTTAAGCGGCGCTATAACGGTTCAAAGTTCGAAAAATCAAGTACTATGGAAAAATCGTTCTCTTTGGTTAAAAACTTAAATTTTTTACATGAAAACTTCATTTCTCGTTTATGATGTCTTTTGAACATAACTTAAGCATACTCTAATGATTATTTGTTTACCAAATATTAAAAGCATATCTTGTACCGTTTTGGAGAAATTTACTGAAAACTGAAAAATTAAAAAATACCCTCAACTTTGCATTTTTTCCTTCCCATGATCAATGCAAAAGTTAGGATGGGTTCTAGCAGAGCATTTTCGATTGCCACTGATGAGTAGAATAAAACTGCCAAAGTTCGGTCGCAAAGCGCCGCTTTAGCGATTCGAAGTTCGAAAAATCAAGTACTATGGAAAAACCGTACTTTTAGGTTAAAATTCAAATTTTTTACATTTCTTAGTACCATAGTACTTGATTTTTCGAACTTCGAATCGCTAAAACGCCGTTTTGCGAACGAATTTTGAAAAATTTTTTGCCAGTTTTTTTACTCATCAATGGCAGTCGAAAGTGCTAGGTTAGAGCCCATCCCAAATTTTGTGTTGATCGTGGGAGGGAAAAAATGCAAAATTGAGGGTATTTTTTAAATTTTCACAGTTTTCTGTAAATTTCTTCAAATTGGTGCAAGATATGCCTTTAATATTTGGGAAACAAATAATCATTAGAATATGCTTAAATTATGTTCACAAGACATCATAAATGAGAAATGAAGATTTCATGTAAAAAATTTAAATTTTTAACCAAAAAGAACGATTTTTCCATAGTACTTGATTTTTCGAACTTTGAACCGTTATAGCGCCGCTTAACGACCGAACTCCGAAAAATCCTTTGGCAGTATTTTTCTACTCATCAATGGCAATCGAAAGTGCTACGTTAGAACCCATCCCAAATTTTGTGTTGAAGCGTGTTATGATCGTTTTAAAAATATTTTTTTATAAAAAATTCCTTTTGAAAAACAAAATTCAAAATAAAAAAATACATGATTAGGCCGACTATTGATGGACACGGTGTTCAAACGACGGATTTAAATAAAATTTCAAATTACCAATTTTTTTTTTATTTTATATTGTTAGTAGGTTAATTTTATGAAGAACAGTGCAAATTTCAAAATAATATATGGAGCACTTTTCAAAAAATTGAAAAAATTCGAAATCCCATATAAAATACAAAAAATTAAGAAAAAAAAAAAAAACAGAACAAACAAATAATAATAGTTACATTAAATGTATTTTGCAATGGTGAATCCGAATCCGGCCTTAGAATTGCTGTATCACATACGGTTTTTGAGATATCTTAGCTTAAACAAGGAAAAAATACCGTTTTTGCTATATTTTGTAACTACATAACTTGAATATAGAACATTTATATGTAAAATCCGATACAATATCTTTAATATTTAATCTTTTTCTTTAAAACCTAATTTAAATTATGTTGATACCTTTATTTTTCTCGGAGATATCCTAACCTGAAAAGTTAAAAAAGTGCAAAAAACATGTTTTTCATTATTTTAGTCTACGATATTTCGAAGAAACATCATGCTATTGACATAATTTAAATGACGTTTTAAAGAAAAAAATTAAGACTTTGAGATACTGTATTGGACTTTGCGTATGAATGTTCTATATTCTAGTTATATAGCCTGAAAATATAGCAAAAACGGTATTTTTTCCTTGTTTAGGCTAAGATATCTCAAAAACCGTATAAGATACAGCAATTTTAAGACCGGATTCGGATTCACCATTGCAAAATACATTTAATGTAACTATTATTATTTGTTTGTTCTGTTTTTTTTTTCTTAATTTTTTGTATTTTATATGGGATTTCGAATTTTTTCAATTTTTTGAAAAGTGCTCCATATATTATTTTGAAATTTGCACTGTTCTTCATAAAATTAACCTACTAACAATATAAAATCAAAATAAAATTGGTAATTTGAAATTTTGTTTAAATCTGTCGTTTGAACACCGTGTGGAGTTATGAGCACTTCAAAAAATTAATGAATGTTTTTTTTGCAACTTTTTCAGTTTTTTGAAAGTGTATATCTTTTGATAAAACAAAAATTTTAAAAAATCATGAATGCTAGCCTCAACTTGAACAATAATTCCCCATATATCTCATATACGAGGGGCCTAAGAAAAGTTCGCTTAGTAGAATTGAAAAAACTGGATAAACATTTTTTTAAAAGTTAGCTAGTGGTATTGAAAAAGACCGAAATCGGTGGAAGGACACGCTTACCGCCCAACATTAAAAGCGTAATTTTTTAAGCAAAATATGTAGATATGAACGCATGGGATAGTTTGTACAAGTTCTTGACAAAATTATGTGAATTTGAATGGTACCACCTAGATAACCAAAAGTTTCAATATATCATACTAGGGGAACTGATGCTATTGTGGTATAGTTTTTCAATGTGGTATAGTCGCATATTTCCGATTTGGGTAAGAACCTGCGAACGCCACTGCTTTTATCCTGTCAGAAAACATGAAAAACCAGGGATGTGTTGCTGTTATGCACTAAACAAAATTTTTCCGCTGTCAGTTGAACGAAACGTAAATCGCGTGTGATTGATTTTTTTTCCGGATTTTTTGCAAAAAAATTTTGTTAAGAAAAAGTTGCTTTTTGGCGAAGTTTTATTTATATTCAATAAAGGTAAGTGCTAAGTATTGCGAAAGAAGTTGTTAACTGTGTAAATTCTCAAAGTTTCCCAATTTATTTTTAGAATTTTGTAATTTCTAAAAATTGGCCAGTGTAGTATAGTCGGAATTCGCTTATGTGGTATATGAATATTTCTTGTTATTCTTAACATTATTTGATTGCTGTTTATTTTTTTATAAAAACTATGAGTTTGAAAACCAATGTAAATGTTATTATGAACTTATTTCATACCTTTAAAATTTTATATTTGGTTATATGGTTTGAGTATACCACATTACCCTACTTATATGTACCACATTACCCGCCCACTTTACAAGTACTTATCAGTATATATACCATATTGCCTTACCATACATACCACATTACCTGCCAACTTTTTAAAAACAGCTTTTTTGACTTTTTTTAATGAAATTGCACACATTTTATTGAAAAATATTCTGCTGCCAATACTTAACTGATCAGCATAAAAAAATTTGGCAGAATTTGATCTAACGGTTCTCTTGCAAATTTCAAAAAAAAATTACCTATACAACAATAGCTTCAGTTCCCCTATACTGAAAACGTTTTTTAAGAAAATCCGACCAAGTTTTGCTCAGACACTAAGAATAGTAAATTCAAGTTCTGAGCAAAAACTAGATTAAGATGGACAAGAGCGTGTGATTAAAAGTAAAATTAATAAAAGTAAATGTTCAACTCAGGTTTTTTTCAATATTAATATACATCTTTATCATTTATATCAAAATTATAATTTCTTTCCTCTTCTGAAACCTGGCTTTCCTCCTCATTTTGTTTGATGCTCAAAATGTCTTCAACTTTCAATGGTGCTGATGGGCCAACATACCATTACGGTTCAAGCTTATTGTTACCGTTTAACTGCCATCCACTTTCAGTTAATTCGTATAATATACAGATAGGCTCAGTTATATTTTCCCACATTGTATTTACTAATATGGTGCGTATTGAATTAAATCTTTTTTCCGTTTATTATTTATATCTTCTTGGTCCGTTAAGTACTCAAACAAACTTTGGTAGCCTTCATTTTGCACCAGAAGATTATAGGCTTTAATTTTTCCTTTACGAACAAAAGCTGCTGTATAATCGCATAGGCATGCAAGCCTGGTAGAGCTCGACAGACCGATGAGCCTAACCTCTGTGCAAGATCTGTACAATCAATGTAATTTATTTCATTATTGGTTTTTGTTGTCATCCATATTTGTTTGTTTGAACTTGTGTATATTTCCAAGACAAATGATTATGACGTCAGGAACTTCTCTGTATTACAAACGGAAGGGCTAAGTGAATATACCCTGGGTATAAAAACTGGTATTCCCAATACTTCCGGCAGTTTCTAAGCCCGCATACCAAGATATTTTTAAATTTGACATTAAAGCACGTAAATTAAAAAAAAAAAAACATATTTCAGTGATTATAGAAAAATTGTACACACACGGAGAAAAAAATAGTACTTGCAACTACATTTCTCATAAATTTTACCAGAATTTCAAGTCAGAATAGTGACAACACCACACCGAAGTATTGTAAGTTTCACCTTACTGTTTTAGTCAATTCAGAATGTATGTTTGCTAGTTATTATTTTGAAAAAATTAGCGCGATATTTACCTTACTTTAAAGTTCAAACAACAAAAAAAAAAAACTAACTGACCGCGCTAGGGTACGAGCCCAGGACCTTCCGTGTGATAAGCAGATACATATCCTCCGCGCTACTTACGCATGTGATGAAGAGGCAAAAAAATTGTATATAAAGAAAATATCTGTCTAAAAATAGAAATTCTTACTAAAATTATAAAAGTCAAAATGATTATATATCTTTATGATATTTTCCTTACTCGAGTGGAGTGAAAATTATGACACTCATTTTTGTGCATGAAATAAATTCAAAATGGTCACACATTTTTTTCTAAAAGTATAAATTAGTCTACATAAAGTCAAATGTAGGAAATTTCGAGTAAATATTCCTTTATTTTTTAACTACATTTTATTTGATAATATGACTTTACGGACCCATCAAATAGTTCGTAAGGTAAATTACACAGGTTTACAAAATAAAAAAATGTCATGGGGTTTTGACCGGACTATTTGTTTCCTAGGGACTTTGACGTCCTGAATCTGAATCCGGGGTCCGTTTTTTTCCAGAACGTCTGAGAAAAAAGATTTCAAGGTCATTTGGAGGGCAAAATGGGGTTCATGTGTCGTTTAGTGATAAGTTCGCTAAAATTCTGAAACTAATTTTTAATTATTGAGCTCTTAGGTCTTAAAAAGAATATGCAAGCAAAAAGAGTATCTCGGATCTAGTTTCAGAGATATAGCCATCGAAAGATCAGAACATACATTTTCTATGGAAACCACTATAGGTTGGGAACCCCTGAATGGATTTGAAAAATATTGGTGTCGTATGAAAGGTATTTTTTTGTTATTGTTATTGTTTTTGTTGTTTTTGTTGTTGTTGTTGTTGTTGTTGCTGGCGTTGTTGATTTGATTGTAGTTGTAATTGAAAAATTTCACAAAATTTCAAAAAAGCTGATATCTCGAAAACTATTAATCCAATTGAAAATATTTTCAAGGGGTTTCCAACTTATAACGGTTTGCATAGAAGATATATCCGGATCTTCCGATTGCTATATCTCCGAAACTAGGTCCGAGATACCCTTTTTGATCACATATTCTTTTTAAGGACTAAGAAATCAATAATAAAAAATTAGTTTCAGAATTTTAGCACATGACCTCCATATGACCTTGAAAAATTTTTCTCAGATGTTCTAGGAAAAAACGGACCCGGGATTCGGATTCAGGACGTCAAAGTCCCTAGGAAACACATAGTCCGGTCAAAACGCCATGACATTTTTTTTTTTTGTAATCCTGTGTTATATTTGAAATTTAGTGTTGAATAATTTTTCGATTAGCCGAGTGGAGTAGAAAGAAAATGAAAAAAAAAGAAGAAAAAAGAAAATTTTGGTCGGCCGGATTTTTTCTGAATGGTTATGAAATTTATCATCGATTATTATAAGATTGAATAAAATTTCCGCGATCACGGCAAAACATTCTGAAAATTTAATAATTCAAAAATATTTTCGGCAGGCTATAACCACGCCGACCAAGCTTTTCTTATTCGTCTTAGTGTAAACTACCATATTTCATTAAAAATTTCAGGATCCGCGATGACGGCACTTTTACATAAAATTGGATGGGGAATACATTTCAAAAAACCGACTGGGGCGTAGAGCCACTTATGACCTTTGTATAAGGAACATTACACGCCTTAAACAAAGACATATTCACATCATATATTTTTTTGGTACTCCGGTGTGGTTCTTTCAAATGTGGGAACCAACCGTAAATTTCTGACATAACGCGAACCACATTTCGCATAATTCAAATACTTTTCTTCTTCATATAATGGTGTGTATTAAATGGCCTGTCACTCTAAATTGTTTCCCTTCTAAAAGAAATTTCACCAATCGAATCAAGCAAAGTCATAATTTACTTGCAATTAAATTTCAATTTTTATTTAAAATCGATTTCATTCATTTGGTGGGTAATTTTATTTTCCATGTTCGATTTCATTAACGATTTCTAATCACTTTCAGTGAGTGACGTGCACACACCACACGCACCCATCAAGTGGTGATGTCCGGCGAAGCATTTTAATGAAGTGTTGCTCATGTCGAATTCCATGTTGTGCGTTTTTGTTTTAAGGGAAAAAAGGGAAATTATAAGAAAAAAAACGCATAGAGTGTAGGTAGGTATATATTTCTATAAAAACAAATAAATAAACAAATCAAATCCGAATGCAAACTCATTTTTTGTGTTTTTAAGGTGAAATTAATTTCACTTTTTATGGCAGCCACAGCGCATGCGATTCCCATATATTTTCGAATGCATCTAAAGTGTTGGCAGTGTGTATTTTCATTCAAAAGTTTTTGCTGCTTTGACCATGAAGTGCTGCTGCTGACCTAGCACCTGTCCATCACTTGAGCTGTCAGCCCAAAGCATCAATTGCATTTCAATTATGGAAAAAAAATGAAGAAAAATAAAAAAGAAATTAACATTGGATGCATGCGCTGAAGGTTGCTTTCATATCAAATCAGAAACCTTGCATAGAAGTAATTTTTCCTATTATCAAGGGAAAATCGAAGGGGAAAAAATGGAACAAAAACTCAAAAAAAAACTTTAAAAACTTGAACATAGAAGTTCATGTAATGAATTAACGACAGCATATGTATATATTTCCTGGTTAAAACAATTAAAAAATAAATAGGTGTTTTGTATTTATAAATACCAATCCCCTTAATTAAGCAAAAACCTTGAACTTAGCTGTAAAATATGCCTTTGAAAATACACTCTATATGTACATGTGTTGATTTATAAAACATAAACATTTAATTAGACTCCCATGATATTGCAAATTTGTTACATGCGATAATAAATTCAGTTAATCAACATGTGTACTTTAACATCTCTATCACTAGCACATTACTCTATTGTTATGCAACGTCTGAGGAGCTGGATCATTTTAAAACAAAACATCGATCGATATTTAAAAAAATCAGGTTATTTTCCTTTTAAAGCTCTCATATGTATGTATCTAAATAACATACATATGTACATATAGATATGTATCGATATATGAAGCGCCAACTTTCACTCCCGCTGATAAGGCGCTTCAGTGCAAGCAATTCAATTGCTCTTGCTGTGACTTAAAAACACTTTCATTTTCCAAATGATTAAGGGTTAACCATTAACTAAATACAACTGAATTATCTGATTGAAATTGTTTCATTTAATCAAACGTAATTAATCACTTACTTTTCGAGTAAGAAGCAAAGCCTTAAGTGTATAACCCAAGCGGCGTGATATGTGATCATTGTGTTACAAATTACATGGTTTCATGGTTCACCTTTCGAATACTGTCAAATAGCAAAAACAAATTTGAAAGGATTTGGTAACCGTATATTCGTAAAAATCAACAATTCGACAAAACTGTTTTTCTTCTTTTCCTCTAACCCCTCAAGGAAGCATAGGGCCAAAGCAAAAAATTTTTTTCAAAAGCGATCTTTTGCGATAACATTAGTTTTTCTCTCTTATTTATTCAATTCTGGAATACCATACTAGTGCTCAAACGATTTTTTTCCAGATGGTAAGATCAAAATCCGTCAAATATACGAGTATCATGTAGTTTCCAACTAAAACCTTTTTTGCGAAAACCTGCATGTAGAGGTTTTATAGAATAACAAGCCTAAAGTCTAAATTAAGTCCATTTGAACAAAATTGTTATTTGAAACATTTTTCCTCTGTCATTTTCCAATTGGATCATTACTTTTCTCGATATCATCCAATGAAATAAAGTTACTTCAACTCCAAACAAATTTACTGTACCTAGTACTTTACAGTTGCGATACCTTTACTTTAATGGACAATTTGGAAAGTATTGAAAGGTAAGCTTTACTATGACAGATAAGGACTATTCAATGCCACACAGTGTCCTGTAAGAGAGCGCTAGCCGACCACAGGCCTTAAAATATATTTGTCCAAAATATTAAAATTATTGCATGAATTTAAAGTCAATATCAAATAACACCAAGAAGTAATACCATTTCTGTGGTACTACAACTTAAAAGTTGGCTCAATCATGTTTAATATAAGCCCAAATTGTAAAACGTCATAACTTCGGGAATACAAAGTGCCCCAAAAGAAAGTTTACATTTGTTTAGCTTCCTATGTGAACGCAAAGAATCTGAGCGGCGCAGGGGATTCATATCTTCTCTTCTTATACGAGATAAAATTGTATGTACTTATGTACTTATGTACTTATGTATGATTGTTCGGAACGGGCAAAACTTTTTCTTGAAAACGGGTACAGCGATTTTAATAAAACTTGGAACAGTGTTAGATATTAGCATACAATGAAGAATGAGCTAGGTTTGAACTTTGTAAATGCTCACCAGGGGGCGTGGCATCGCCCTAAATTTTAAATTTGAATTTATCATAACTCGCAAACTATACAAGGTATTTAAATGAAATTTGGTAGGCGGGTACTGCTTGATAATACCTTGTGACAGACAAAAAGTGGGCGGGATTGAAGAAGTGCCACGCCCACTTTTTAACGCTTGAAAATTTTGATTCAATATTACTCGAAAACGACTCCAACGATTTTAATGAAAATTTAGGAGATTTTACCTCTGCAAACAAGTATTAATATGTGATATGCCGTTATATTGGGAAAACTCGATGAAGGGCGTGGCACCGCCCACAAAAATATAACACGGTATAAAAAGAAAACTAATAAAGTCATCATTCTAAAATTAACCGTGGGGAGCATACTTGCTATGAGGCATCTCTGATCTGAAAGCCGGCAAAATATCGCCGTTGCGCGTGGAACCTCCCATACAAGCAAAATACGTAAAATGCTATTTCTCGCAAATGTTGCAAGGTATTTTAATGAAATTTGGTATGAAGGTACTGCTTAATAATATCTTGTAACAAACGAAAAGTGGGCGGGATCGAGTAATTACCACGCCCACTTTTTAACCCTTGAAAATTTTGATTCAATATTACTCGAAAACGACTCCGACAATTTTGATGAAAATTTAGGATCTGTAACCTCTTCAAACAAGTATTAATGTGTCACATGCCATTATATTGGGAAAACTCGTTCAAGGGCGTGGCACCGCCCACAAAAATATATTGCGCTATAAAAAGAAAACTACTAAAGCAATCTTTCTGAATTTAATTGTAAGGAGTCTACTTGCTATTAGGCACCTGCGACTTGAAAGTAGGCAAAATATCGAAAGTGCGCGTGGAACCTCCCATACAAGTAAAACACATTAAATGCTGTTTCTCGCAAATGATACAACATATTTTGATGAAATTTGGTATGCGAATCTGGATCAGGAGTATCTAAAGCATAACAAAATGATGGCTTTGTTTAATAATTGCCACACCCACTTATTTATCAAAATAAAAATTTTTGTTAATAACTCAGGCACAAAAAAAAAAAATGGAATGAACTGTTTAATTCTTATATGCAGTCTTGTGTACTTTATGACGCTAAATCGGTCTTCAACAGCAGAACTGTCACTATACCTGCAGGATTTTGAAATATCCTTGCTTGAAGTTGAAGAAAACGCTGTGTTCAGTCTTACAGCGTAGCTACAAGAAAAGGCGAAATTCTTTTTTATTAATAGCATCGGATAGTTACACTCTTCCTTATCCAAATATCCTTTCAGATTTTTCCAATAGGATTCTTATTTTCCGAGTTATGATCCTTCGAAGATAAGATATTTCAGCCCCCATACAAAAGACAAAATATTTTGGGTGCGTGGCATATCCCATTTATTTATTTTAGGGCATTCTATTTCGCCAAAAAAAAAATTGAGTTTTTGATATTTTTCTATACCATTCGATGCTTTCCGAGTTTTTTCTTATTATTATTCTCATCGGTTTATTTATCATTTTGAAAGCATGACGGTTAGAAGTGAAAAGATACAAGTTTCATAACAAAAAATAGCTATGAATAAAAACATCGACTAAAATAATAAGATTAGATTGTTGACCGAGCAGGGATCGGTCTCCAGGTACTGTTAAGCGATAGCCTGCCTCTAATGAATTTTTCCGACATTTTGGAACCACCATTATGTTTTCGAAACATTTGAGCCCGAATTTATAATCAAGCTACAATTTTGTCATGATATAATCAATTTTTGAGAAACCTGTCCGCAATTTTGAGTCCACCAATTTATTTTCGAAAAATTTCATCCTGAATTCCAAATCAGCGTGTTCAAAACATACCTTTCCACAATTTTTTATTATATTTAGTACAATCATTTGGGAGAATAAAATGACGTTACCTGGACAGTTTTGCGGGATTTTTGCAAATGAGTTATTTTATAGATTTCGATGTGCTCTTTCAGAATTTCAACTTTGCTACCTCAAATCGTGTGCGCTCGCGCCGCCATATTGGAAAAATGGCGCTAACCGTTTTGGGGATTTTTTGAAAAAACTTTTTTTTCGAAATCTCAGGTTTGCTATAAAAATATCTCCTAAACTAAAGGTCATCTGAAAAAAAAAAATCAAATGTAGATTGTAGTGCAAGTAATTTCTTATAAACAAATATTTTTATTTTAAACGTGTGACTCACCGTTCATGAGTTATCATAATTTTAAGCTCAACACATCACTGTGCCTATTCATAAGCTACATGCACAATTTACTAATTTTTTTCAAATTTTAAATTAGGATATCTCCTGAGTTATAAGTCGTACGAAAACAATTGGAGGGTCATTTTTACAGAAAATTTTATAAGCTAAAATATTGTTCCAAAAAATTTTTCTCTAGATGTAACTGTTAAAGAGATATTTGTAAAAAACTTATTTTGGGCGCCATTTTTCCAATATGGCGGCGCGAGCGAACACGATTCGAGGTAGCAAAGTTGAAATTCTGAAAGAGCACTTCGAAATCTATAAAATAACTTACTTTCAAAAATCCCGAAAAACATTCCAGGTAAAACTACCAAATGACTGTACTATTAATAAATTATTTTTTTGAGAAAATATAAAAAAAATTTTAAATTTTAACTTTGGATACCTCAAAATTCAGATATGATAGAGAAATTCTGTGACTGGAGTCAGATTCAGCAACAAAAAGTGCATTCAAAATGACTGTTTTGGAATCTGTTATTTGTTTTTTTTTTTTTTATTTTAAAGACAAAATTCAATTTTTTAAAAAAGGTTAAATAAAATTTGAATGAAATTCAATCCTGAAGGAGATAAGGATTTTTCATTGAACAAATTTATTAATTACAGCTGTGTTTTTTACGCTGAATCCAAATCCGGCACTAGAATTGTGCTTGCTTGTCTGTATTTTGTGATATCCTTACCTAAAAGAACGAAAAATACGGTCCCAGTGTGCCATACAGACCCATTTCGAGTCCGTAACGTGTTCATATTTTCGTACTTTTTATTCGTTATGGATCCGTTACCAACCCGTTAGCGGGAGAAATTCCTCCAAAAAAGCGAGTCCGTTTTGAATTCGAGCTTATTAGTTCAAAACGGATTCTCTTTTTTAATAAAGTTAATGCTGTTTATAAAAAAGAAAAAATGTTGAAGCGCTTATTTTTATTAAAAAAAAAAAAATCACTACCAACTACCGGGAGGCGAACCCGCGATCCCGGGGTATTAATTTACGAACAGTAGACTTTAGACAACTAGGCTATTGACCTATGTGATGCAGACTTATCCGATGTCGAGATATGTTGAGATATAAAGTTTGTATATTAAACAAATGTTCCCAGTGTGCCAAACGGACTCGTTTCGGATCTGTGAGGAAATGAAATATTTCTTTAAATTTATTTGAACATTTTAGAATTTCCTACAAATGGTTTGAGTCTTAATTTAACTTCGAAAATTCGATGGCACGCATCGTATATTTATGCGCCCACTTCTGCGTTGCAGAATGCATACCGTTTGCAAGTTTTATTGTGAGAGATTGTTTTTGAAAATTGCAAATGCAATTGACAAAAAACATACCTGCGATATGCGTGTACATTTACCGCTTCATGATACTCGTCTCTCTACAATCGGCGCATACTTCTTGCCTACAACTTGAACACATAAAAATCCTATAGTCGTAGTAAAAGTAGGTTTAACCAGTAATATCTTTTACCTAAAATCAGTAGATACGTGTAGCCAACATTATCCTTATTGCAACAGAATTTGTAATACATCTTCCATTAGAAATCTTATTCCAAAAGTATTACTTTAGATAAAATAAATTTGTTGTTTTAGAAAAAGGATATCTGAATGTCTTTTTTTTCTTTACTTTCTGAAAAGGAAAGAAAAGCTAAATTCGAATAACGACATTTAGACCAATGGATAAAAAAAGGAAAAAATAAAACTTTACCCATCTCTTAAAATAATTAATTCGGCATAGCGTAAATTATATGAAGATCGTCATGACCGAACATAAATACTGCGGTGTAGTTACAATACCGTACGGCCATGCAAAGTTTATTCGATGAGCACAGTAAGAAATTTCAGTCGATCTCTCGATCATTTGGCTAACGTCCGTCTTAAGTAAAATTACATATACTCCGCGCGAATTATCATAAATTTAAACGTTAAGAAAACTGTACATATAAAGTTTTGCGTGCACGTTTTTTCATTTTTTATCCAATCAAGGATTTCGTGGTCTAAAATCCAAAAATTTGATCAATAGTCTTCATTGTAATCCTTGGAAATACATTTCATTGGCACTATAAGGTGGTGAGTTTGATTTAAGTCCTGAAACCCAAAAGGAAACTTTTTTTGGTTTTCCATAATTTTTCTTGTTTTCTCTGAAATTTTGGAAAGGTTCCTTTGTAAAGCGGCCTGGAACACGGATACCTTCATCGAATCCGATTCCTGCAGAATTTGGAATCCGCTGCCTGAAAAACGTCCATGTGGCCTATCCAGGGCATAGAAATAGAAAGGTCATTGAATTTAGGTCTTAGATTTTCCATTTTGCAGCAGAAAATTAAGGCTAGCAAAACCTATGCAAAGTTTTTGCGTGGCATAAAATATAGTCTAACAAACAAATTGGTAAGATTTTCGATGAAGATTTTCATCAAAATTACTTCCGAGACTGACAAATTTGTTTCTTTCTACTTTAGCGGAGCACCCTGGATGCCAGAGTAGCACCAGGCGTAGCTCCTTCATTCATTTTAAGGCGCCTGCGAAATATTGTTAATATTGGAGAGATATCTAATTTTCTACCCGGCTGGGTTATACCTATTGCTCAAGTACAGACAAAGTCGATCTATGCTACAACATCAAACAGGATAAGTCGTATTTAGGGCCTGTGAAATAACTCCTTTTTATATGAAATTACTAAGTATTTCAATTGCTTAAACTTAAACTTAATTTAGAAAATCTTATTTAAGAGTAAAAGATGCACAATAATGCACATGTTTAAATTAATTTAACGTTAAAATTTGACCAAAAACTTCGTTCTAAAGGAGTGAACTTATACTCCACCGCGCTTAAAATCTAGAATATTTTCCGAGTCATGCATTAACAGTGTTGTTGAATGTCTTATTCTGTATAAAAAGCACAAAGCTTCCAGCAGAATTAGTCATCCAACATTACTGTGCTGGATGTAATTAATTTTTGCTAAACTTTAAAAAAAAAATTAATTAGAATTATAAAACGTAAGCTTGAATCAAAAATGAATTTAAATAAGATTAAGATAAAGTTAAGAACAAAAAGTGAACCAAAAAGAAAAAATATTTCTAATAGTAATTTTTAAAATAGCATAAAGTGCATTCATATTCATAATGCTATGATTTTTCGCACAGCACATATATAAAAGCAAGTACCAATCAGTCAGTTGAGATACAATTTTTTTCCTCCCTTATTTTATCACCCCATAATTCACCACTCTACAGCATCACCGAGCAGATCTACGAGGGCCTTCATCGATCCGCAGATATTGTGAGTAAGGTATGTGGTCATAATTTTTATATTTCTTTGTGCTGATTCTACTCTCTTCACCTTTTTGTTTTTATTTTTTTTTTGATGCGAATGCAACAACTTGGAAATTTATATGGTGAATTGGACCAAGACCAATTCCAGATTGTTGCGTGAGCACTGATAAGAGCTTAAATGTTACAACTATGAGAGTGCTAGTCTTAAATTTACTCATATTGTTTACATTTTCTTTTCTTGCACAAGTTCTTTTTCAATAAATTTTGCTATGCTCTTGATTTTAATATACAAACATATATGAGCAAAAGAATCTAAAAGAAGCAAATATATGGTGCTGTGCATAGTTACTATAGTCCAAATACAGTGACCGACAAAATATTTAGGAAATTATTTGAAACTTTTTCTTTTGCATAAGCGATTTGAGCAATAGATGCATTTATTAATACCGTTTCTTTTGTAATTTGTATATTAATTAATCAATACTCGGATTTGTATAAACATATTGATTACCGAATTTAATTATTAAGCAATTATGCTAAAATGAATTCTTAAAATAAATTTTGTAATGAAAATGGATTACTAAATTTTGTCATTTGCTATCTTGAGGCTATGTAGGACAGGTTGAAACAGACCTTTGGGTCTTATTAGGGTTGTCGAACCAAACATTTTCTTTCGACATTAGGATGGGTGGGTTAAGACACAGAAGGCAGCAACACCTACCGCCTTCTTCACCAATTGTGTACGGGATCACCATCATTAGGATGAAGTGTAGAGATCTTATTCATTGTTTGACTCTTAGATCAGGTTTCTTTGGATTTCCCTTTATATCTACCTATCTGCACCAAAATTTATTATGTGACACTTTCCTTGTGGCTAGAGGCAACCCCCACCCCACTTTCCCTGAGCTAAGACCGAAGCGTAGCTAGGAGTGCAGAGCCCGCTTCGATGTCACGAGGACTAAGCCAGCTGTCATCGTGGCTTGGAAGACAATGTGTCGTGCAATCGTTACATAATTAATGGCGCCCAACGTGGGGCCCAAAACAGTTCTCTTTTAGATTCCATAATTTGCATTTTTTTTTTTTTGGGAAAAATCAGAGGAATCATTATATAAAGCCCCATTTCTTTGCTTCAGTTTCCCTTCTTGATCCTTTCCCTAATCCAAATGCCAATTCTTATTCTTTTAATTCATCTTTTGTATAAATTTGAATTCTTCAGTTCGGCTCAGTTCTTTAGTTTTTTTTTGTGATATATTGTTCAGTTCTTCCAATGTTAGATAACTTTCTTTTGATATTTTTTTTAGTTTTTCTAAAACATTATTTACATTCTACCTGGCGGTTCCTCAGGATTCACAGGATCTGGTTTTTTTTTCGGATTCTGACCGAGGAATGACAGTTGCATTAAATTTTTCTTTCCGTTTTATCAAGATTGATCATTGTCATTGCATTTGACTTAGCATGACTGGAATATATTGCTGATCATGTTCATATGTAATAGCTATGGTTAAATCTTTTATATTGTTAAAGAGTATTTGATAAAATTTTCTGCTTGGATGTCTTAGTCTGGATAGTTTCGGATATGTACCCGCAGTGAAATGAGTCTTTCTCTGATACACATTTTTTTTTTCCTTATCATACTTTTATTTCTGCACAACATACTTATTGAGTAGTGATCTTGCGTACATAATTAATTTTTTTTGTTTGTCTTAAATTTTGTCCTCGTATAAGTCCTCAAAAGGTAGCAAAACATTTATTTTTCTCATATTCTATTTATAATTTCGCTCTTATTTCGATTTTGATTTCGAAAATTTTTTTTTATCGTGAGTACTTATCTCTTTACTATTATTTCTGAATTTTGCCTTTCATACTTGTGTGATATCTTTTCGAATATCTATTCGGCGAATTTTCATTCAAGAGTCGTACAGTGTAAAATATTGAAGGATTTATTCCTTGCTTGTATCCCCGCCAACCAAAACCAAGTGGTGTCGATTTTATTTCGTGAATTTTATTTTGTTTTATCTCTTGAATAAAATTTACTAAAATGCCAGTCACTCGCAGCACTGAGGATATCCCTAGTCGAATGGAAGGAGCATCCGCAGATGAAACAATTTGTGTCATTTGTAGCGAAAGCCTCCATGGCGATGGAAATAAAGTTGAAACGCCTTGTAAACACAGATTCCATAGCATTTGTATCCGCACGTGGTTGGAAAGTAATCCTAGTTGTCCTGTGTGTCGGAATATATGCAATGTTGATGATCTAACAGGTTTTAATGAAGTAGTTCATGCTGCTCAGGTTCATCAATTTGATTTAAATCAGGGAAGAGGTGGAGCAGTCCACCGACCACAAACTAGATTGTTCACCAGAACTCATGGTTCTGATAATACACGCAATTCACTAAATATATTTTCTAACCAAAGTCCGCGGCCTAGTCGTAATGCAAACTCTCAGCGATCCACAGTAAACAATTCTAATGAATTAAATGAACAAAGGGTACATGAAATTATTTCAAATTCAATGCAGAGTTTTCGAAATGAAGTTACTACAGCTATTTCAAGCGAGATCCAAAACCTTTTCCGAAATTTGAATTTAGGTTCAAATTTCCGACCAGCACCAGCAAATACGCCTCAAGAGGATATTATGCCTCAGGAACGAGACATCCCACCAGAGGTTAATAATGTTAGTTTCCATTCAAGACGAAGTCGTCGTGATCCTGTTTCAGATCAAGTGTCTCTTACCAATGAGCGTATTTCAAAAATAATTCATAACTGGCAGATTAAATTTAATGGATCATCAAATGATATAAGTGTTGATGAGTTCATCTATAGGATAAATTCGTTAACTGCTGATCACTTAAATGGAAATTTTAATGTCCTTTGTCAGCACGTTCACTCACTATTCGAAGGCAAAGCGAAGCGTTGGTTCTGGCGTTACCATCGCCAAGAAGATACTGACTTAGATTGGTTTGCCTTATGTGATGCCTTAAGAAACCAATTCAAAGACTATACGTCAGATTTTGATGTTAAAGACGACATTCGTAGGCGCAAACAAACGCTCTCCGAGTCATTCGATGATTATTTGGATGTAATTGTTGGTATGTGCGACCGCTTGAGGACTCCAATGAGTGATTCTGAGCTGGTCGAAACTGTGCTTAGAAATTTAAAATCTGACTTACGTCACGAATTGTTGCATTTAAATTTCCATAACATCGCAGAATTAAGACGTGAAGTTCGAAAACACGAAAAGTTTTTCAAAGACCTTCGGCCTCCTTCATTTTCAAGACCTTGTTCGTCCCGGAGAAATGTGTCTGAAGTTTTTCATGAACCTACAGTAGTAGAAAATTCTGTCGAAGAGGTTGAGGGATCTACAGTTGCAAATTGTGAAGTCAATGCTATCAGCAAGCCTTCATTTAAATGCTGGAATTGTGATGAAATGGGGCATGGATATCAGGATTGTACCAAAGTGAGACGAATCTTCTGCTACGGATGTGGAGCAGTAGATACGTATAAGCCCAATTGTCCCAAATGTTCCCCGAATTCGGAAAACTTCTTGGCGGATGTTCGTCAGAAGAAGGACGGACGTCCATTGATGCGGCCTCGGAAATAGAACAAGTCGCTATTTTGAAGAATCCAAATCATGATAAAAATTCTTCTCATAATATTGTTAGTAAGATTTTACCTAATTTTAAGCCATATCATATTCGTCTTTTAGAGTATCACAAAGCTCGCGAAAGAATTTTTGAACAACCTTCAAAGTCACGCTTACGGTCAACACTTCGTATGCGTAAATTTTGGCAACGCAAGAAGTCTCTCCGTAAATGTGTACTTGCAAGTATTAATTTTCATAAATCTGATACTAGGCCTTACGCGAAGCTCAAACTTTTCGAAAAAGACTATTTTGCACTTCTTGATAGTGGAGCCAATCGAAGTTGTTTAGGTAACAGTCTGGCGCAAACTATAATTGAAAAACACAAGTATACTAAATTTATGACAAATGTCAAAACAGCCGATGGGCAAAAGCAACAGGTCGTGGGTTCGATAGTAATTTCAGTGACCTATGATCACAAAACATTAGATTTTGAATTTCTAATTGTACCATCAATAAACCAGGATGTCATTTGTGGCATTGATTTTTGGGATATTTTCGGGATAAAAATTTCTTTCGATAACTATGTAAGCGAAGTCATTGAGGAGGATTCCTCCGACAAATGTATTCTCACGTGTGAACAGCAGAAAAAACTAGATGCCATTATTTCTCTTTTTCCATCTTTTGAAGCAAATGGTCTTGGCTTGACGACTTTAATCGAACATAATATCGATACTGGTACTGCTAAACCAATAAAGCAGAGATATTACCCCATATCTCCTGCTCGTGAGAAACTTCTCTGTCAGGAAATCGATAGGATGATCGATCTGGGAGTTATAGAGGAAGCAGAGAGTTCGCCATGGTCTTCACCTGCGGTTCTAATAGTTAAACCAGAAAAGGTTCGTTTTTGTCTTGACTCGCGTAAACTTAACGAAGTGACGATAAAGGATGCATATCCTATCCCAAATATTGACGGACTTATTTCTCGGCTACCACCTGTCCATATGATTTCTAAAATTGATCTGAAGGATGCCTTTTGGCAGATCAATCTCGACTCCACATCTCGTCAAAAGACTGCCTTTACGGTACCCAACAGACCCCTATACCAATTCACGCGTATGCCTTTCGGACTCTGCAACGCGCCGCAGACGATGTGCCGGCTTATGGATAAGGTGATACCATACAATCTAAAAACACATGTATTCGTTTATCTAGATGATTTGTTGGTAGTTTCGTCATCTTTCGAAGAACACCTTATCCATTTGCTGGAAGTTGCATCGCAGTTGCGGAAGGCAGGTCTTACAATAAATGTGAAAAAAAGTAGCTTTGGTCTGAAAGAGGTTAAATACCTTGGTTTTGTGGTTGGACACGGTTGTCTAAAAGTTGACCCGGATAAAGTCAAAGCAATTGCTGACTATCCAGCTCCAAAAAGTATAAAACAAATGCGACAGTTCCTAGGTATGATTGGGTGGTACCGTCGTTTTTTAAGTGATTATTCATCACAAACTTTTCACCTGACGGAACTTCTATGCAAAAACAAAAAATTCGAATGGAATCCATCTGCTCAGAGTGCTTTCGATTCAATTAAAGAAAAACTGTCCTCAGCTCCCTTTTTAGCGCACCCTGATTACGGTAAGGAATTTATTGTCCAGTGTGATGCCAGCCGTTATGGAGTTGGTGGTCTTTTAGCGCAAGTAGACGAAAGCGGAGACGAACGTCCAATTGCTTTCATGTCTCAAAAGCTGAATAAAGCACAAAGAAACTACTCCGTAACGGAACTGGAGTGCCTAGCAGTGGTACTGGCGATAAAAAAATTTCGTCCCTATATTGAAGGACATAAATTTCGTGTCGTTACGGATCATGCGAGCTTAAGGTGGCTGATGAGACAGAAAGATCTTAACGGACGTTTAGCACGATGGGCACTAAAATTACAAGGATTTAATTTCACAGTCGAGCATAGGAGAGGAAGCCAGAATGTGGTCGCTGATGCGTTATCGCGAGCGTTTGACGAGCCAGATGAAGTTGCTGGTATTGAAATAGAGGTTTTGCCTGAAATTGATCTGAACTCACCAGCCTTCGAGTCTGAAAAGTATAAATCATTGCGTGAAAATCTTGTAGAGAAACCGTTGCCAGATTTCGAAGTGATCGACAAATATATTTACTATCGAAATAATTTTTCTACTGATGACTCTTCTGAGTGGAAGCTATTCGTACCTGAAGAACTTCGTTTAAATGTTATTTTTGCCGCTCACGATACACCAAGCGCTTCACATGGTGGTATCGCAAAAACTTTAGAAAGAATCCGGCGACATTTCTATTGGCCAGGTTTGGTAGTTGAAGTGCGAAATTATGTATTAGCTTGTGATATGTGCAAAACGTCAAAAACACCTACTCAAGTTCTTCGTCCGCCCATGGGACAAATGTCAGAAAGCATAAGGCCATTTCAAAAATTATATCTCGACTTATTCGGCCCTTTCCCTAGGTCGAAAAAGGGTAATATAGGTATATTTATAACCTTAGATCATTTTTCAAAATTTACATTTTTAAAGCCTGTGAGAAAATTTACGTCAAAAATCATCATTGAGTACCTCAAAGAACACATTTTTGATTGCTTCGGGGTGCCAGAAACTATTGTGACCGACAACGGAAGTCAGTTCAAGTGCAAAGAATTTGAGACATTCCTAAAAAAATATGGTGTTAAACATGTCTGCACTGCGGTGCATTCGCCCCAGTCAAACTCTTCTGAAAGAGTAAACAGATCGATTAATGAAGCTCTTAGATCTTACTTACGCAAAGATCAGCGTGACTGGGAAAGCTACATTGGCAGTATTAATAGTGCGCTCAGGAAGAGTATACACCAGTCTGTTGGGCAATCGCCTTATTTTATTGTCTTTGGACAAGAAATGATCACCCATGGTCAAGATTATAAATTGATTAAAAACCTCGATCTAATGGTAGATTCTAGTACGAAGCTGTCTAGAACTGACGAATTCCAAATACTGAGAAATGACATTTTGTCCAAATTAAAAAAGTCGTATGAGAAAAACGTCAAAACGTATAATCTTCGGTCAAGGCCGAGAAATTTTGAAATAGGGGAAGATGTTGTCCATAGAAACTTTGTTCAAAGTAGCATGGTGAAAAATTTTAATGCTAAACTTGCACCAACTGGCAGAAAAGCAAAAATTAAAAAGAAATTAGGAAATTCTTATTATCTTTTAGAGGATTCCCAAGGGAAAGAAATTGGTACGTACCACGCGAAAGACCTGTGGTGAAATTCTAGTCTTAGTTCTTCAAGCTTCTCATATATATTTTTTTTTGTTAACATACATTCGGTATACTTGTTTCTCTTACTACGAGCGTTGAACAAACTACTTCCTTTTCCAGATTATACCCTGCACCAGGCTTGGTGTATAATCTGTTTTGTGAGGAAATGAAATATTTCTTTAAATTTATTTGAACATTTTAGAATTTCCTACAAATGGTTTGAGTCTTAATTTAACTTCGAAAATTCGATGGCACGCATCGTATATTTATGCGCCCACTTCTGCGTTGCAGAATGCATACCGTTTGCAAGTTTTATTGTGAGAGATTGTTTTTGAAAATTGCAAATGCAATTGACAAAAAACATACCTGCGATATGCGTGTACATTTACCGCTTCATGATACTCGTCTCTCTACAATCGGCGCATACTTCTTGCCTACAACTTGAACACATAAAAATCCTATAGTCGTAGTAAAAGTAGGTTTAACCAGTAATATCTTTTACCTAAAATCAGTAGATACGTGTAGCCAACATTATCCTTATTGCAACAGAATTTGTAATACATCTTCCATTAGAAATCTTATTCCAAAAGTATTACTTTAGATAAAATAAATTTGTTGTTTTAGAAAAAGGATATCTGAATGTCTTTTTTTTCTTTACTTTCTGAAAAGGAAAGAAAAGCTTAATTCGAATAACGACATTTAGACCAATGGATAAAAAAAGGAAAAAATAAAACTTTACCCATCTCTTAAAATAATTAATTCGGCATAGCGTAAATTATATGAAGATCGTCATGACCGAACATAAATACTGCGGTGTAGTTACAATACCGTACGGCCATGCAAAGTTTATTCGATGAGCACAGTAAGAAATTTCAGTCGATCTCTCGATCATTTGGCTAACGTCCGTCTTAAGTAAAAGTACATATACTCCGCGCGAATTATCATAAATTTAAACGTTAAGAAAACTGTACATATAAAGTTTTGCGTGCACGTTTTTTCATTTTTTATCCAATCAAGGATTTCGTGGTCTAAAATCCAAAAATTTGATCAATAGTCTTCATTGTAATCCTTGGAAATACATTTCATTGGCACTATAAGGTGGTGAGTTTGATTTAAGTCCTGAAACCCAAAAGGAAACTTTTTTTGGTTTTCCATAATTTTTCTTGTTTTCTCTGAAATTTTGGAAAGGTTCCTTTGTAAAGCGGCCTGGAACACGGATACCTTCATCGAATCCGATTCCTGCAGAATTTGGAATCCGCTGCCTGAAAAACGTCCATGTGGCCTATCCAGGGCATAGAAATAGAAAGGTCATTGAATTTAGGTCTTAGATTTTCCATTTTGCAGCAGAAAATTAAGGCTAGCAAAACCTATGCAAAGTTTTTGCGTGGCATAAAATATAGTCTAACAAACAAATTGGTAAGATTTTCGATGAAGATTTTCATCAAAATTACTTCCGAGACTGACAAATTTGTTTCTTTCTACTTTAGCGGAGCACCCTGGATGCCAGAGTAGCACCAGGCGTAGCTCCTTCATTCATTTTAAGGCGCCTGCGAAATATTGTTAATATTGGAGAGATATCTAATTTTCTACCCGGCTGGGTTATACCTATTGCTCAAGTACAGACAAAGTCGATCTATGCTACAACATCAAACAGGATAAGTCGTATTTAGGGCCTGTGAAATAACTCCTTTTTATATGAAATTACTAAGTATTTCAATTGCTTAAACTTAAACTTAATTTAGAAAATCTTATTTAAGAGTAAAAGATGCACAATAATGCACATGTTTAAATTAATTTAACGTTAAAATTTGACCAAAAACTTCGTTCTAAAGGAGTGAACTTATACTCCACCGCGCTTAAAATCTAGAATATTTTCCGAGTCATGCATTAACAGTGTTGTTGAATGTCTTATTCTGTATAAAAAGCACAAAGCTTCCAGCAGAATTAGTCATCCAACATTACTGTGCTGGATGTAATTAATTTTTGCTAAACTTTAAAAAAAAAATTAATTAGAATTATAAAACGTAAGCTTGAATCAAAAATGAATTTAAATAAGATTAAGATAAAGTTAAGAACAAAAAGTGAACCAAAAAGAAAAAATATTTCTAATAGTAATTTTTAAAATAGCATAAAGTGCATTCATATTCATAATGCTATGATTTTTCGCACAGCACATATATAAAAGCAAGTACCAATCAGTCAGTTGAGATACAATTTTTTTCCTCCCTTATTTTATCACCCCATAATTCACCACTCTACAGCATCACCGAGCAGATCTACGAGGGCCTTCATCGATCCGCAGATATTGTGAGTAAGGTATGTGGTCATAATTTTTATATTTCTTTGTGCTGATTCTACTCTCTTCACCTTTTTGTTTTTATTTTTTTTTTTGATGCGAATGCAACAACTTGGAAATTTATATGGTGAATTGGACCAATTCCAGATTGTTGCGTGAGCACTGATAAGAGCTTAAATGTTACAACTATGAGAGTGCTAGTCTTAAATTTACTCATATTGTTTACATTTTCTTTTCTTGCACAAGTTCTTTTTCAATAAATTTTGCTATGCTCTTGATTTTAATATACAAACATATATGAGCAAAAGAATCTAAAAGAAGCAAATATATGGTGCTGTGCATAGTTACTATAGTCCAAATACAGTGACCGACAAAATATTTAGGAAATTATTTGAAACTTTTTCTTTTGCATAAGCGATTTGAGCAATAGATGCATTTATTAATACCGTTTCTTTTGTAATTTGTATATTAATTAATCAATACTCGGATTTGTATAAACATATTGATTACCGAATTTAATTATTAAGCAATTATGCTAAAATGAATTCTTAAAATAAATTTTGTAATGAAAATGGATTACTAAATTTTGTCATTTGCTATCTTGAGGCTATGTAGGACAGGTTGAAACAGACCTTTGGGTCTTATTAGGGTTGTCGAACCAAACATTTTCTTTCGACATTAGGATGGGTGGGTTAAGACACAGAAGGCAGCAACACCTACCGCCTTCTTCACCAATTGTGTACGGGATCACCATCATTAGGATGAAGTGTAGAGATCTTATTCATTGTTTGACTCTTAGATCAGGTTTCTTTGGATTTCCCTTTATATCTACCTATCTGCACCAAAATTTATTATGTGACACTTTCCTTGTGGCTAGAGGCAACCCCCACCCCACTTTCCCTGAGCTAAGACCGAAGCGTAGCTAGGAGTGCAGAGCCCGCTTCGATGTCACGAGGACTAAGCCAGCTGTCATCGTGGCTTGGAAGACAATGTGTCGTGCAATCGTTACAGATCCGTAACGGGTTCATATTTTCGTACTTCTTATCCGTTACGGAATCCGTTACGTATCCGTTACTGATCCGTTTGCGGGAAGGATTCCTAAAAAAAAAACGAATCGTTTTTTCTACATTTATGGATCAGTTTCGAACCTGTTACGTACATCAAAAACGAATTCATAACGGACTCGCTTTTAATAATGTTAATGCTGCTTATAAAAAAAAAGGAAAATGGTGAAGCGCTTATTTTTAATTAAAAAAAAAACAAAATAACAAAAAAAAAAAAAAACTACTAGCCCGGCCGGGAGTCGAACTCAGGCTCCCGAAGTATTACTCTTTCATACACGAAACGTTGGACAACTAGGCTATTGACCGATATGATGTTTACTTAACTGATGTAGACTTATTTGATGTTGAGATTTAAAGTTTGTATATTAAACAAATTTCTGTTGTTTTTTTATAAGTATTCTGTGCTGTTTTTCTTCCCTTCTTTTGATAAAAAATGTTATATACTCAAATTTGGAATCAAAAACATTTTTTCAAACAGAGTTTGAAAAGTTCACAAAAAATCATACGCAATAAAATAAAAAGAGAAGAAAAAAACAAATCAAAAATATTTTTTTTATCATAAAAATTAAATAAAGCAAATCCGTTTTGAGTTCGTATTTGAAGTATTTCCGGAATCGAAACGGATTTGCCCAGGTTCGAATCCTACCAGAGGTGGATTTTTACCCTTTATTTTTGTTCCTTTTTTTCTTTTTATTATTTTTTAATTGCTAATAGGCGCATCAAAACGGTTTTTTTCTATAAATATACAGCATTAATATATTTAAAAGCAAATCCGTTTTGAATTTGTTTTTACATAAGTTTCGGATTCGAAACGGGCCCGCACTGCGGAATTTAATTTTTTTTTATTCGCTAATAAGCGCTTCAAAATGTTTTTTTTTTTATCTAAACAAAGCGTTTTGAATTCGTTTTTGATGTACGTTACGGGTTCGAAATGGATCCGTTACCGCGGATTACGTTTTTTATACCTTTATGAACTCGTAATGGATTTGAAACGGATCCTCATCCGTTTTTGTGCACATTGGGTTGTTTTTTATATGTATTCTGTGGTTTTTCTCTTCCCTTCATTTGATAAAAATATTACCCAAATTTGGAATCAAAAACGTTTACAAAAATTACACAAAATCATACGAATTAAAATATTAAAAGGATAAAAAAAAAACAAAAAAAAAAAAAAAAAAACAAATAAAAATCCGTTTTGAGTTCGTATTTGAAGTATTTACGGGTTCGAAACGGACTTATTCAGGTTCGAATCCTACCACAGGTGGATTTTTATCATTTTTTTTTTCTTCCATTTTTTCTTATTTTTTTTTTTTAATTGTTAATAAGCTCACCAAAACGTTTTTATTTTTTTTTTTCTAAATATACAGCATTATAATCTTTAAAAGCGAATCCGGTTTGAATTCGTTTTAACGCACGTTTCGGATTCGAAACTGGTCCATCACTGTGGATCTACCAGGGTTCGAATCCTAACATAGGCAGATCGTTATATTTTTTTTAATACCCTACACCCAGGGTATATTCACTTTGTCCTTCCGTTTGTAACGCAGAGAAGGAGGCGTGGCGGATATAGAAAAGTATGCATATTCTTGATCAGCGTCACCTCCTGAGTCGATATAGCTATGTCTGTCTGTCTGGCTGGCTGGCTGTGTGTGGAAATACATTTTTTGGGAAAACTAAGCAAGGTAATTCAATGAAATTTGATGCACAGCCTCCGTCGTTAAAGGTAACTCGGGAGATTGAAAATGAGCGAAATCGATCAACGGACATGCCTACCGCCCATACAAAAAATATATTCAAAATGCAATTTTTTGAGTATTTTTCACGATAGTACAACTAAAATACAAATTAATACTACGAATTGTAAGCGCAAGCTCTGGGCAAAAACTGGGCGAATTCAGATAAGAGGGCGTGGCACCTCTCGTATAAGCAAAAGCTTTAAAACGCTATACTGAAAGCGTTTTTTGAGATAATCGAACTAAATTTTCCTCAGACACAAAGAATTATGAATACAAGCTTTAAGCAAAAACTGGATCAAATCAAACAAGAGGGCGTGGCACCTCCCGTATAAGCAAAAGGTTCAAAACGCTATGTTGGAAACATTTTTTGAGATAATCCAACCAAATTTTACTCAAATGCTTAGAACTATAAATTCAAACTCTGAAAAAAAACTGGGTGAATTCGGACAAGAGGGCGTGGCACTTCCCATATAAGCAAAATTTTCAAAATACTGCTGTGTAGGGTATTTAATGTTTGGCCAGGCCAAAGGTAACGCCCTTACTAGTTTTTTCTTTTTTTCCTTTTTTTTTCTTATAATTTTTTTTTAATCGGTAATAAAATGTTTTTTTTTTTAACACAGAAATAACATTATTAAAAGCAAATCTGTTTTGAGTTCGTTTTTGATGTACGTTGCGGGTTAGTAACGGATCCTCATCCATTTTTGTGCACATTGCGGTATTACAAATCTTTTTTTTTTTTGTTTGTTGGTTTTATTTTTTTCTTGCCTCTCTCGGACAAGAGGACGTGGCACCTCCAATACAAGCAAAAGTTTCAAAATGCTATGCTGTAAACGTTTTTTGAGATACTGCAACTAAATTTCACTCAGACACACAGTGAGTGCAAGATCTGAGCAAAAGCTATTTGACTTCGGGCTCGAGGTCATGACACCTCCCGTACATGCGTAATTTTCATAACTAACACCCTTTTTGATTATTTCCAATACTCTTGTAAAAAAATCACCCTTTCAAATTATATAAATCAAACAATGCACAAATAATTTAAATGAAATTAATAAAATGTTAATAAAAAATTAATTGCTAAGCAAACGGTTGATTTAATGAAAAGCAAAAACAAAAACGGGGAAAACTGAGTAGCTGGCACGCTTTGACCTCTTCTGTCTTCACCACTTGTTGTTGGCGCAATTAATTGTTATTGTTACCATGATGGCGTTGGTGGCGTTGCTGAAGCTATATGGCAACTCTAAGACGCTGCTCTGCTCAAATTGGCTTAAGCTACTGCAACGACCTTCACTTGTTGCTGCCTTGTTAAGCTTTGGTGCTAAGCATTTTTTTTTTTTTTTTTCAATTGGATTTTTTCACATTTTCCCACATGTGACCGGCCTTTGTTGTTATTGTTGCTGGTTGCTAGCAGCTTTACCACCGCCGCTCAACTTAAGCTGCATTCAAATCTGCACACAATGCTCTACTCGTAAGCACGGAAAATGGTTCAATTTTGCGTCGAGAATTTTCAAGCTTTTAATTAGCATAAAAATTAAAACGGTTTTTAAGGTGTTTTCATTTTAACATAAAAATTTTCCCACCATTCATGGCAAGTTGGAACTTTTTTTCTTTTAGCGGTGGCGTGTTAATAAAAATTTTAATGCTTCTACTTTGTCTCAGTTTTGTTGGCGTGCAAAATAAAAGGGAGGAGGGGGAGGTCTATAAAGTAAAAGTGAAAAAATGAATCAACATTCCTGAAGTTACAGGTTCAAATAAGTTTATGTTAAAAGCAGATTTGTTCAATGAACTTTTTGATATGATAAATACGAGAAATCCGTTGTTTCGTTTTAATTAATTACCTGCATACTACGTCTCATAGTTATATCTCCGTTTTAGGAATTAGAATAACTAGAATTTAACCTTTAATAAGAACTTTCTTTCGACTATATATTTAAGCAGCGATGCAAACCCTTAGCAGACATAGCAATTCTACCAACACGATTCAAAGTGCTGGCGAAAATCATTCTAACTACAGATTTTCATTAAAATTTTAAATGAAAATTTTGAAAATATAGGTACGTTTGGTGCTATCATATGCCTCATTTGAAATGTATAAGTGTAAGCAAATTAGGTAAAATTATGTTATTTTGTTGAAAAAGTATCGGTTTTGATCCGACATGACTCATTTTGTTAGTCCAAAAATTAAATTTCAAGTTAATTCTTTAACACCGACTCAAAAGTTGGAGGGAATCTTAAAAACGATATCGGCATTTTTTTTTTTTGATTTTGTTTTCATTCTGAGAAAAATTAATGGAGCACTTTTGATTCTACTGAAGGCCTATTTGCAAAAAGAAACATATTTTTTGGTCATAACATTTTTTGTATGAAAAAAAGTATACGCAAGAGTGATTTAGAAATAAAGATTAGGTATGTTCTTACAAAAATTTTGTTGTTTAAGAACTTGATTTTATTTTGGGATATAGATATGTAATATTCGGTTCCAAAAATCGAATTTTTTACGTTTATCAATAACGCTGTCGGAAAAACGATTTTTTATACAAAAGCAAGGGAACTTACGAAAAAAGTGTATTCCAAAAATTCTGAAAAAATTCACACGTGTTTTTTGGACAATTCAAAACATTTCTTGCCATATACACTTTTTATATTAGATTCCTTGCTTTTGAGTAAAAAATAGTTTTATTGACCGCGTTATTCAAAAACTCACACAGAGAAAACAACATTGTCAAAAGTGGTAGAAAGCCAAATTTTCAACATGGCTCGTTTGTTGCAGTTTTAACAACGCGAGTTGCTAAATGGGTTTTAACTACGTTTGTGAGTGATTTAACAACGCACGTTGCTAAATAATACACAAAAGAAACAAACATTTTTTTGAATTAATTTTTTCCTGTCAACGGCAATGAAAAACTGACATTATTTTCGTTTTTTATTTTCAATTTTATGCTTTAAATAAAACTTTTCTTTGATATTGGGAAGATTTGAACCTGAAAATGCTGATTTAAGTTTAACAACGCTTCGTAAGTGTTTTGACTACGTTTCGTTGCTGATTCGGATTTAACAACGGTTGGCAACCAGCATTGTTGAATAAGTTTCAACCACGTTTGTGAGTGATTTAGCAACGCACCATACAAATATGAGCTTGGAGCGTTGTTTAATCCAAATCAGCAATGAAGTGTAGTTAAAAAAACTCACGAACGTGGTTTTTTCTTCACTTTGTGTAAAAAATTCGATTTTGGGTTGCAAATATTATCTAAATCCCTAAAAAAAATTTATAATTTTTAAACGCAAAAATTTTTTTAAGAACATAATCTTTATTTCCAAAGCACCATTGGGTATTTATATTGTAATGAAAAAAAGTTATGACCAAATGGGCCCTCAATAGAATCAAAAGTGCTACATTGGTTTTTCTTGGCATAAAAAATAAAAAATTATGCAGATATTGTTTTTAAGAGTCCTTTTTACTTTTGAGTCGATTTCGGGGTGATTTAATTTTGCTTCATACAAAATCGACCCGGTCTATTGTACATACAAGTATTTATTTAAATAAATTGTTTTATTTTTCTCTAGGGGAGTATAAGAACAAATCGGTTTACCTAATACCTGCGTATAATTTGGTTTCATTAGCTCAGGGTGGCTCCGCGCCTATTTCTCTGAGTTTGTTCAGAGTTTGCCTTTGTATTTATGTAGGGGAAAGTGGGGTAAAGTGGGAAACTTTTTTTCAAAGCTTCATAAAATGAACAAAACTTCTTATTTTTTCATGTTTCAACTTCCTATAATAAAGAAAATTAAATAAACTATATTTTTGCCGAAGGAACGATCCGTAAATAAGGATTTTCTGATGAGTACGACGCTTTGATCGAGGATGCCCAAAATGGCAAAAATTAAAAATCGTGGGGTAAAGTGGGAAACTTTCAAAACTCATAAAAACTAATACAAATGTTGGAAAAAAGTTCTAATATCTTTATTGTAAGTCAAAAAAGGTTCAAGGAACACACCCATAGGAGTAAATACGAAAAAAAATAATGTTTTTGCTGGAAAAAAATAAATGAAAAAATGTGTTTAAAAAAATTTGTGAAATAGTAGCTTATTCGTCGTTCTCTGATGAAACATCAATGTCCGAGTCACAGTGTTAGTAATAAAAGAAGCTTGTAGTGAGATTAACGCATTTCAAGTGAAATGGGCGTTGACAATCCTTTAGGTTGCATTTGATGGTATTGTGTCTGGTCATGATTTTGCACCATGCAAATGGTGCAAAAATCACGATCTTCATCTGAGCTAGAACTTCTTTGTTTCTTCTTTGACGCTTTCTTTGCTCGTGGTGCTTTTTTGCTCCTGGTACTTTATTTTTTGTGATTCGTTTCCTTTTTTCTTCCGTTTATTTGCTAAACGTTTCTCAGCTCTTTTTTGCAACTCGCTTAGCTTTTCCGGAGTGTTTACTCACAATTTAAATATACAAAATTTATTTGGATCATGAAATAGTATAATAGGTTGACAAGTGGGGACTAGCAATCGTGAAATAACATTTCCCACTTTACCCCATAAAAAATTTCCCACTTTACCCCTATACCACATTTTGCAAAAAATGTGAGCTTCATTCTTTCACTCTATGAATTACACGGAATCCTTTTGCGTTATCAAAATTAAGACTACAAAGAATATTTTTGTGTACTTA
This sequence comes from Calliopum simillimum, assembly GCA_951812925.1. Lineage (NCBI taxonomy): Eukaryota > Metazoa > Arthropoda > Insecta > Diptera > Lauxaniidae > Calliopum > Calliopum simillimum. The sequence goes on from OX638370.1 coordinate 69,681,530, forward strand.
CAATCGGTTTATCTCCAGAAACAGTAAAAATATCGTTGCTTAAACATTTCAAAATGAAATTTCAAAATCACTTAAAAACTTTACTTGATTCCAGAGATCACAAAAATACGTATGCACGCATCGCTATACCATAAAGATTTGCTTACGGTCATTGCAAGAACATGTCAGAAGCGCATGACAGCTATACTTTGCTAGTTTGCCCGAACAGGGGCATTTCCCACTTTACCCTACTTCCCACTTTGCCCCACTTACCAACTTTGCCGAAGTTAGCAACTATGTAAAATGTTGTTGCATTATCTCAAAGAGCGCATTCAATACAGCATTATACGTCAAATACGTCAAAACAAATTTTCCTTGGCAGTGAGTCTTAAAAATTTCAAGCCTTAATTTGTTTACTCTATATGATTGGAAATTTATGTTTATTTAAATCTTAGTAGAAAATGATTTAATCTTGACAGAAAATAACCGAAATCAGCTAAATAGACTTAAGACATAAATCTAGTGAATTCAAATTAACTAGTGCTGCGTATTTCCCACAAGAGTACATTTTATCATTAAAAACATTTTAATTCAAATGTGAAAAAAAAGAATTCTACGAAATTACATAATTCCCACAAAAGTTTTAACAAAATTCGCAGATGTTATTTGAGGCATGGAAAATATGTTAATTACCATTAACTTAGGTAACTGGAGCAAATTAATTGTAACGTCATTACTTTGAATTTTTTTTTTTTTTGGTTGATTGTTCAGGTGGAGCATTAAGATATAAAATATATACTACACCAACTGCTGAGAATTTTAAAAACTGAATTTAATTGTTAAGAATCTTTTATGTGCATTGTTATCAAAATGAAAAATAAACCAAAAATTTATGTGGCTTTTGTTTATAGTTTCTTAGGGGGTTTTTGAAATTATAACATAAACGAAGCTGCGAAGGCTTTTTTTTTGGAGAGAAATACAATAAAAAATGTTGTAACTTACAAACATTTATATACTTTTAAAAATGTTTTGCATGAATGCATTAACGTTTTTTTGGTATATTGATAACCTGGCTTTAATTATTGTCATTACTTTAAATAGTTCGATCCCTCAAACGACTGTATAAAATAGAATTTTGGTTTAATCCAAAAAGAAAGTCACATCAAAACCATCTTTCTCTAAGCTTTTATGTTAATTAAAGAATCTTGTCATTGATTTCTTTTTGAAATAACTTGAAAAGTATGTAAAAATCGTCAAGTGCGAAGATACGAATGAGAATTTTACGGAAAAGAGCTGCAAAAAACTCGATATAATTAAAAATCCTGTACCAGTTTTTGAACTGAAGCTTTTTTTCGGGCGCTACGAGTAAAATTTAAAGGTCGGGACATAGTTTTTAGTGTAACAAGATAGCTTCATGACAAATTTCGTTATATCCAATCACATTTCGCTTACTACAACCTATTTGGTAAAAAAGGTGTCGAATAAAATAACAATAAGCTGTTCATAAAGTAGGCGTAGCCAAATAAATGCCACACCCACTTTTCAGGAAAAAGATTAGCTTTTAATATGTGTACTGTGTTGCCACGTTATGCAATATTTTTTCTTATGAAAGGCACTTAAAAAGTTTTAAGGCACAGGTGTACCTTTTCAGTAGTTTATGTATATATATATTTTGGAATCGTTTCCTGAATCCGCAATATATAACTGAAACCGAATTTTTGTCTTAACATAAACTACCTGAGTGAGATTGAGCATTCTCGCAATTTTGAATATATTTTTTGTATGGGCGGTAGGCGTGTCCGTTGACCGATTTCGCTCATTTTCATACCCACGAGCTTACTTTGACGACGAAGGTAGTGACCAAATTTTATTGAATTGTCTAGCTCAGTTTTCCCAAAAAATATATTTCCACGCACACCCAGCCAGCCAGACAGACGGACATGGCTATATTGACTCAGGAAGTGACACTGATCAAGAATATATATACTTTTCTATATCTGACGTTAATTTTTAGTGAGTGTGCCTCACGACTTAAAAACTATAAGAGATAAATTGCAATTTGTAACATTTTTAAATTAAGCTTCAACCACGCTTTATCTTTGTATGGGAGATAGCCGTGTCCGTTTTCGAATTGTGTTTATATTCAAAGAATTTTATTCTTCTTAATCTGAAAAAAAACCGAACCATATGTATGTAAAGGGCCAAGGTCTAATATTACTGTTTATGACCAAAGTTTCACATAAACATATCCTCTGTGTGGCACTTTGCTTTATACTTTTCAATACAAAAGTGATTGAAAATCATTAAGTTCATACATCACGATACGAATGGATACTTTATTATTCAACTTTAATTTTTCTTTTATCCTGTGCACTTGTTTATTTTAAGCACTTTCCACCCAACTACTGCTTTGACCCACTGTACGATTGTGTGTTACGTCTAATAACAACGATGTTGATGGCTGACAGCGGTCTTCCAAGTGACGAACTACTGCCTGACAAAAAATGCAGTTTCAATTTTAAGGAAGATTTTCACTTTCGACCAGTTTGACCAGTTGCAACAAAAACAACATACAAAAAACAGTTATTACAGCAACACTAATCCATATAATTTTAATTATTTTTTTTCAACATTTCTTTATTTGTCTGTTTATAAAAAAAATAAAGATAAAAAATTGGTAACATAAAAAATTTTTTAATTTTTTTGTTTTGGAAAATGCAGCAAGCGCAATGTATTAAATTCATTTCGCTGCGCATGCGCACAATCACTCATCACACATGCCATCTTCATTGCAGGCAACCAGGCAGGCGCTGTATTTCCGTTCGATGATCTCTGCTGGTGCAGAAATGCAGTACGGTCGTATTGCTAAAATTGTGTTTCACCATTTGAGAGTTTACCTTGAAATTGCTATTGCCTCGCAGCTATTGTTGATGAAGCTGTAATCAAGTTGCAGTTGAATCCGATTGCAACGAAAATTGTACATCATCATTCAATCGAAGATCACAGATCATCAATTTGTTGACCTACGCGCAACGGCACAGCAACTAATCGCCGCCAGCGTTGTGTGCCAAAGACTACAACGGATGATGCGGCGCCCCTCTCTGTGTCATGATGCCTGCGTGCGATGATGACTTTTGTTTTGACAAATTGTTAATGACGCGTTTTCATTTGCTGCTCAAGTGCTGGCAGCAAGTTTGTGTCTTAAGTCTGTCATTGTTGTTGTTATTAACGTATGTGTGTTGACATTAGGGTTGCCAACATTTTTTCGGTAAAATATAGTATTTTTCCGAATAAGCCTTAAAAAAATATAGTACGCTACAAAAAAATATAGTATTTCATGGAAAAAGTAAAAAATAGACAAAGATATATTTGGAACTTATTTATTTTTGTAAAACTATACTTTTTAGAACTTTTTCTATTTTTATTAATTACACAGGCCTGCAAATTCGACACTTTTTTTCCCTCTCTTAAATTTTGAAGCCAATTATGGTGGTTTGGGACCTCCTGATCACGAATCTGAACTAGGTTTCGTTCCATCACGTCAGAATTTTGAGATATTCCAGTTTTCATAACCTCAAAAATAATGGAAAATCGTGCGTTTTTGACTGTTTTTTTAAATTTTCTCAAAACTTGGACGTGATAGAGCAATTCTGTAAACGGATTTGGGCTCAGCATCAAAAAATACATTAAAAAGCTTTCTCGTAATTTAAAGAGGGGTACCCTTGTTCGTCTGTGCAGCATTTGAAAACTTATTAATTCAATCGTTTGTGCTTACGTACTCTTCAATATCACGCCTAAAATACTCAACATATTTAAGCCATTCTTGCACCATATATTTTTTTGATGCTTCCCGTACGATCCTGATAGTTGCTATCCATAATATTCATCCAGATATCAAGTTTCATAATGCAGGTAATGTGAGTAGAAATGAGTTTTATTTTTTTTTTTTTGGTTTTCGTATGTTTTCTTCATGTACCGAGCGCACCGTACTTTCATTCAATTACCCCTTTTATCAAGGAAAATTTGTCGGAATATCAGGCGAATATATGGTGTTAATATGGTTTCAATATACCAACTGGTGCGGGCGTAGGAGCGACTCAAATAAAATTTTCAATTATATAGTGAATTTTCAATTATATAGTGATTTTTTTTGTATGTCCAAACGATCCCATATTTCTTATAAATGTGTTGGACCACCAAAAAAACATCTGGTGCAAATATGGTTTTGATACGTCCAGTAGTATAGGCGTGGTAGTCTTGTTTATACAAAAAAAGGCACTTAAGTAAAACTTAAATCACTGAAAATTGTGACGTGCTGGAATTTTTTCACTATTTTTCTCGTAATCAGCACACTTAAATCTATAGAAATCGCTTTTTAAAACTTAGAGAGGAAAACCCATGCAGGACTGTGTTATTTGTCTAACATAAAAGTGTCATATGTTTTGTCGCATTCAATACTTAAATTAATGCAGATCAAAAGCTCATTTTTTATTAATGAGATATTCGCTCTGTTTTTGTCTTGGCGCCATTTCAAATAGATGATTTTTTATAAATCGACCCAAGAAAGTTGAAAAAACTAAATAAAATTTTTCGATATCTCGCTTTGGTTCCAAGATATCAAGGCTTAAAAAATATGAGAATATTAAATAGATTTCAAGAAAATTTAGATTTGACTAGACTTGCACTCTAAAAGCTTTTTGTCTCGATATCACGAAAACAAAACGAGATATCGAAAAATTTTATAAAAGATTTTCAACTTATTTTGGGTCATTTCATGTGAAAACATTGTCAAATCGAGAAGCTACGGAAATTGAAATATTGCCAAAAAGCTCACCTGGCCAATGCTACTTTTTCCGACAGAAAATAAAGCGTTACATGGCTCACATTTTACATTATAGACATTTTGCGGATCTTTAGTAATCCAGTCAAACTCTTTTTCCCATTCAGATTTATATTTTTGAAGCCTTTTTTGTATTTTCCGCTTTTTAGTAGGTGGGCTTAGATTTGAGGAACATTCGTTTTCACTACTACTTTCCATAACTTATTTAATTAGACTTCAACTTCTTAACGGGAAGAGCAACCACTAAGTGAAAATAACACAGTCCTGCGTTTTTGAAAAAGTTATAAAAGTATGAAATGAGAGTAGGTGATTTTTATAGATTTTTGCGCGCTGAATCCGAATATGACCTCCAACTTGATCCATCACGTCTGAGATCCGAGTTATCCTTTATTTAAAGTGCAAGAAACGCTATTTTCAAACATATGACGTTCGTCCTGAAAGAAGTCTAGTTCACTTTTGACAACGATATTGAATAGCCCTGAGTTTCCTCTTTAAAACGTACTTTTAACTTTTTCAATTGAATCATTAGTTTCCTAGATATCATCGATTGAAGTAAAAGTATCGCTAATCGCTGCTAAGGACTATATTCAATTTGTATACTTTTACTTCAATGGAAACGGAAACTAATGGAAAAGCTAAAAGTACGCTTTAAAGAGAAAGCTCAGGGTTATTCAATGACTCTGTCAAAAGTGAACTAGACTACTTTCAGAATGTAAGCCACGTTTGAAAATAGCGTTTTCTGCACTTTAAATCAAAGATAACTCGGATCTCAGACGTGATGGAGCAAATCGGAGGTCATATTCGGATTCAACTAGCAAAAATCTATAAAAATTGTTTACTCTGATCTTATACTTTATGTCATCGCAGGACTGTGTAATTCACTAAATTCCAAAATAAAAAAGAAGCAGAAGAGAGTTGCAAAAGCAAACATTTGCTTAACGTTGTCAATTTTGAAAAGTGAGAAATTTTTTTAATATTGTATAACTTTCGGTGTTTTAAAACTAAAGATGTGTTCTTGTGGACACTTTATCTGTGTTTGTAGAAGCACATTCTGATAAACGTATGGAAAAGCAATAACTACTGTGCTTTACTTGACACAGAAAAATATAGTACAATCAGCATGAATATAGTATAAATATAGCATTTTTGCGTACTATATATTACTTCAACAGTATATAGTACGCAGACCCGAAATATAGTACAATACTATATATTATAGTACGGTTGGCAACCCTAGTTGACATCTCAAGTTTGCGTCGTCTTTAGTTTTGCGTTTTCACTGACTTGCACTAAATTTTGCAACAAAGTAAAATATACTTTTTTTGCGTCAGTCATATGCAGGTGACATACGCACTTTTTTAATCATGAGAGTCAGCCTTCACCAAGGATGTATAGTTTTGCCATTGTTTTTTTGCGGGAAATGTCGAAGAAGCCTTAGGGTATTGACATAGAATGCACCTAAACGTCAGTATTAATACATTCTTAAGCATTATTCTTAAGTTTCAAGCATTTCTTGTCTTTGATAACTTCTATTTAATTTTTCCCTAAAATATTTTTATGGAATATTTCGATCCATTATAACCCAATTTTTGAAAAAAGGAGTAAAAAACACCCATTTAAAAATGATATTATGGGTTATGAAGTTGCAGAAAAAAGTTTCTGACGTGATTTTATCCAAAATGTGGGTTTACTATTCTACAGTTGGGTGAAATTTCGAAAATATATTTTGGTTTATATTTTAGCTGACACAACAATATATGGTTGATTTCAAGTTCGATATACCATTTTTTTATACTCTGATTCAAGACATAAAATTTTTGAGATCGTAATGAAATAAAAACCGTATCATGCCGAGATTTTGCATAAAACGGCGATAAGCGACCTTTAAATGACCATTAAAAAATTTTCAAAATTTTTAGCTCAATTTTTTTACACCTTCTTTCATATTTTTGAGGATAAGCATGAAATTTCGAAAAATATTTTTTTTTTTAATCTGTCTATCCTGCAGTCTTTTGCTCTTCTTTACCATGACGATCTGTCATTAATAACAGAAATGTGTTAATGTATGCTGATAATGACAAAATTTGTAAGCCTGTCATGAACACATAAGACCACTCTAACATTGAACTTGATCTTGATAATTTCATTGCCTGGTGTATAAGGAGTGCGATTGAAAAAATCTTAACACACGTTTTACCTAATAATTTTTTTTGGGTGTAAATTTTAAAAATTTCTTTGATCTAATTATCTTTGAAAAATATGTCAGTTATTATTTTTAATGACAAACATCTTGATTTTTTGTGATTTTGATCAAAATGAGCGAAGAAAAAGAAGTACGTCTTAAAATTATTAAAAATTTTCAAAAAAATCCAAATTGGTTCTACAAAAAATTGGCCAAAGAATTGATGGTCTGCCGCCAAACTATTTCCAATGTTATTAAACAGTTTCAAGAGAATTTGATCATCGATGGGAAACCTGGTTTGGGAAGGAAACAAAGACCTCATGATATTGGCAAAGCCAACAAAAGATCTCCAAACACATCTGCTAGAAAAGTTGCCGCTTAGCCCAGTGCTCTGACTATTTGGTGCGAAAAGTTAAAGCCAATGCAGGTTTGAAAACATACAAAGTCCAAAAAGTTCCAGGCAGGAATGCTGCAAAAATTTAGATATCAAAAGTAGGGCTCGGAAATTAAAATTGAATTTCATACAAAAATATTCATGTTGTAAAGGGTGTTTTTTTTAGAGGTATAGAACTTCGAATTGAAATAAAACACAAGAAAATCGTTTTAATGTCCATTGGAAGGATAATTTTATGCCATTAATGTTTAAATATGATTTCGGGCATGTGGCCGCCGCGGCTGGCTCGAATAAAGCCAATTCTACAGGTCCAATTTTCAACCACTTTTTCGAGCATATGGGGCCGTATGTCGGCAATAACGCCACGAATGTTGGCTTCCAAGTCCCCTAACGTTTTTGGTTTGTTGGCGTAGACGAGCGACTTCACATATCCCCAAAGAAAATAATCCAATGGTGTCAAATCACACGATCTTGGTGGCCAATTGACAGGTCCATTCCGCGAAATTATGCGCTCATCGAATGTTTCCTTCAATAAATCGATTGTGACGTGCGCTGTGTGGCATGTAGCGCCGTCTTGTTGGAACCACAACTCATCCACATTCATGCCATCCAATTCGGGAACAAAATAGTCGGTTATCATGGCTCTATACCGGTCTCCATTAACGGTAACTGACTCTCCAGCATTATTTCGGAAGAAGTATGGCCCAATGACTCCACCAGCCCATAGAGCACACCAAACAGTCAGTTTTTGTGGATGTAATGGCGTCTCAAGGGTCTCATGTGTATTCTCATCACTCGAAATGCGGCAATTTTGCTTCTTGACGTAGCCATTCAACCAAAAATGAGCCTCATCACTGAACAAAATTTTGCGATGAAAATCAGCATCGAGATCAATCTCATTTTCGGCCCATGCACCAAAATCACGACGCATTGCATGGTCTCGCGGCTTTAATTCTTGCACAAGCTGGATCTTGTAAGGTCGCAAGCCAAGATCTTTGCGCAAAATCTTCCATAAAGTTGATGGACAAAGCTCCAATTGCTGTGCACGGTGGCGAATCGATTCATTCGGGTCCTCTTCAACATTTTGCTCTACAGCGGCAATTGTTTCTCCGGTGCGCACTGTTCGACGTCTCTGCGGATGCGTATTATCACACAGAGTAAACGTTGGTTAACCGAATTAATTGCTCTGATGGACGATTATGTCGACCATAAAATGGACGGAGCTTGCGGTAAACTTCGCGAACTGAACCATTATTTTCGAAATAAATTTGCACGATTTGCAAGCGTTGTTCTTTTGTCAACCTGTTCATGATGAAATGGCAAACCAAACTGAACATAAATGACATTAGAGTTGCCAGATTTGACCACAAAATGCCAGTTTTATCTCTATTCGAAAAACAAACCTCTAAAGAAAACACCCTTTATAATGGACGATGAAACGTACTGGCAGATTTTACGCAGCTTCTGGGTCAACATTTTTATGTTGCTGATGCTCGAAGAAATGTCGAAGAACAATTTAGAATCCAAAAGAAGACAAAATTTCCTAAAAAATTCCTGGTATGGTAAGCTATATGCAGTTGCGGCAAAATAAGTAAGTCATTCGTTACAGTGGGCTCTATAAATACCAAAATATACATCAAAGAATATTTGAAAAAAAGGTTTCTTCCTTTCAAAGAGAGCACAATGAGTCCACATATTTTTTGCCTGATTTGGCATCATGTCACTACGGCAAGAAAGCTCTGGTGTGGTAGGTACCAAAGTAATAACATAGTTTTTGTACCAAGAGAGGCCAATCCTCCAAATTGTCCAGTGAAGAGATATTGGGCTCTTGTGAAAATAAACATAAAGAGCACAAAAAAGGTGTCCCAAAATATCGAAGGTTTTAAAAGGCAAACAGTTCCAAAAAGATGTCTGAAACAACTATCAAATCTCTAATGGAAGGCTTACCAAAAAAGGTCCACGAGTTCATAAATAGTGGTTAGATTTATAAAAGTTATAAGTTAAGTTAGTTTTCTGTAATTTGCAAAATATTATCAATTAAAGAAAAAAAAAAATCAAAACTCTAGGATCAACCATTTAAAAATTATTGAATTTTATAAATGCTAAGATTTTTTTGATCTCACTCCTTAACTAATCGCATGACATTTAACTTAAAAAAATGCAATTTCATGACAGTTTCACGCAATCCTCCAATTTCTTACAACTACCAACTTTATTCTTGAGTGTCTTGAATCTTTCGAAAACTTGGGGGTAACCATGGATCCCAAACTGAGTTGTAATTTGTATATCTCTAAAATAGTACATAAAACCAACAATGTTTTCAGCTTCATAAAACGGTGGTCTAAAGAATTTTTCGATCCTTTTTTGAAGTATGGTTCTATTGTTTGGATTCCTCAATATGAATGCCATATAAAATCTAATGAGTCGGTACAAATCAGTTTCACAGAACTAACTACATGCTTCAAGAGCCTTTTTGACGCTCTTGTAGTGACTTTATCATGGTTTTTAATCGATTTTAATGAATCCTTTCTTCAAATTAATAGAAAAATACTAGATTACTTGGAAAACATCATTCAATAACAGTTGTTGCGCGTGTGACAGGGTGCTACTTTGAGACAGGGTTCCAAAAAATTACTTTGGAACTGCAGGACTGCGCGCGTTAAAGTTAAAAGATATTAATATGGATGTCGTCCTCGCTAAAGATTCTCCTAAGTCATGTCGAAACATTATGCGCTTGGTCCTATTTTAGAGATTTAATGATAGTACGAGACATTTATTTAGTGCTCCTTGCAGTTCAAACATTCTTTCGTAGGACTCGGGCTGCAATAGGGTGGCTGTTAAATGTTGAAAGTTGAAGATGTTCAAATGTCGAAAAAATTTTCTTAAATCAGCTCTTACTGGTCCAAAAAAAAAACTTTATTCCGTCAAATTTTCGTAAAATATTTTGAAAATCCAGTTATCGTCTGTCATCACGACAACGCTAGACTACATACTTCTATGTTGATCAGCCAAAAACTGTGGAAGCTTGGCTAGAAAGTTTTAATGCATTCGCTATACAGTCCAGACCTTGCGCCTTTGGATTACCATTTCTTTCACTCGTTGAAGAATTATCTTGATGGCGTAAAATTTAATTCCCTAAAGGATTTCAAAAGAGTCTTGTCTGAGTTTTTCGAGCAGAAACCGCAGGAGTTCTTTAAGGACGGTATTATGGCTTTGCTCGAAAGATGGTGAAAGGTAGCCAATCACAATGGAAACTATTTGACGCAATAAAATTATTTTGGTATATGAAAAGAAAATTTAAGCTTAGCTTTTTTGAACTTTCTTTTTAGTCAACCTTATATATTTGTCTTAAACTTGGTTCCATTAACTCAAAGATGCTCTCCAGTATGAAATCTGAATTATTTTGCTTGTTTGGGAGGTGCAACAATATTTTGTGAAAGCTCACCATGCTTTTGTTTAGAGCTGGCACCGAACAATACTTAGAATTAATGTGAAATTATTTTGAATAACACTTATAGAATATAATTTTGAAAATTTTGCCCTCTTGTTGGACTTTACTTATAAACACTTAAACCGAACGAGATCAAGTTATAAGTCCAAATCTGGCTTCAGTTTTCAAATTATAGACATCTTTTGTTATCAAAAAAGATTTTGTCGCAGAGTTTCAGTAACACAGAAGTGGCAAAATTGTTAAGAATACAAAAATTCTGGAATTAATTTTTTTTTCTGGGCAGATAAATGCTTGAGTTTTGATTTTAATTTTGAAAGTTAAAGCACATTTTTGTCCTTAACTGTGAAAGTAGGTTAAACTTAATGGAGCATTAGGTTTGTTCACTTATGAACAATGTGTATATCATGCATATTAATTGTAAAATTCATACGTGTATTTTCATAATCGAGCTAAGGTCACATTTTGCAAAAATATTGGATAACAATTTTGAGCACACATCGGCCTTCATAGTTTAATTAAAAAAGTCTTTTGTGCTGACAAAAGTTATTGAAGTATTCCTTAGTGTAACAAAATAAAAAACAATTAAAATTGCATTATGTAACAATTTTTTGACATTAATGTCAACAGACAATTGTCTGGTATAGATTCAACAAATATATGAGTCGCAAAACATGTTGCTACCGATAGACAGCAGCAGCAAAAGCACAGTAGCTATAGTGTTAAGCCCAAATAATGCGATAAATCAATTGTTTAAGCGCCAAAAGCTGCCAAAAATAATAAAAGCAATAAATTAATAACTGTAAAAAATTAAACAAATAATAGAAAAAAATATACAACATTTTTTAGTTGACTTATTTTAATTGAGAGGTTTATGGTGGCTTGAAACTTAAAAACAAATAAAAATCGAAATACCCCAAGGCAACAAAACTTTAGTTACAAATACTTCAATCTAACAATAGAAAACATTTTTCATTATTTTTCTTATGAAATTGGCAAAAATCAATAAATAGCGCAATAAAAAGATCTAATACTTACATGACGTTGTAAGTGAAAAATTCCAAGTTTGTTGCTCAAGTCTTTTGTTTCTCACCGACGACTAACAATACAATAAAATTTTAATACAATTGATTGCTATCAATTACACAGTCACAGTCAGACAATAATAATTGAAAAGTATTTCTTCTTCTCGTTGTTGTTGTTGTTGTTTTTGTTGTTGTTATGATAGCAGCAACAGCAACAACAAATAGCAATAATAAAAATGGTAAATAGCGAAAGATGAAAAAAAAACTCTCACTGTTACTTGAGCTAAACGTGCACACGACTGGAACGTCTGTACTGTCCAATACTGCGCCACCTGCTTGCCACATTCATTGATTGGTAACACAAACACATGCATACAAACGGCGAGTAAGCGCATATGGTAACAACTACTGAATACCGGCTATTTAACTGCAGAAATACAACAGAAGCCGTTAGACGTCGTTGGCTACTAAGTAGCGAGCTTGTATTGGCTAAAAACATAAGCAAAAGTTTTAAGCCCAAAGAAGATCACATAGTAGAAATTTAAAGCTTTAGCAACAAAAAGTTTAAGTTGTTGTGCTGCACATGAATGGATAACAATGATCACAACTGCAAGTTTTGTCTGGAAAAACAAAAGTCGCTCGATTGCAACTGCAATTTCAGTTTGTTACGATTTTTTTGTTTTTAATTTTGGTAATTAACAAATTAAGCCAATTTATGACAAACCCCCTGAACTAAATTGTACTATTTTTGTGGGCACTAAACCATTATATTTTTTGAGGACTTCAAAAGTTTTCTTGCGGACTTTATTTTCTCACGAAGCAACTTGTACGATGACAAAACTGGTAGAAAAAGTTATCCATTTCTCTTGACATATAAAAAGATAATTGAAATTTGATGCTCTTTATTGAAAGTTCCATTAAACAGCTATCTGTGTAAAAATCCTGAAACGATATTCTTTTGAACGCAAGGTTCTTCGTGCCTTACTATCGACTTTTAAAAATTATTTTCAATTGATCTTACAAACTTGTTAATTTGTTAAGAAGCATCTTAAGCTTCGTACAACTTACGTATATTTTATTGGGTGTACAACTTTGCTTCCGCCGTTTTCCGATAGGTGGCTGTACCGGCTGAGGCTGGTTGAAATACATAGATGATAATGCCTTTAAAGTGAGTGTGGACAGTGCCTAACGAATTGTCATCGCCGTTTCAGTAACAGTTGTTCTTGTTTTTGTATTATTCACGCTCGAAAATGTCCGTTTATGTGCCCAATTCTCGCCATTTGCGGGAAGTTTAACTTTTCTGTTACAATTCGAAAAAAAATGCAGCTGAAGCGCATCGAATGCTCTCAGAAACTTACGGTGATGCTGCTCTGAGTGAAAGAATGTCGCGCGCTAAAAGAAAAGCGGCCACAATATCAAGAGCGACATGACAAAGTCATCCTCCAACACGACAATGCTCGGCCTCACGTCGCAAAAGTGGTCAAAAAGTACCTGGAAACGCTGAAATGGGAAGTCTTGCCCCACCCGCCGTATTCCCCAGATGTCGCCCCTTCTGACTTCCACCTATTCCGTTCGATGGCACACGGCCTGGCAGATCAATATTTTCAATCCTTCGAAGAATTGGAAAAATGGATTGCTTCATGGATAGCGTCAAAAGAGGACTCCTTTTTTCGAGCCGGGATCCGAAAATAGCCGGAAAGATGGGAGAAAGTTGTCGCTAGCGACGGACAATACTTTGAATAATACATCTGTAAGCACTTTTTCGCAATAAACCTTTTAATTTTGGAAAAAAACGGCGGAAGCAAAGTTGTACACCCAATAGTACGAATTTAATTGGAGAAGTCTAGAAGCGGTCAAAAAATCTAATAAGTGTCACTCATACAAATATATCGATACCTTAGAGCGCTATAGTCCTATCTCCATTTTTCCAATTGTTGGGAAATGCAAAAAGAAGATTTCAAACAGTGGTTATTAAGGATTGGCTGCTATTTTGATATAACGATACATGCAATATTTTTACCTATAGTATCTGTTAACATAATTTAATGTTTTTAACCAATTTAATTAATTTCTAACGAAATCCCAGCCAATTTATAATGTGTCATTACTTTTGCCCATATTTAGAATTCCACTACTATTGAAAAAAACGTCGTATTTAGTACATTTTTTGAATTTTTTCCACTAAAATGTCGAAAAAAGTCATGAAACGCGTAGAAAACACGAAAAAACGAAATTTTTTTTTTTTTTTTTTTGAATTTTTGAATTTTTTTTGGTTCCGACAAACAACAGTAGAGCCTTGGGTGTAACCAAATACGTTCACCAAAATGTTGCAAATAGTCATGAAACGCGAAAAACACGCGAAAAACCGAAGCATTTTTTTTAAAAACGTGACTTATTTGAATATTCAGTGGAGATAGGACAGTAGCGCTCTTGAAAAAATTACAGTTTGGAGATAGGATTTTTCTTAATTATCGAATATTTTGGTATTTTAGTGGTATTTTGACATTACACAGTTTTCCACACGGTAAAGAAGCCCACAATGATGCCATAACTGCAAAAATCTCAAAACCGCAAAAAGTGGAGATAGGACTATAGCGCTCTAAGGTATCGATATGTACTCAATCTTTTAGGATCACTACCCGCAATTTTTTGAGTTTGCTTAAATAATATTTTTATTCAGAGTTGTTCTGTAACCCGCGTGGTTTCAATTACTTTCCATTTCGGAATCTTTTTGTTGAAAATGGGAATAACACGGTAAAAAGTATTAGAATCGCTTTTGTGGAAAATTACAGTATTTACGAAAAGTGGCTGTTTAGGAAATATTCGATAAAATCGAATTTTTCGACTTTTTGTGGTTTTTTATGAATATTTTATGAAAAGAGATACTCATACTTTTTATCGTTTAACTAACTGTTTTCATCCAAAATACACCTAAATGAAAAGTAATTGAAATCACATGGATATCGGAACAGGCCTGAATTATTAGATAATAAATTTTAATCTTAAAATGTTTAAGTGAACTTTTAAAAATTCAACATACATAGGTATACATTGAAGAGAATCAATTTTTTTATTGCTATCATTCAGTTTCGGATCTTATGTTAAATTCTAAGTTAAAAACTTTTCGGCACCATATACGAGGGGTCAAACAAAAGTTCGCTTAGTTGAACTCAAAAAACTTTTAAATTTAATTTTTTAAATTTATAACTTTATTCTTCATCTATTTGTGTTTTTTCAACGTAATCGCCAAATATTTTGATACATTTTTTAAGTCGATAAATCCATCTTGAAAAACAGTCTTCAAAATCGGCTTTTTGCAGTTTTGCAATTTCATCATTAACCGAATTTATTATCTCCTCATTGCTGTTGAAGACTCTCCCCCTCAATTTTTTTTTTTATTTTTGGAAACAACCAGAAGTCACAAGGCTCTAGATCTGGGGAATAAAGAGCTGGACGAATTTCTTCGATGCCAGAAAGAAAAATAAAATCGGTTGTTTTTTCAGCAGTGTGCGCCAGCGCATTATCGTGATGTAGAAAGTAGCAGTGTAGCTCCCAATAAACTTTGGAAAACTTTTGGTAAACAGGTTTCAGTATTCTACTAAGCAGTAACCGTCTGACCTTTTTTCAAAGGAATAGCAGCTACAACTTTCTCTCTGGTGAAGGAAACTGACATCATTACTTTTGTTGCTGACTTTTTTTTTTGCTTTACTTTAACAGGTGGACTTGCACTTTCTGGTATCCATACCATGGATTGTTGTTTGGTTTCAGGGTCGTACTTCTAAAACCATGCTTCATCACCTGTTACAATTTTCTTGAAGGCGTTAGACCCTTCGTTTTTGAATTAATCAAGAAAATACTGAGCAAAACGCACACATGCCTCTTTTTGAGCATCATTTAAAATTCTAGTAACCCATCGAGCAGATTTTCCCGCGTATCCAAGATCATTTTTTGATATTTGCGATACAGCCATGGCATGCAAGCCCAGTTCCTCAGCAGTGATTTCCTGGGTCAATCTTGGATCTTCGTCAATTTTAGACTTAACCTGCGCTACACATTCATAATCAGTAGAAGATTTTGGGTGGCCTTCTTGAGGTTCGTCCTCCACAGAAAAATGACTTGTCTGGAATCTTGGGGACCACTTTGAAATAGTTACGAGGGAAGGCGCATTAACTTCAAATGCTATTTGGCGTTCATTAAATATTTCCATAGGCTTGAGCTTACGTCGAAATCCAAAAAGAATAGCAAACCGAATCTCTTGCTGCGTTGGCATTTTTACAAACTTTACATAAACTTTAAGGGTTGCCAGATGTTTGTTTTATTATAAGTTTTGCTTTAACCATACATTTTTAAAACAGAATTAAATTTTAGTCTCAAAAATCTTAAATAAACTTTTTTTTTAAGTCCAACATACATTCTGAGAGTTGCCACCTGGTTATTTTCTGAAATTCTTGTGCCCTACACCCAGGGAATATTCACTTTGTCCTTCATTTGTAACGCAGAGAAGGAGCCGTGACAGATATAGAAAAGTATATATATATTCTTGATCGGCGTCACCTCCTGAGTCGTTATAGAAATGTCCGTCTGTCTGGCCGGCTGGCTGGCTAGGTGTGCGTGAAAATACATTTTCTGGAAAAACCGAGCAAGATAATTCAATGAAATTTAATACACTACCACTGTCTGTCTGTCTGTCTGGGTAGCTGGCTGTTTGTGGAAATACATTTTTTGGGAAAACTAAGCAAGATAATTCAATATAATTTAGTACACTGCCTTTGTCGTAAAAGTTAACTCGTGGGATTGAAAACGAGCGAAATCAATTAACAGGCACGCCTACCGCCCATACAAAAAATATATTTAAAATGTAACTTTTGGAGTATTTTTCACGAAAATGCAACCACAATACATATAAGTACTACGAATTGTAAGCGCAAGCTCTGATAAAAATTTGAGTGAATTCGGACAAGAGGGCGTGGCACCTCCCATATAAGCAAAAGCTTCAAAACGCTATACTGAACGCGTTTTTTGAGACGATCAAAATTTGACTCAGACACCAAGAACTATAAATTCAAGCTCTCAACAAAAACTGGGTGGAATCAGACAAGGTAACGTAGCACCTTCCGTATAATCAAAAGTTTCAAAACGCTATACTGAAAGGGGTTTTTGAGATAGTTCAATAAAATATCAGTCAAATACTAAGGACTATAAATACACGCTCTAAGCTAAAACTTCTCGGACAAGAAAGCGTGGCGCCTTCTTTATAAGCAAAAGCTTCAAAACGCAATACTGTAAACGTTTTTTGAGATAATACAACCAAATTTCACTCAGACAGTAAGAACTATAAATGAAAGCTCTGATCAAAACATGAGTGAACTCGGACAAGAGGGCGTGGCACCTCCCATGTAAGCAAAATTTTCAAAATGCTGCAGTGTAGGGTATTTATTTTTTAGCCAGGCCAAAGGTTATATCCTTACTAGTTTTTAAATCATTTAAGCAAAACTTTCATCAAGCCAGGTGGCAACCCTGAAAAATTATGAATAATTTTCAGAAAGTTAATGTGCACGTTTCTGAACCCAAAAATTTCAATTCCATAACAAAGTATAATACGAGCGAAATTTCGGAAAATAACTTGTTGCAACCGTAAAAATGTGTGTTGGACTTTTGGAAGGTTTATTTTTAATCACCTTAAGATTAAAATTTAATTTTGTTTTTAAAAAATGAAATGAAATGAGACAAAACAAAATGGTATAAAGACACGAGAGCTGTTCAAAAAATACATTGACTGCATGAATTGTGCGGGCCCAGTTGTTTCCAGGAAAACTCGCTTGGTGTTTAGCGAATTTCAGAATGTGACTTGAACGAGACAATATAACTTTTGCTTCGATGTTATAACCGTACACCAAAGATTCATCACCTGTAAAATTCCTCGACAAGAAGTTTTCATCTTCTTCTGAACGTTAAAATTCCTGGGCAACTCACAGCAATGTTTTGCTCGTTCGAATCACACATTCTAAAATCCGCCAAACGAACACAACACGCTTCACAAACAACTGCGTAGCAGTGTACGTATTTTTTCAACATCCCTCGTACACTCCAATTCCGATACACCCATTAAAGGTTGATCCACTATGATTGATTTTCCTTTCCACTACCGGAAGCTAACGTAATTGGCTTTTGATTGCATATTGGTTCAAGTTATTAAAATGTTTTACATGAAAATGAAATCATTTACGCAAAATAGAGATAATTCGATAATTATTAATTAAAATTTCTTAAAAATTTAACAGACGTTTAAATGCCTTGTTCAGAATATCTTTAAATCATTTAGCTTTGCAGAGATAACCACAAATTGTAATAATTAATTTGAGAAACAAAAACATCCACAACATAAAGCCAACATTATCCGCAACCCAACTACGTACAACAGCAGACTGCAGACTATAAGTTGATTGAAATTAGCTGGTAAAATGCTTGACGATAACTAGCGCTACACTTTTGTGCGCCGCTACAATTTTGATGCTTTCGTACACACCCCAGCCCCGCTTTAACTCTGTCTCGATGCAACCACACAACCTATCGGCAGTTTGTTGATTTTGCTGGTTTGTTTTCAAACCGCTGCCAATTGTAGCAACAACAGCAACTACGACAGCAGCAGCAGCAGCATAAGCAACCGCAGAAGAAAAGCAACCGAAAAGCTGCTTACCACCGCGCATACCTTCCGAGGCAGCCGCTGTTTTCCATTTCTTCAGTTCGTTAACGCAAAGCAAACGATGCAGACGCATTCAAACTTAAGACGCTCAAATAGTGAACGGTTCCAAATTTTAAGTTTTTAATTTTGAAAACTTCCTGCTCAGACAGTCAGGAACAAAAATTAAACTTCACTTGAAAAACAAGAAAATTTAATTGTACAAAATTTTTATAAAAATCATTTTAAATCTGAAAAAAAAAATTATAAATACAAGAAAAACAAGTAACAGAGTAAAAGTGTTTAGAAACAAAGCGAAAGGAAAAAAACGAAAGAAAATTAAAGTAAACACAAAAAAAAAAAAGAAATTTTTCAGTTCGAATCGAAAAAAAAAAACTAGCGGTGAAAATTTGTCAGCGTTAACATATCGAAACGTTTATTGCATGCACTGAGCGTTGAAAAAGTTTTGCAAAATTTCAAATTAAAAAAGACGTTGAAAAGCGTTTAAAGTGGTTAATTAAGAAATTTGATAGAAAAAACCCAAATAAGTGAAAATTATAAAATTTCTTCACTCCAATTATTATCGAATAGTGTGCAAGCGCAAAGGAGCAGTTTACCTTGGATTTCCCTGAAAATATCGAAAGAAATGTAAGTTTTTTTTTATTTAAAATCACGTATTTATATAGATGCCTTTGACGACAAAAAATACTATTTATTTGCATTTAAAAATATTTTGACATAAGTATGTGTTTAACATGGTGCAGAGTTAATAAGGACAATTCAAATAAATGTCAAATATTTATGAACATGCCATTTGTTTATAGTTACCATTTTTTTTTTTTTTTTTTGGGTTTGAACCGTATATTTTCTAGATTTGATTCGAAATATGACTTAAGTGAAATCTTCAAATGAAAACTTTTTGTTAAGTTTCTTGAATAAGGGCATCAGGTGACGTTTATCTTCTCTCAGAGTATAAATTCCAACAAAAGTTTAACAATAATAAGCTAGAGAAATTTGAGCACATGTAGGTTTGTATTTAAGTAAAAAAATAAAATACTTCTTGTTAAAAAACCTCTGAAGTAATCCCCATCCAATGTATTTTGAAAAATTTTTCTATGAGTCTTCTTTTAAAAGTTATTAGAGTTTTACTGAAAGCTTCCTGGCAGGCGAACAGGCTAGTTTAAGTGTAGTTCAGTAAAAAGTCCTCTACCACCCAGTACTAGTCCGACTTCAATCTCTTTTGCATACAAGCAACTGTTTTTTTTCGTGTGTTGATGTCCTACGAAATATCAATTGTCCCCTTCTGCACTGCATACACCAGTCCGGAGCTAGTTGTGGTGTGAAGTAGTCTTTTAAGAACTAGTCTTCAACCAGTGGTTTCGTGTGTAGTCAACTCAAGTAGTATTTCTTTTTTTTTTTTTGATTTGAGCTTATATTTGCTATAAGTAAATTAAATAAAGTTAAATTACATACATACCAACATAAGCATAAATGAATTCATTAATTTTGACACACAATTCAAGTGACACAAAACACAAATTATTTCAAAAACGAAAATTTTTAAGTGTGTTATTTAATGACGTTTATATATTGAAAATTGATTTTTTAATTGAACTTTTTTAAGTCATATATTTGCAAAGATCGATTTACATATAAATCTATCAATGCATTTTCTAATATTTCTATAAATATAGTGATATATGTTTCATCTTTCGCCACAAAGACTCATCAGACTATTTTAGTCGTAATTATAATTATATTTATTTCACTAAATTAATTATAATTGAAAAATTGCAAGTCCTTGATTTGTCATAATTATGTGTTAGAAAATGCATTGATAGATTTATATGTAAATCGATCTTTTCAAATATATGACTAAAAAAAGTTCAAAAACGAAAATTGTATTTTGTTTTCGTTACGATTAAAATTTATTTTCCCCTACAAATTGATATCAAACTGACCCCCACTGCATCCTTTTTTTACTAGTTTCGAGCTAGTACTAACCGTGAACTAGTATTTGCTGAAGACTGTCTCATATTTTACCTGCAGGGTTACAGCACCTTAAGGCGCGTAACGAATTAAAAAGCTTAAGAAAAAATTTAGTGCCTCAATTTAAATAATTCTCAAAAAAATTCTCTCTTTGAGGGTTTTTTTTGAATTTTCTAGAGGTCCGTTTTTAAAAGTTATTAGTATTTTACTGATAGCCTTTTCTTTTAAGAACAAAAATTTTATTCAAAGATAATTTTTCAAAGATTCTTAAAATTGAGGTATTAAATTTTTCCTAATGCTAACTTTACTCCATTTTTACTACAAAAAATAAAAATTTAAATTTTGCTTTTAAACAAACCCAAATTTTCTCTTCTGGTTTTTCTAAATGGTGCTCTACAGAGGCTTAGGACTTGAAAAGTTGGGTTGTTAATTTTTTCCTATATAGAATAAAGCTTCCTCTACCTAGTCGCATACTCAACTCAATTTTTCGTAATTTGTTACTTCTAACCCCCTCAATTGTTCTCTAAAATATACCTAGCTATTTTCCTTTTGACGCTATAGTGCTATATAACATCAAAAAAAAAAATTTAAAAAAAAAAATAAATTTTGGTTAATTCCAAGGATTTTGACGGAAACTTTTTCATTAATAACTTTTCTTTCTGGAAAATGCTGTAGATTATTATTAATGAAGATTGCGAGCTGAATACAGCTTCATACTTTTGTCCTTGGAAGCTTTGATTTACATACAAGTTTTTTTTTAGATGATTGTAGGTAGAAGTCGTCATCATTGTCAAAATCTTCTTATCGTTTCATCTGATTCTTTTTCTAGCCATAAGCTGATATCTTCTAACAGTTTTATTGACATAAGCCAATAATACATTCCAAGGATTTTGAGTTTTTTCAAAGCCTTAGAACTATCCTAGCTAATTTGGCATAATAAGACACTTATTGGGATCGAAGTTTTATGACTTAGTGCTCCTGCTATTATGAATCTAGTTGAAACCATTACCTACCACGCTGCAAAAATTTTCGTTATGCATAAAGTACTTTTTTAGAGTACTTGGCGCCCCCAAAAAATATTTATCCCCATTTGTTTTATTGTTATGTCAAAAAACTAAGTGTTCGATTAATCGAACATTGACGGTTAGCCCATACCACAAGATCCCATACAAATACGACCAAACGTGGTTGGTGAACTCCTTATAATCTGCAAGCCGGAAGTTAAATATCGTCGACGCTAGCTGAAAAGGGGCTGCTCATAATTCTTTAAAATATACCCCCTTTCGCCCCCTATGTGACGGTATTTTTTTCCTCCTCGCTACCGCCACATAGCGGAAACAATGAGGTAATTTTTTGTGAGTTACAATGCGACAAGGCTTATGGGCAGCGCCCTGACGGATTATAAGATGTTCACCAACTACGTTTGGTCAAAATTGTATGGGATTTTATGGTATGAGCTAACCACCAACATTCGATTAATCGAACACTAACTATGACTATGCCTTTCAGATATTGGCAGGTGCTGGTTTTAAGATTACAAATCCAGCTTCGTTTCTTACCAATAAAAACCTAATCCTCAATTAATTTATTTTTTTTATTGTTTGATATTTTTAATATTATTTAAAAGAAAGGTCCATCGACAAAGTATGTTTCAACCATCCCGTCAAACTACTGGATATATGTGGTAAAGAAGTTAATAATATTTTGGAATAGCGACTAAATCAGAGTTATATAAAACACTAACTATTTTTCTGAAATTATTTACTTTTAATAATTTAGAAAATGATTGAAAATGGACCATTTTACTGTTCGATTAATCGAAACTAAAAGTTTTATATAATTAGGCTGTCATCAAGAACGACAAAATGAAAAAAGTTAGTGAAAATAAATAGGACTACCGGGGGACTTCAAAATACAAAGCATAAAGAAAACAATAGAGCTTCAGATACAAATTAGCTTTTTACTTACAATTTTAGTTTTTTAGTCAGTTTACCTTCTTTCAGCGTTACTCGAAACTCACACTTAATTAAGGATTTATTAATACAAACAATTTTAATTTTGCTCTTTAAAAGACAGTTATATTATGCCTTGGGACCACAGATATCTCATAACAAAACACACCCGATCAAAACAGGCATCAAATACAATTCAATAATTTACAATATTTCATGTAACTATGAGAAAACTACAAATAAACATTTCAATGCACTTTGAAATGTGCACGGATATGCTCGAATGGTAATATTATCGAGATTTATCTTCATGATTTTTTTAAATAAGCACATTGTTTTACATAAGAAATTTTGGATTAAATCCATTATTTATAAACCTCAACATTACAAGCCATATTTTCCAAAAAAAAACTTTCCACACACCCTCATTATATCATTATCTTCAAAATAGTTCTTTATTTAAAGATAGGAATATCATATCTTTTCTATATCTCACAATTACCATCGATTCATGAAATTTTGTGGAAACAAGGACTAACGACTCTTATAGAAAAAGCTTTTAAATTTAAAAATTAAATTTTGTTCTGTTTTTTGGATCGCAAGGACTTTAGTGATGGTGAAAATCTAGTTTTATATCAGAATTGCTTTTAAATCTTTTATTTTATAAAAATTTCAATTAAAGAAACAAACTGGGTCAAAATTAGTACAATTTAATCTTTGTATTTTTATATCTGCCAATCTTCTTGTTTTCGCTTTTAGTTTTTTGTTTTATTTTTATTAATTATTTTTTATTTTTTTTTAGATTTTTTGGTTCTGCTCCAACAATTGCGAAATGTGGAGTAAATATTTGTTGTTATTTGCTATTGTTGTTGTTGTTGTTGTTGTTGTTGTGATAATTGCGTGCTTGCGTCGTTTAATTAACGTTTCTATTAGTTGAAATCAGTTGATGTCGGTGGTTGTTGTTTTTCTACATGCAATTAAATTAGTTGAAAGTTAAAATCGAGTTCGTTTCTTAAGTCTTTCGTTTAAAAATAATAAATTTCTATCGTTATAATGTTTAGAGAAAAAGTTTTCAACACATTTGTATTTTTTATTTTTTCCTTTTCATTTATTCTTGATTTGTAGAAAGTGTTATTTATTATCACTATCATTAAAGGAAATCTTTAGGTATTTTATAGTTTCTTACATTGGATTTAACATTTTTACTTAAAAAGTGGCGTCGCATGGGAATCGTGTCGGCCAAAGTTTTCGGGCCAGTAGTTGTTAGTTTTAAATATTGGCAATTAAAATTTGAGTGCTTAACACTTAATATAGAGTTTCTAAAATACTTATATGAAAAATACATGGACATTATGAAATTTTTTACATTTTCTTGAATTGTCTTTTCTGAATCCTTACAATCCATACAATCTAAATTAAGCAAAAAAATGTTCTGCACTGAAAACTCAATTTAATATGACACAAAAGAAACATGACCCAACACATATTATGAATTTATAAAAAACATATGAAATTTTAAGTAATTATTTATTTCTTGCCTAGGAATTGATCATCTAAGTGACATTAACAGATTTTATGAACCGACTTTAATTTGAGAGCTTGTGGTATCGTTACCACAGCCAAAAACTAAGATTAAACAAAAATTGGCTATGTCCAGTGTCTATACAAAATTTGGTTGCATTATCGCAAGCAACGTATGCACTATGGAATTATGAAAAATTTTCTTGTTTGGAAAGTGCCACGCTCGTTTGTCTGAGTTCACCTAATTTTCACTCTAAGCTTCCTTTGACTATTTTTTGCATCTTTATGAAATTTATTTGTATAATCGTATAACGTATAATCAACCGCAATGTGTTAAATTTATTTGTATGGGAGGTGGCACGCCCTCTTGTCCGAGTTCACATAGTTTTCGCTCTGAGCTTTCTACAACTATCTCCAGTATGGTCGCATTATCTGATATACAGCATGGGCTACGGCATTTTGAAAAAATTGTTTGTATGGGAGATGCCGCGCCCTTTTGTTTGAGTTTGCTGAGTTTTTGTTCAGAACTTGCCCTTACAATTTCTAGATTTAAGTGTATATTTTGGTTGCATTCCTGTAAATACTGCTCTTAATACAGCGTTTCAAACGATTTTTTCTATGGGCGGTGGGCATGTCCTTTGACTGATTTCATTCATGTTCAATCCCAAGAGCTATCTTTTACGAGAATATACAAAAATGTATAAAAACGAGCATAGTTTTCTAAATCTGTTAGTTGGCTGTAGTTGTTCAACTTAAAGTAATAAGAATACACAACAATAATTGTAACTTAAGAAAATGACTTTTATTTTTGTAGTTTAAAAATTATAATTAATGATTTTAAAATGAGGTTTCTTAAACAATACTTCACAACTGCAATTAAAACATTAAACAATTACAATGTTGTGTCAACGTTTCGTCAATTTTTTGGTGAAATCTTCAAATCTCAATTGCAATTGTGAAACACTGTGATTTTCTGAGAATTTAAATAACGATATCAACATCCCTCTGAGATTATTTCATATCGTAAAAGCTTACTATTTCTGCATTTAGAAAAGTCCAAAAAACCGCTAAAATTAGAATGAATAAAAAGTTGTGAGTTGACACACAAAAATTAAATTTTTAACATTATTTTAACAAAAAATGATAAAAATGTTTACATATTATAAAAGCATAATAAATTTTAAAGAACTTAAGTTTAATAAGAATTTTAATGAGAAAAAAGGAAACAAACCCTTTAAAATTTGAATGAAACAAATTTTTTAATCGACATATCCTGTCCTATCTCCACATTTTGCAATTTAGTGAATTTTGCAGTTATGGGCTTCTTTACCGAGTGAAAGACCATGGGATGTCAAAATATCACTAAATCACCAAAATATTCGAGCATTAAGAAACTGAAATTTTTTGAAGAGCGCTTCTTTGCTATCTCCACTGAATATTCAAATTTCACATTTTTAATTTTTTTTTTTTTTTGCTTTATCGTATTTTCCACACTTTTCATTACTTTTTACGACATTTTAGTGAACACATTTTTTTACAACCAAGGGATATCGGAACCAAAAACTTAACAATTTTTTTCGTTTTTTCTACACTTTTCGTGACTTTCTACGACATTTTAGTGGAAACATTTTTTTTTTTTCACCCAAGGGTCTCCCTTGAATGTCAGAACCAAATTTTTTAAACATTTTTTCTTATTTTTTCCATGATTCCAAAAAAGCATTTAACGGACATGGATGGAATTTGGTCCATATATAAATTGCATTGGGACAATTTAAATTTTTTGGGTTAAATAAATTGGAGATGCCCAGCCCACTGTACAAGAGAAGGTGTTGCAACGCACATGGGGAAATACTAGTCGTCCATAAAATTTACTAAATGTGTCGCTTATGTTAATAGTTGTGCGATTCCATACAAGGGCAAAAGTAATGGCATAATATAAGTCGGCTGGTATTTTGTTAGAAAATAATGAAATTGGTTTAAAATATAAAACCATGTTAAAGTATACTATAGGTAAAATTATTGCATGTATCGTCATATCAAAAGAAAGTTTGAAATCTCCTTTTTGCATTTCCCAACAATAGAAAAAATGGAGATAGAAATATAGCGCTCTAAGGTATCGATATGATAATTAAATTTTACCAATTATTGTAGCAAATAATGAAAAATATAAATATACATTTTATAAATGTATATCTCATATATATTTTACATGCAGCATAAAATGTTTATGTTCTGAAACAAAAAAAAAAAAAAAAAACAATGAAAAAAATTATTACAAAAATCTATATTTAATTAAATATCTTAAAATAGGAACTAGCGCAGATAAATTTGGATTTTTTTGCAAAATAAGTCCAAGTTAAATTTTTGCAAAAGAAAAATCTTCATTTAAGCATGAATCTTGTTCGCATAAAAAGTTATTCAAGATCAAAGGTCGAAAAAATCAGTTTTTTTAAATATCACACTAACAGTCACTTCTTCAAAAAAATATTTTTGGACAATATTGTTGCCCTGGAAATTTGCTAGATCTGTTTTCGCTTCAGTTTGGATATATTCTCATTAACAAAGTGGCAAAGCTTGGTAATGCATACATTCGGTGCATAGCAATATGCTGATTCTTAGGTTACCACAACTTATGAACGATGAGTCGCACCTGAAAAACAAAACCATTTGCTTATAGGGAATTACCTGCTCTATAAATCATAATGTATGTACACATGCAATTTACCGTTTGAGAGATATCTAATAAAAACCGTTTTTTAAAGTTTTCCTTAATTTTTCTGGTTTTTATTAAATAGTAAAGAAATTCTTTTTTAAATTGTTAGATATTTTTGTGATTGTAAGACAAAATAAAACTATTAATTTTTATCTCCAAATCAAAATTTTTTCAATAAGCTTTTATTATAGCCTACACCCAGGGTATATTCACTTTGTACTTCCGTTTGTAACGCAGAGAAGGAGGCGTGGCAGACATAGAAAAGTATACACATTCTTGATCAGCGTCACCTCCTGAGTCAATATAGCTATGTCCGTCTGTCTGGCTGGCTGGCTGGCTGAGTGGCTGGCTGGCTGGCTGTGTGTTGAAATACACTTTTTGGCAAAACTGAGCAAGATAATTCCGTCGTCAAAGATAGCTCGGGGGATTGAAAATGAGTGAAATCGGTCAACGGACACGCCTACCGCCCATACAAAAAATATATTCAAAATGCAATTTTAGGAGTATTTTTCACGACAATGCAACCGAAATACGCATAAATTCTAAGATTTGTAAGCGCAAGCTCCGAGAAAAATCTGAACGAATTCGGACAAGAGGGCGTGGCACCTCCCATATAAGCAAAAGCTTCAAAACGCTATACAGAAGACGTTTTTTGAGATATTCGAACCAAATTCGACTCAGACACTACGAATCATAAATGAAAGCTCTCAACAAAAATTGGGTGAAATCGGACAAGGGGGCGTGGCACCTCCTATATAAGCAAAAGTTTCAAAATGCTATACTGAAAGAGTTTTTTGAGATAATCCAACCAAACTTCACTCAAATACTAAAGACTATAAATTCACTTTCTAAGCTAAAACTAGACGAACTCGGACAAGAGGGCGTGGCACCTCCTATATTAATTTTATTTTTATTTTTATTTTATCCAAGCTCTGGACAAAAACTGGGTGAACTCGGACAAAAGAGCGTAGCACCTCCCATATGAGCAAAATTTTTAA
This sequence comes from Calliopum simillimum, assembly GCA_951812925.1. Lineage (NCBI taxonomy): Eukaryota > Metazoa > Arthropoda > Insecta > Diptera > Lauxaniidae > Calliopum > Calliopum simillimum. The sequence continues at coordinate 69,709,250 of OX638370.1, forward strand.
AATACTGTAGTGTAGGATATTTAATTTTTGGCCAGGCCAAATTTTACACCCTTACTAGTTTTTATTTCAAGAAGTTTAAAAATAAAAATGTTTAACTAAAAACCGAAATTTTTTTGAGATCAATTTTGAAGATCAGCTTAAACGCCGTTGTTGTTCCTCTTTTCGTAATAGGAAGTGACCGAAGTAATCATAATAATATCTATCTAACCGTTTATCAAAGAATAATACTGAAGTTCGTTGCTTAAGTCTTTCGTTTTATACATTGAAAACTGCGCTGCATTCTAAATATGTTGTAATTTTTTACATATTAAACACGAAAAGGGAAAGTGTATTGGGATTTGTTATTAAGTAGTGTTAAATGAAATAAAAATGTATAAAATAAATAAAAAGTTAAATACTTTAAGTACATATCTGAAGTAATGCAAACAAAACACAAAATAAAAACATTTTTTTTTTTTTTGTCTTGTCAAATATTTAAATTAATGATTTGAATGTTTGTACTTATAAAGTCAACGCCTGCTAGCCGGAGATCACACAAAATCAATTGTAAACATGACTATTCCACTAAGTACGCACTTGAAAAAAAAGTAAAAGAAAAAACAACAACAACAATTCATACCAAAAATATCAAATTTCTTTTCACTTTCATTGCTAATAAAATGAAAATGAAATTGAAAATAAAAATAAAAAACGAAAAAAAAAAACAAAAAAACTAAATGCAAATAAATAAATGAAATACAAATAATTATAAAGAATTGCCAGTATTCAATGGCATGTGGCAACACACTGAACGACTTTCATCGAAATTGAAAGCAATGCTTGAATTGCCGCCAATATTGTTGTTGCTATCGCATACAATATTATGTTGTTTATTAAATTGTTTTGTATTGTAAATTAATTTCATTTAATTATTTAGAAAAATTTGCGCTTTCAAATTAAGCGATTTATGTATGTAAGAAATTATTATTCAGAGTGCAGAGTGTATGAGTGCGGCAATGTGCAACGTTTGAACGAGCAACATTTTGGCTGGCAGAGCAATTCATTGCTCCGGTACGTACGTGTCTCTGTACTTATGTATAATACATTAAAAATTAAATACTTTCTAATTACAAAAATATGCATCGAAGCGACGTTGTTGAACTTGTGTTGTCTCTGAATGTCAATAATGACAAATTGAAACGCTTCATCAGTGAAATATCGCTACATCACGTAAAATTGTCATCACAAACATGTGTGGTATGCTATCAATGTGGATAAAATAAAATATTGGCAATAAATAAGTAAAAAAAAAAAAAATCTTTGTTGAAACTTTTGCAAAAATATTCATATTTAATATTCATTTTGTCATATGAAATGAGACATGTCTTAAAAATTTTGAAAGACCCTAAAATAATTACACTGAGGTATTTCGTGGACTTTGTAAATAAGTTTTGTTTCTTTGCTTTTGTTCTGTTTAGCGATTATAGCCTGCCATCTTTGAAAAAGTGTGCGAAGGTTACTGAATACGGCCACTTCTTATGCTTTGGCTGCGAGCCCATTGAAAATAGTTATTTTTTCTTTCTTGCAGAGGGCCTTAATTGCCTTATTGAGAAAGTTATAAGTATGCGCTATGGCGTACAGTGGTGTGACTTCATAAATGTTTTGGAAAAAATAGAAGGAGTGTTCCTATAATAATGAAATTACGCAAGCTTAATGAAATATAGCTAGTTAAGAAAAATTCCAAAAATGGACATAATACGTCAACGGATACGTCTACCTCATATAGAATATGATCTAAAATACCTCAACCCTTAAGGTATGCAACACATTATTTGCATAGATATACAAATGCATGTTATTTCCATTACATTGTAAGCTGTGAGCTCGCATTGAAAATCACATGACCTTTTTGAACAAATTTATGAGTTTTTCAAATGGCTTCAAATGTGTCGAACATTTTTGGACTGACATTGAAAGAGTAAATTCCCTCCTTGACGTTCAAGTATAATGTAAGCATGCTGAGGGGAAAGGGTTCAAGATTCTCTATTTTTGCTTATACAGAGGGAGGTAGGGGTCGTTAAAAATCTTAAGTAAGACAAAAAATACACTATTGTACTTTAAAGTTTAAGTATAAGTATGGCCCTCAAAGTTGATTTGTAAATATCTCAATTTCCATACGAGCATGGGATATGGGATTCGAAGATGTCATCTTAAATCAGCCTTAACTTTTGAAGAAACAATTGTACTCTATCTTTAAAGAGCTCATTTTAAAGAAACAGTATAGAACTACGTGATAAATTTAATAAAAAACATTACTGAAAATTTTGTGCAGTGTGCTCTAACCTCAAAAGTAGCCAAAATAGCCATTTTTTGTGCATTTAACCTCAAATTTCTTCAAATCCTGAGATAGTGAGTCAATTCTGACTTCGGATTCGGATTCTACGCATGATGTTACTACGAAAATGCTTTGAAACAAAATCTTGCTGGAATGTGTTATTTACTTAGAAAATTCATTACCTACCATCTTTGACCCGGTTGACACTGGTTTAAATCCTTAAAAGCTGGCCAAAGGGCGAAAAAACAGTTGTTTTAAATTAACTTTTTGTGAACTGTATTATCTAACTGATGTTCAAAAAATTGATTAGAAGGATCCAGGCATGCTGCAATTTTTTTAAAATTTTGCTTATATGGGAGGTTCCACGCCCTCTTGTTAAATTTCACCCAATTTTTGTTGAGAGCTTGCATTTATAATTTTTAGTATCTGCGTAAAATTTAGATCGATTATCTCAAAAAACGCTTTCAGTATAGCGTTTTGAAGCTTTTGCTTATATGGGAGGTGCCACGCCCTCTTGTCCAAATTCGCCCAGTTTTTTTCATAGCTTGCGCTAACAATTTGTAGTATTTTTGTGTATTTTGGTTGGATTATCGTGAAAAATACTCCTAAAGTTGCATTTTGAATATATTTTTTGTATGTGCGGTAAGCGTGTCCGTTCACAGATTTCGCTCATTTTCAATCCCACGAGCTAACGGTGGAGGTAGTGTACTAAATTTCATTAAATTATCTTGCTCGGTTTTTCCAGAAAATGTATTTTCACGCACACCCAGCCAGCCAGCCGGCCAGACAGACGGACATGGCTCAGGAAGTGCCGCTGATCAAGAATATATATGTTTTTCTATACTTTCCACGCCCCCTTCTCTGCGTTACAAACGGAAGGAAAAAGTGAATACACCCTGGGTGTAGGGTATAATTAAGTGTTCACTGTAATAATTGTGTAGTTACTGTAAAGCTGAACCGATTTCAATGCTTGAATATGGAATTTCTTTGTAAAAGAAAGTACTATCGAACCTTTAAGCTCAAAACTTGCAAAAGTTTATACTTTTTTGATAATCATAAAATCAAATTATTTCACATAATCAGATAGCAGTGGTTACGAAAAAAGCCTAGAACTAAGTTACACCACATTTTACCGCCAAGATTTTTTTTGGTTTAAAAAGACTGAAACCTTTTCTAACACATATAACAAAAATGAGGTTCTTTTTTTAGCATTTTTGTTTGACACGAACTTTTCTGAGACGCCCATAGGAAAATTTAACTCATATTGCTTGCCAAGTATTAATATGTGTTGCTCGCCCGAAAAGATAAAGGAATCTGAGGCCCATTTTAATGTAGATCAATTTACCGTTGCACAAAACTCTGCCAAAGTTTAGAAAAAAACTTTTAAACAAGATGTAAAAGTTGTGAAAGTGTTGTTTTCGGTCATTTCGAGTCCGCCATTTGGTTTTAAAAAAATCTAATATCAGATTCTTAATCAGTGACCCCCGATTAAATTTTTTTTTGTTGGATTTGGTTAAATACTTATGCAAATCATTCGCTATTTTGAATATGACATCTGATTCGCAATCAGAGACGCCAAAAACTCCCGGGTAAAAAATTTCGTTTCGAAAATATAATGATTTCGACTTTTGTCCAGCTTTTAAAGATTTTGAACCAGTGTGCGGTCGTTCAAGAGCTAAGATTTTTTTCAGAATTGTTTTATTAGTCTGAAGTCAACACAAAACTTACATTTGCAGTTGGTCACCATGATAATATGGACGTTATAGATTTTGGCCAGAAAAATGTGCATTATAGTACTATGGCAGGAACAACTGTGCACTGGCACAAATTGGTTGAAATTTTCAGATTCTTAAGCTCCTAATATTTTGTTATCCTATGATAACATCAGTTTTGTATAAGATACTCACTCCAGAATGGATTTTTCAAAGTCTTTAGTGAAACATTGCTCTATAAAAAAAAATTTTATTTTTTTTTTTTTGCAAAAGTACTGCTGTCTTTACTTTTCTTTATTTTGTTCTAAAAATATTAATTTTATTACAATCTCGTCTATTTCAATTAACTCAAAAATAACTTATATGACTTGCCTAAGTACTTAATTACCATGCAGTACAAATTCACAAATATATTTACTTTTCCTTTTAATTTCGTATGCACGTTATTTTTTTCTTTTTTTTTCTTTTCATTATAAATCAAACATCATCGATTTCGCCGCTGGTCGATGTCATTAAATGCCTGGTCAATGCCTTCGCTCTCATCCATTCAGACTCAGTCACTCAGTCAGTCAGTCAGTGCGTCATTCAGTGAAACAAACAGACAGACAGTAGTTTTTACCTTTTGTTTTCCAAATGAAAGTGAAAACTCACCCACACAATGAAGCGTGCTTTATTGGTGAGGCGTAAAATGCTTGATTGGTATTTGTTTTACTTGCGTTTTTTCTTCTTTTGCTGACCGCATGATACCTGTTTTTTTTTTTTCTAATTGTTGGCGTTTAATTATTTTTGCGGTTTTACCAAATGCTTAATCCGGTTAGATGTTTTTCTTTGTTCAATTGAAAATCATTTTTTATTGCGCGCCTGCCTAATTATTATGCTGTAAGCAAAACGAAAGACTTAAGCAACAAACTTCAATTTTGATTTATGTGAAATCAATAAACTTGAAATAAAGTAGCACAAAGGCGTTATTCATTATGATGTACTTTTTGTTTACTTAAAGTTTTGTTGAATTTTTGCATGAATTTAATTAAAATTTTGCAATTACCCAAAAAAAAAAAGTTTTTGTTAGAAGCCAAACAAAAGACTTAAGCCACGAAGTTTTCATAGTACACTATAATAAAAAAATCAGTTTCTTTAAAAATTTAGTGCAAACAAAAGACATTTTTCTGCTGCCATCATGACATGCAAATATTTTCCTCTTGTCAGTGTAATTTTATTCATTTCAATTTCTTGTTGTTGCTGCTGCTGCTGCTGTCAACCATTAATGACAATGATGCAATTCTAAGCCAACCTCATTCAATTTAATTACCACAGTGAAATGCAAAGCAAATAACAACAACAACAACAATAACAAAATAAAAACAAAACTTAATTGTGGCAACAACAATAAAGTGAAGCACAAAATAAATGTAACAACAAAATCAACACAAGCAATAACAACAACAACAATACTAAGTCTTGTAACTAAGATCGTGATCATGGCAAGAATCTCAAATAAACCACCTTGAATGGCGTTTAAATGCGCCTTCAGTAAAACACCAAGTTATGTACACATTAAAGGCCGTTGGTATTATCAGACTGTTGGCAGATCTGTGTTGCTGGTTTAGTAGCTATTGTTGTTGTTGTCTTTGTAAGTAACCACAATTGCGCTACATACTGAGGAGTGCATAATAAGCCAGTGTACATATTCTATTCACAAAGTTGGAAAAACCTCAAGCTTCACTTAGTTTTTCCTACAAAAAGCTTCATTTAGTGAATTTTTTTTTTTTTGTTATTTAAAGTTTTTCTTTTAACCCTTTTCTAACAAATTTTTCAAAAAATTTTTCAAAGCTTAAGTTTAAATGGTTAGAACTGCCCCTAAAATAGAAAATATTTTTTTTTGTTTTTTCGATATTCCTTATTAGACGAAATGAGCGTCAATAGAAAAATTTTTTGCTATTCGAAGATGTCTATATTGTGCTCTTTGTTTGATTATACCATTTTTTTTTTGTAGGAGAACAGTGCCGGGTGTAGGCACCTTTTTCGACACATAACTTTTGACCAAATATATATTATACAGACATGAAGAACCCAGTGGAAAGCTAGAGACCTTAGCTTACTATTGGTGAAAAAAGTAAATTGATTTCGTCAGTTGGAAAAATCATATCAAAAAAATAGTGAGTGATCATTTTTAGCAAAAAAAAAATTTGGTTTCGGTGGGGGCACCCTTTGAAAATCGGCTACAAATTGGAAAATATGTAGTTAAACGCAATCAAATGGAGAAGAAAGCAAAATTAATTTATTTCAAAAACATTGACTTACAAAAATTTAACAAATTCTGCTCAACGGCTTCAACAAAACTTCTGGATCGATTGGCATCATGCCTGTTGCCCTGAAACCAGACTTGATTGACTTTGGCGTCAATGCCAAATCAATTGTTTTGCAGAATAAACCAACTAGGTGTCGTAATATCTAGCACTAGTTGACATTGCTCTTTTACGACGCATACATTTTTTGTACTAATCCATGCCAGCCATCTTCGTAATCCACTTGCCTGAAAACTCAATACCGATATTTTATGCAAAGTGGTATGCCTCCTTCCCACGCACACTTAATGAAAACAACTTTTTTTCTGCGAAATCTTTAGAGGGTCTATTGGTTCATTTCTTTCCACTAAAAAGGCGTAAAAAGGCATAATGTTGGCATACCCGACGGGATGATCACACCCGAACCAATTCGGGGACCACACTCAACTTTGACATCCACTTTGAAAAGCAATAAGTAAAATGTGTAAATCAGAGGCATTTTCAAAAATTCATTTCAGATCTTTTTTACAATATTCCATTTAAACCTTTCAAAACTTTACCTTATTGTAAAGTTCAAGCAATCTTTTGATAAATTTCAAAACTAATTTTCAATTTTTTATCCTTTTATTTACGCAAGGGATGCATTTGATAATTCATAAAGATAGTTTTATAACTTTTAAAATCGGCTGATAAAATGAAAATGTTTTACGTTATAATGTTTATCTTATCGAAAAATGTTTTTTTAATATCTGTAATAACGTAAGAACTAAAGAGCTTTTGAACCAATAAAAAATTGAGTATAAATCCAATTTATTTTTTTTAAGTCAACTTAATTTATTTTCCTTTTTGCCGAATATTTAATTTAGTTGAAGAGTACTGAAAACCTTCTAAAATATCGACAAAGTTTGGAAAAAATCTAAAAAATTTCGTACCTGCTCGTATATATTTACAAAGGTAATAAAAGTTGGGAAAATGTCGAATAACTTAGATTGAAATGTTTCAAACACTCGAGAAAGAAAAAAAATTAAGCATGAAAAACTCGAAAAACTATATAAAATATTCATAAAATTTAAAAATTTCTCAAAACATTTTTCGAAGACTGAATTAAGACAAATTGGTAACCAACTAAACGATGACTATAGTGAATTAGTATCGATTTTCATAGAGTGATTTCGAAACTGAAATCTACATACAGGGTGTTACGTAAGTCCCAGAACCGACAAATATATTGCAGGCTGAACGTTAAATCAAAAAATAAAATAACTGGTTTCAAATAATTTTAAGAGATCTATTCAGCGATACTTATCTAAGCCCCGCATCAGTCCTCCGCGTGGTTAGGAAAATTTTAAATGAAACCCCCAATTTTCAACTTTTTCCGAAACATTTTTGCTTCTTTGGCCTAAATGGCGCTGTAATCGACAAAAACAAAATTAAAAACACAAAACACTTGTGCCTAAAACTTTGTAAAAAATCTTTTAATCAAAAAACAAAAAGAAAAACGTGTCCAACATTTTTAGGAGAGCTTTTTAGCGACATCAATTTCGACCACACCATATTTTCTTTCGGGAAAAAATATTTTAAAAGATCTAAAAATTAGGCCTTGGACCGTTTTCATTATTATTAGTACTAAAAAAGTAACAAAAATGGTATTATCCTAGTTATAGACCAAGGGTGTCAGCGTTTTCCAATCACTGAGCCAAGCGCAGTCAGCGCAAAATTGTTGGTTTTACTACAACTTCAAATTTTTCGAACTACAACAATCACAAAATCTATTTTTTGTTGTTTTTTTGGTAGCTCGTTTGCAACAACAACAATATTTCAATAATTTAGTACATTTCTGAGAACAACAACACACACGAAAAATGTTTGTTGTTTTTTTTATGCGAAACAACACAAACAATTTTTCATAAATATTTTAATACCGCGAATTTGGACGAGCTCAAAAAAAAACCAACAAACATTTTTCGTGTGTGTTGTAGTCCTTAGAAATTTACTAAATTATTGAAATATTCTTGGTTTTGTAGGCGAGCCAAAATTGGCTCACTTTTGTTCTATGCTGACACCCTTGTTATAGACCATTTTTGTGAGTTTTGTAAAAAAGTTTCAGTTAATTTTACGTTCGGAAAAGTTAACAAAATCATAACTTCTAAACCGCAAAACATACCATTGTTTCCTCTTCTTGATATGAAAGCTGATTTCTTCTTGCTTTCCAAAAAATATATTCTCGAAGCTCAAAAAAGTAGGAGTGTAATGAAACATAAAAAAAAATGAGTTTCCTTCCTATAGGTTAATCGATGCGCAATTTGCCAAAAAGGGCTTGGCACCGCCCACTTAAAATTATAGTTATGATATTATCGCTCCTTAGCGTTAACCCTAGGTTGTATGTATGTATGTATTCTCCTTTAACTCCTAGGAGGAGCATAGGTTATGTTAGGCTTAAGTGGCGGCATGGACCAAAAAGATACATAGTGATACCACATCAGTCCGGACTTTGAGACTTGAAGGTTTTTAGCGCACATCAGGCTTCAGAGTAAGGGCTTTAGAAGCTATTGCAAAATCTTTGAGTGGTCTTAGACCACCCTCAGAAAGTTCTTCAAGATTATTAACCCTATCTACATACCAAATTTCATAAAAATCTACGGAGCGATTTGGCCGTGGGAGCGGTTTTTCCATTTTTCCATAATTTTTGAAAAAAATTCCAAAAAAATTCCAAAAAATTTTACACGTATTTCTTGAATAACTCTAAGCATTTTATGCCCAGTACACTTTTTTCGTAAGATGCTTTCCTCTTGAGTAAAAAAATTGTTTTGCCTGCCGCGGGCGTTCATAAGCCAAAAACTCTCATGTAGCGACCGAATCCCATCTTGAGTCATACATCATTTTAAAACTTATATATTTTATAATGCTTCAGTTCAGAGAACATAAAAAAAAAATTAAGGAGGGTTTTTTAAAAAAAATTCAAAAGTATTTTTAAGTTTAAAAACTTTTAGTGAAAAAAACTTTTTTTCACCAAGTAATATTTTTTATAAAAAGAACACTTAAAAATGAATAGGACCAGTTACTTACATTCATCACTTTACAAACTTTGGTGTAAGCTATAAATTTTTGAAAATGACTAAAAACGTCAACTTCAACACCCTGTATTTTAACAACAAATGGTAAGAGGACCAAATCCCCCCGGATTATTATTTTTGCACGCCGGGGCTACCATATTGCCAAATTTGAGCGAAATCGGAGACGAAAAAATGTTCAGCTGGTACACTTGGCGTGTTTTGCTTCATATATACATAGAGGATAGATAGGTCAGGAGAGTTTGTTGAAAAACCCTTTGCACCCCTCCACAAGCCACAAAATATACCACAAAATGTAGCTAGCGTAGCATGTCTCAAAACCAGAGTGTGCTACCCACTAAAAACAATTTGGCAATTTTTCTCAGCAGACAGCGCTAGTGAGCCCTATGATCTATGCATATGGGGCGATCTTGTACAGATAAGTTTATCCGTGTCCAATAGCCAAATGGTTAAAGCATCGCGTTTTCTTTCATCACAAAGCCGGAGTTATGGGTTCGAGTACGGTTTCTGACAAGATTTAACTAAAACTGATCTGATGAGGCTATATACATGTTTATTTATGAAAATCCATAAATATGTATATGGAAATAGCCGAAACATATGTAATCAATTTCCATGTTAACACTTGCTTGCGTCTGTTGTTGAAAAATTGCAAAAATGACTGTTTAATTAGTTCAATATAAATTTATCATACTTTGTTTCTATCTGATTAGGCATGAAACGAAACCGTGTACCAAATTTCAGCGATATCGAAAGGGGTGTGGCAAATCTTGTTACGCTAGGCATGGAATGGCTATTTACTCTAAATACTTTTTAGCAACTGCTGCGTAAAATGTGTTAAAACTCATTTTTGAATATGCATATAATTTAAGACTGGAAATAAATTTAATATAGAGTTGTGGTGTATTCCACTGACGTTGCACAGTGAGTCACACATTACGATTGGTTACAGTTAATACTCTGGGGTTTTATGCTGCTTTTTGTTTTATTTAACTTCTAGTACAGACTGTTATGGCTTGAATTATGATTCAACTAATGCATTTTTCATGAGTATGAGTTCACTGAGACCAGACCAGTGTGCAATTTTTTATTGATGAATAATTTTCCCACACTCTCAGATATATGAAAATAAACTAACCATATGACTGATTGATATAAATTTGAATTTAAACATACAAAAGAAATAGCTGCTATTTAGGTGATTTAAAAATTGATTTATTTGGCTAAGTGTTTGGTGAATTACTTGCTTACGGGTAAGCAAAGAACATTAACTGCTGAGTTGTTACTTTGGCTTTGACCGGATATTGCTGTTGCAACTGATGCGGATGCATTTATGTAATTTGCAAAATGTAAAAATTTAACACAAAGAGCGGAATACGATTTTCTTGCGGCAAAGGAAGTGGAGAATGTTTGACGATTTAATTTGCTAACAATAAAAACTCTGCATGTAATTTTGACTTTAGTAAAATTTGGTAAAAATTTAGTTCGTAAGATGCAATAAAGTTTTGAAAAAAACATAAAAAAGCAACACAACTAACTCAGTTAAACAATTAAATAACAATAAAATTACTGAATTAACTTAAGACTAAATAGCAATCTTACATGAAACTACCTACAATACGAGTATATGGGATAAAACACTTACCAATTGTAAAATAATTACGTACATACAATTGTAAATTAACAGTGAAAACAAATGTAGTAACGCTAACCTAAATAACAAGATAACAGCAATAAAATTGGAACAATCCAATGTAATAATGTTTTTCCAAATGAAGTTTTTGGTCCTACAAATATAGTTACCCAATGAACCCACTTAGTATCGTGGTTGGTACTCTATGGATTCGAATGTTTTGTATCGTTGCCACTTTGTGTTAAATCACCCACGAAAGAAATGCTGCTGCTGCTGATGATGCAAAGATTTTGCAATAAAAAAAGAAAAGCAACAACAATACATATGTAACAACATTTTAGATTGAGCAGCAGCAGCAATTGTTGTTGTTATTTTAAGTATTATTTGATGCCAATTTGTTGTACCATTTTATGCACAATTTACTCTTTTGGTCAATGAAAAACAACAACAACAATAAAAAATAGTGCAAAGAAAATAAAAAAAAAATGTTTCGTTCAATATGTTGCTTTTATGTTTCGAACAAAGTTTATGTTGCATGACATAAAAGGGAGGAAAAAATATCGAAAATTCAATATTTTTAAGCATCTTAATACTGATGGTATTTTCAGTATGTTAAAATCTCGGACAAAAAGTGATGCCAAATAGTTTCAGAGATATGACAAATGTGTTTTTTTTTTAGAATGAGAGGGCATGACCCATTTTTATGGAAAATTTTTTTTCCAGTGCCAATTAGATATGTACCAATCCTAATTTACCTGTGTCAAATATTTTCAGAGATACGACAAATTTCGGGTGGAGGGGGCATGGTGCTGCCCATTTCTTTATTGGATACAATTTACTCAAGTATTGTTCGTATATGTACTAAATATCATCCTCCAATGTCAAATAGTTTCAAAGATAGGATTGATTGTTTTTTTATGTTCATATAAATTTAATGGCCTGGGGGCACGGTTAAATATGTTCCGATTGGGACGAAATTTTTTTCAAATTAAGAACAGAAAAAAAGAATGCTTCCATATCAACTAAGTACCTTAAATTGGTTTAACATTATTACAGTGCCATATCCTGTTCGCTTCACTTTACCTGAAATCAAATTTTATTCATATGTGTAAAATAGTTTCAGAGATTTGACAATTTTTTTTTTTTTTTTTCGAAGAAGGGGGACTGGCCCCGCCCATATTTTACTAAAAACTTTTTGCCCAGTGCCAGTTACGTATGTACCGAATGTGATTCCTCTGAGTCCAATTTTTCTAGAGATACGACGAATTTCGGGTGGAGGGGGCATGGCATTCCAAATCTCATTCACTTATGTCAAATAGTTTCAAAGGTAGGACTGATTCTTTCGATTAAAGCCCCATTTTTCATATAAATAGCGTTTTTCCGACCTTCAACGGCCTGGGGGCACGGTTAAATATTTTGCAATCGGAACCACAAGTCGTATGCTTGATACTTACCCCTGGGAGCAAGGTTTTTCTCATTTTTAATTTTTTCCATATATAATATACTCGCATAGACGACACACAGTGGTCCCAAAGTGTGTTTTTTATATCAAAATTATTTGCCCGCTTGAGGACACATTGCACAGGGAAAAATAAGCCACTTCTTTTTAAGAAACAAATTCTTTTGACCACCTTTGGGCTCGAACCCGAAAAATCGAAAACGGAAAATTTACAAAACTCTATAACTCGAGAACCATTCATCCGATTTTTGTGATTTTTAATGGGAAGATACATTGTCTATTGATGACCTGTAAGACTTGTTTTTTCAAAATTCTCTCGGCTTAGTTCGGAATAGTAAAAATTTTAATAACTCGGAAACCATTAGCCCAATTTGGATGATTTTTTTATGGGTAGACTAGCTGGCCCGGTAGCGACCTTGTTTGCCCGTTCCCGATGACTTTTACATATGTTCTAAGTCCCATCTATCTCTATCGTCCTTCTCTTCCAACCCCTCATTTTGCGTATTTTTACTGTACGGGGAGTGCAAATCCCTTTCGTTCAATACCTCTTAAGCTTTTCATGCTGAGTAGTAGACGCAATAAACATCCATGTACCAAATTTCATAATGATAGCTGATATAGAAACACTGATATATGGTTGATGGCAAATACATTATGCATAAGTTCACTAACTTTCATAATCATAGCTTGTATAACTGCAGAGATATAGCATTTTTTGTATTTTTTTCGTATGGGGAGTGCAACCCCCGTCCCCCGCAGTAGCATCTCCCCCCTTATGATCCTTCTACAGACCATAAAAACAATTTAAAAAAAAATTATTTAAATCGGCTGTGTAGTTTCCGCGTCCATAAGCTACATACGGACACCATTTCATTTTTATATATATAGAAGATATGTTATTCGGTGAGATTTTGTAATATTTCTTTTTTTCAAAACACCCGCGGCAACGTCCGGGAAACATTGGTCCGATTTACGAATACGAATAACGATTAAACTGTTAACAAATATTTACTATCTATGAAATATGTTACTTCTTTCTTAAGGCCTTTTATTGAGTTTTGTACAGTCGTTTCGTCGACAGTGCTGTGCAACCTTCTCCACTTATTCTTGAAATATTGTAAATTTGTTTCAGTTTATTTACTCTGTCAAAGATCCAATTTCATTATAGCCCAATAACTCTGAAAAAGTCAAAGTTCTGAGCAGTTAAGTGGATTCGCACTTTTTGAAACAAAACATACAATTTTGGTCTAGTACCACTTTACGGTGACTTTAGAGTAGTCAGAGGTGGTTTAATCAGGCCAGTACATTACAGTACTTTCATGTTCACAAACAAATGGCAAAAGACGTTTTTCAAGATACTCGTCCGTATAAAGATTCGAATTTATTGTGCCCTGTGTTTCAAAAAAAAACCCCTCTGAGACCGCACTTTTTATTGACTGCTAGACATCTTTTTCGTTTGAAGCGTTATCACCAAGTGTTATATAGGTATTTTTCAAACGTCATATTATACAGACAATAAAGCACCCATACTTGGACGAATACCATGATCAGGTAAATCAGAATCTTAAGAAAAAAAAAATGTATTCTGAGACAGTCCTTGTTTGCAAAAAAACAATATTTAATGACTTTTGACAAATGGATTCCTCCAAAACCGTTGCACTTAAAAATTTCTGTCAAATGAATTTTGACTATGGATGCCTTCAGATTTCAATTAAAATTTTGTTAGATATGCGATTTGATTTCTAATACATTTTGTATTAAGTTTCACAGCTATTTTTGTTCAAAATGTCATATTTTTTGAATCAGACGACTACTTTAATAAGATATCTAGCTATTTGATACTACACAATGATACCTATCATAGCAATGCAAATCATTCGGAAGTTCAAAGTTTTTAAAACAAACCTCACTATATACCAAATACCAAAACGATTTTAAACTGCTTAAAAACTCACTGCAGCCATATGATCACATAGAGTTTTAACCTTAGACTTTAACGTGAAAATCGACAAAACAGAAATTGATCCGTTAATGTACTTATATGTAAAGCTGCAGAAATCATTCGAATAACAAATTCTGTTTGTTTCAAAATTGGAGTAATATTTTTGGACTACATATAAAAAACAAAAATTTCTCTAATATATTATTTTTATATGTCTATATCACAGAAGTCTGTAATGCCATGGACCCCGAGTTCAAATCACAGCACGGGTTGTTTGATTTTCTTTTATTTTTTTAATGAGAGAACGCTTAGCACCGCATTACAAACAATAGCTTTTTTCGGAATGATAAAGTTAGTTTCAGAACATCCTAGGATATGATATTTAAAACAAAGCATCCGAATGGAAACGCTTATGGCTGAAAAAGAAGCACTTTCAAAAGTCCTTTTAATCGATTCTTTTCCTCTTTAGCATATCCAATGTAGTATATTGTTAAAAATATATTCTCAACTAAATATTCAGTTTGTCGTTCTTATGACAATATGATTTGACATTACATCATGACATAATTTCAATAAAACTACTTACTTCTACTTAAAAAAAAAAATATACAATTTTCAGAACGACAAGAATTTCGCAACAATGTCTACGCTTTTATAGTGGGTGTTTTCCTTGTAGGTGTTTTAATGTCTGCTGTATTTTAATTGTTACCAGTGACTTAACTAACACGCATTCTATATATGTATATGAATATATTATACGTATGCATGTACGCATTAATTCGAATTGTTGCATTATTGATGATAAAATGACACAAAAATGCAAGTCAGATTAGCAAATTTTCAAAAAGAACCGAATTG
Source organism: Calliopum simillimum (assembly GCA_951812925.1). Classification (NCBI taxonomy): domain Eukaryota; kingdom Metazoa; phylum Arthropoda; class Insecta; order Diptera; family Lauxaniidae; genus Calliopum; species Calliopum simillimum. Next base: position 69,724,524 of record OX638370.1, read on the forward strand.
ATTTTGCGTGGGATTATGATTACAAAGAGCTTTTGAGTTATGAAAAATTTAATTCAAATCAACCTCTATGAACAAAAATTACCACACTTTAAAATCTCAACCTTAGTCTGTAAGATGCAATTAAAGCAGTTTGCCACCGCCACCCTTATCAGAAAACCGTTGGAAAAATCAACCAAAATCAAATCTGATTTTTGCAAAACTTTTAATATCTTGAATTGATAAAATATTGAACAGAGTTTATAAAACTGAAAAATTTTTGGTGTTTATAAAAATATTGAAATTTTAAGATCGCAATATATTTTTATACATATAATAATATTTTTATATAATATATAATAATATTTTTCAACATGGCAACGTTGTAACACGCCACGAAAGAGGGCGTTAAATTAGTTTTTTCAATATTTTGGCGATAATTTTATTACTCGGGTATTTTCGGAGTCGCTGATCATGAATCTGAAGTCAGAATTCAAAAATTCTTAAATCCAAGGTGGCAGGCGCAAAAAATTAGGAAAACACTTATTTTGTTAAAGTCGAAAAAAATAACGCTAGAGTTCTCAAACTAGGCAGGCATGATTCTTAAATATTTCTTAAATTTGACCAGCTCTAGCGTTATTTTTTCGACTTCTAATAAAATTACGAATTTCCAAATTTTTCGCATCCGCCATCTTGGATTTAAAAATTTTCAAATTCTGACTCCATATTCATGACCAGCGACTCCGAAAACCATCGAATGATGAAAATTACGCCAAAATGTTGAAAAAAATAATTTAACGCCCTCTTTCGGGGCGTGTTACAACGTCACCATATTGAAATTTTAAACACCACTCGGCTTTGAAAAGCTTTTAAAAAATCGAAAATTTTGACATCTAAAACTTTATTTTTCGTCCACAGAATTTTTGGCCGTAGACCTGGTTCAGTTGACGTGAAACTTCCCATATATAATTCAAATAAAATTTTTAAGAATGTTTTACTTTGTAATTTTTATGAATTTTTAAAAAAAAAAGCTGTTTGTTTTCTCCTACTTTTTGCCTTTACATTGAGCTATATTCCTGAGATCGAAATATATAGCTATAGCTCACATATCTGAATATAACTGCCCACATAAAAGTTAAAGTTATCAACATATTCAACATTTTCAACGAATTCAAAATATTTCTCTGACCACACAGTCCTGCGTTTTTGAATAAGTTAAAAAAGTATGAAATGAGAGTATGTGATTTTCATAGATTTTTGATCGCTGAATCTGAGCATGACCTCCGATTTGCTCCGTCACGTCTGGGATCCGAGTTATCCTTAATTTAAAGTGCAAAAAACGCTATTTTCAGACATATAGCGTTCATCCTGAAAGTAGTTTAGTACGCTTTAAAGAGGAAGCTCAAGGCTATTCAATGCCGCTGTCAAAAGTGAACTAGACTACTTTCAGGATGTACGCCATATGTCTCAAAATAGCGTTTCTTGCACTTTAAATCAAGGATAACTCGGATCCCAGATGTGATGGAGCAAATCATATTCGGATTCAGCGAGCAAAAATCTATAAAAATCACCTACACTGATCTCATACTTTTTTTCATCGCAGGACTGTGCTATTTGTGTCATTCCTTCATGGACCCGGATACTATCCGACTGATTTTAACCCTTGGTCGTGAAAGGTAAAAAAATAACTAACATTTTTTTTGGGTGGCGTGGAGGGTATGCACAATTTTCCGGCGACATTTTGAATTTTTCAGTTTTCCAACATCATACTCAGATTCAATTACCCCGAAAATCACCTCAGTAGCATTATTTTCTATTTTAAAGTACAAATTTTAAAATAGTTTTATGGATTTTATAGGCTTATGAGGGCTACATAGGGGATTAAAAGAAAAGAAGGGGCAAACGTATTAATTAAAAGTGTTGGCTTGTATCCAATTTTAATTACGAACAAAATGAACCGTGTCCGGTCAAAATCGGGTCATGTTCAACTAAATTAGATATGTTTACCAAGTTTGGCTGGTCTGTTTTTGCTTCACAAAATAGCAAAACTTGGTTCAAAATTCACCATAGATGTATTCTAAGGACTGCCCCAACAAAATTTGTCCCTTTTATTCCTTAAGATTATAATTTACCTGATGATCGTCCAGGTCGAAATATGGGTGCTATATTTTCTATATAACATGACAATTAAAAAAATATATAACACTTGGCAAACAAACTTCAGACGATAAAGATATCTAGCAATCAAGAAAAAAAGAGCAAACTCATTTTGTACACTTGCATGCAAAAACGAGAATTAAAATATTCAGCCATAGCTAAAAAAACAGGTACATCAAAAATCTCTGTCCAAGGGGTTATTTCGAATTATAGAAAGGGTCAACTTATTACGCGAAAAAACAGTTTAGGTAGAAAAGCCAGTATAGATCCACAATTGGTGAAAAAATTTAAGCGCCTTTTTAATCAGAATCCCAACACTTCAGAACGAGATATGGCTGCCAGAGCAGGAACCTCAAAATTTTCTATAAACGAACTAAAGAAAAAACTTAAGCTAAGAACCTATAGAGTTCAAAAAGTACCAAACCATTCCGATAAAAAGCAGTTAGAGGCTCAAAAGCGAGCTCGAAAGATATATGTCGGTTACCTGACTTAATTTGACTGCTGCAAATAGCTAACAAGACACGAGTTTTACACCTGTTCGGAGGAGGGGCAGATACAGAGCAAATTTAAAGAGAATAAAGTTACAAAATTTCCCAAGCAGTATATGGTTTGTATGTATGTATGTATGTATTTTTTTTTGTAACACTGGGCACAATTAACTCAAAAATTTATATTGATGAATGCTCTGAAAAACGTTTTTTGCCATTTGTTCGTGAGCACGGAGGTACTGTAATGTTCTGGCCTGATTTAGCAACCTCTCACTACTCTAGAGCCAACATAGAATTTTATAATAGCAATAATGTAAATTTTGTTCCCAAAAATGCGAATCCACCTAACTGCCCACAGCTTCGACCTATTGAGAGATATTGGGCTCTAATGAAATCAGATCTTTAGAAGAGTAAATGCACTGCAAAAAATTTAAAAGATTTCAAAAATAAGTGGCGTAGGTCGTACGGTACTGTCGACGAAACAACTGTACAATACTTAATGAAGGGTCTTAAGAAAAAAGTAAAATATTTTTATATAAAATAAATATTTGTTAATAGTGTAAGGTTATTTATGTTGTACTACTCACTAATAAATAAAAAAACAAAATTTAAAAAAAATTCATTACGTATTTTTTTGTTAATGAAAAACAAAGGGACAAATTTTTCCGGGGCAGTCCTTATATAGTTTTTTTCTTTAATATAAGCATATCGAATAAATTAATTTTGTCAGTATTTTATGTAAAAAAAAAGCAAAAATACGAAAATTTTGCAAAAAAAAATCTTCCTAATTTTTTACCTTTGACGACCAACGGGACACGGGTGTCCCATTTTATCTAAACCCCCTGTAGGAAAGTAAACCTTCTCGATGTTTCTAAAAAGCTGAAAGTCTGTTACACTTGCTACAAAAATGCTTCATATAGTTTATGTAACAGTATTCGAGATAAAATCTACTGAAAATTATCATCTAAGAAAATTGTGGTTTTAGTTTTCAACATTCTTATAGTCAATCTTGAAACACTTTACGAGTAAGATAAACATAAAAATGTCGTAATAACATTACTGTATATATTTTGAAACTAAAACGCATCAGTTACATATTAACCAAAATTATTATATTTATATATAAACTTAAAACTTTTAAATTATTCAACTGCGGTTGATAAATATTTTTTGAATTTTTAATCTTAAATATTACGCAACTTCTAAAATTCCAAAAAGAAATATTATCGACTTTCTTTTGTGAGTTTTTTTTTACATCAATTTATTTAAAATTAACTAACTGCGGTCTATGATTGCCTAATGATGACGTTGTTACCATTTAGCACGTACCAATCTAATCAACATACACTGCAAGAAAAATTTGCATAAGCACATGAAAGATAAGAGAAAAAATGTAAATGAAAACCACAAAAGACAACAGCGCACGTCGCAGCCATTAAGGACGTATACAAGACAAGACAAGATGAGACACTCAACGCCAAATACCATCACCACACCGGGTCATTAAATATGCGCCCAAGTTCTTACTTAAGTTTTGTCACGCTGACAAAAATGTTGTTGTCATTAATGCATAACGCTTTATGAAATGTGTTAACCAAATTTAATGGAGAAACAGCTTTTTTCGAAAAAAAAAAAAAAAAATATTAAATAAATTTTAAACTTTCGCTTTCGTTACGTTTAAAAATTCCAATGATTCTATAAATTAAATGAATTTACGTTTTCTTGTTTGGTCGGTGTTAGTCAGAAGCAAAAAGCAAAAACGGAAAATGAAAGTGAAATTTTTTCATCGACTTTGTTTTGCTTCACAAATTCATAATAAATGAGTTACAACAACAACAACAACAACAACAATAAGCTGAAAATTACTCACATGTGACCAAAGAGCTGTAGACATTTCAAATTTGCATATTTAGTAGAAAAAATGCATAAATAAATACTTACTTGATCTAAAGAAAAAAGTTTATAGATAAAAGTATTATATTTGGCGCTTAAAATTCAAATTAAACAGTCGTTGAACACGGCTTAAACGCCAGCTTAAGCACCATGTTTAGAAATGTAAACGACATGATTATTAGTTTTTGGGGGCCATTTCACTGTGACGGTCGTTAGGACAGGCGGCATCTATTTGATACATAGAGTGTTTTTTAATATAATTAGAAAGTTCATATGAGAGGTATGCACACATAAGTAAAAAGTTTAAAAAATATAAATTTTCATTGGTCACTTTAAGTCAGTAAGTACATATGCACTTATTATTTGCATCACTTTATAAGGGCGTGGGCTCTAGAGTCTACAACGTGATGACATCAAAATAATTCCAATGTCTTTTTTCGCCATATTTCATTATTCTTTACAATGATCACTGTTATTAACATGTACTACATAGTTTACTTTGTATGTATGTCTTTATGTCCCTGTCATAATTGGAACTTTCTCGAAAGAATCGGAAATAGTTTTAATCTCTCTCTTGGCGATATTTCATTATTCTGTACATGTACTATACTTTGCTTAGCTTCTTGAATTTAATCAAACCATAATTGGTGATTCGAATTCAATAATTAAGTTAAAAATTATTGTGAATGTCCAGAATATCTTTAAGCAGTGAAACCAACCACATATGGGATGAATTTTACTTAGTAAAATTAAAAAATCAGAAAATGTTCATAGTCCAATCAAATAATTATTCAACTTGCCAATTTAAAACAGAGAGTTGAATTTTTTCACAAACCTCTGTTCAGCGCTGGTTAAGCGATCAAACCATATGAATAGTTCCCGAATTCGAATGAAAAATTTTCAAAAGGTTATAAATATTTAAAAAATATTGGAATTACATTCAAAGAGTTGAAACATAATTGATAATGCCAATAATAATTGAAAGTCATAAAATTATTAAATATTTGAAAAGATAAAATAGACTTGAAAAATTCTGAGAATTCGAAAATGTAACACAATTGAGCAACACGAAAACTTTTTGAAAAAACTTTCAATTTGAATTATTCGAAAAATATTGAAAAATTGCAAAATTTAAGTGGGTCGGCCAAAATCCAGAAACACTTCCTGAGATCCATCAAAAACACTGATAGATATTTGTAAGGGAGCCCAATAGCTGATTTTGGGATTTACTCGAGCGCGTCAGATTAAGATATGGGGGATACCTTGCACCCTGTTGAGTACATCCACCGTATATTAGCCCTCTATATAGTGGCGCGCGTATAGAGCAGCCGGCCAGAATGAATTAAGGTATGTTGGGTAATATACATGCTGGAATTTGACGATTTGAGCGTGACGTAAGGATGTGGAAGGGTCACAAAGTTGCAAAAAAAAACCGCCACCTGTACATTAAATAGTATACAAAAAAAATAAATTCGAATGACCGCCCCCAGTTTGAAAGCTAACATTGGGAGAATTTCAAGAAAAAAAAACATTTTTTTTTCGGCCTCTAATTTCGATGCAGTTTTGTTTTTTTCTTATATCTCCGATCAACAAGTATAGTTTATCGTTGTAAATGTCTTAACATGGACTACATTTCATTCATAGAAGTCATTTAACTCAGATTTTTTTTTTCGACTAGATTTTTTTGTATGGGGGCGATACTATCTACTGTACAATCTCGAGCGCGGTCTTATTTTGTTTATATTTTGAAGGAAATAATTCAAGGATAACGGAAATAATATAATTTGCCCATTTCTACAAGCCGCAGTAACTAAAATCGCCACTGAAATTTAAGCGCGCAGAAAAAAAAAATTGTTTTCCATAAATCTCTTACAATATGTTTAAGTTTAAATAAGTGTATCTTAGAAACTATATGGTTTTGCCTCCTAAAACTTGAAGTAAGTTTTATCTGGTCTATTTACTGAAGAATTGCATACCTGGATATTTTTTCTTTTTAAATATAAATAGTAAATCCGGATCATCAAAAAAATTCTAAATTTTATTTTTCAAATTTTTGAATTTTGAAATCTGTGGAATAAAACTTAAAATTTTTATGAAATTGCAACGGATTGATCATTTAAATGATTAATATAAAGTTCTCTCAGTGGTCTGTACTATTATCAGCTACCCCGTTCAAATCGCATTTTGAAATATAATGAGTTTCTCTTCAACAACTTTTCTGTATTCTTGCAACACTCCGCTTTCCATATGGCCCGAAAGTCGGATAAAGAAAGCCCCTCCAAATAATTGTTAGATTAAGGATCAGCATAACCAGGACATCAAGCTGAACCATTTGTATAAAAATCTGATGCGCTCGAGTAAATCCAAATGGCAATTTGATTAATTCTTTTAAAACTGAATAAACTGATAAAACAGAATAACAAAAAGATTCAGCTCCCGCTTTAATGGAATGACCCGCTTATCAAACCAACAATAAGTGAAATTGATAAGCAAAAACAAAAAGCAAATACAAAAACAAAATGTGCATGCAGTTGAAAGAAATGGTAATGAAAAATCCGGAGAAAGGCGTTCAACATGCGCGCTTTTAAGTTGGAAATTGTTTTACAACAAATTTGAATCCATGTTGGCGGTGTCGTGTCGCTATTGTTAGTTTTATTGTTTTTATTGTTGTTCATACTTTTTAAATTTAATTTAAATATGCGAATATATCTGTTTTATAGTTTTTCTCTATGACTTTTGTTATGCCATATGCGCTGTTAACTTGTACATAAATAGCAATCATGTTTTTTGCTTATCTACCATTTTATATCTCACTTTAATGTTTAAGTCAAAGTTTCAGGTGTTTTACTTTTTTCTTTCAGTGTAATATGCATTTCTATGGTGCATATTTTTATTTCATGTCATTTTTGATTCATTTTTTTCGAGTTCAATGGCATTAAGTGATTTTCTTTTGCTGTTGTCATACTGGTTTTCTTTCTGACTGTTAGGGCGTATAATTTTTCATGACTGTTAAGTTTATGCAGTTTTCATAATGAAAAACTTCACCATTTACAGAAAAAGAAAAAAAAAAAAGAAAAAATTCAGTAAAATATATTTAGTACCCAAATTTTTTCATAATTATATTGCCATATAAGTCAGGATTATTAAAAAAGGAAAATTTTATTTTGTGACAAAGTTTTTCATCTTCATAATTTATTTATTGAAAATGAGAACAAAAAAACTGAGCAAATTCAAACAAGAGGGCATGGCACCTTCCATACAAGCAAAAACTTCAAAACGCTATATTGAAAGCATTTTTGGAGATAATCGAACCAAATTTGACTCAGCCACTAAGAATTATACATGCAAGCTCTCAACAAAAATTGGCTGAAATGTGTCAAGGGGCCGTGGCACCTACCATATAAGCAAAAGTTTCAAAATGCTATACTGAAAGAGTTTTTTTGAGATAATCCAACTAAATTTAACTCAAATACTAAAGACTATAAATGCACGCTTAAAGCTATAACTACACGAACTCGGACAAGAGGGCGTAACACCTCCTATATAAGCAAAAGCTTCAAAACCCTATACTGAAAACATTTTTTGAGATAATCTAACCAAATTTCACTCACACAATCAGAACTATCAATGCAAGCTCTGGGCAAAAGCTGAGTGAGCTCGGACAAGAGGGCGTGGCACCTCTCATATAAGCAAAATTTCCAAAGAACTGCAGTGTAGGGTTTTTATTTTTTCGGCCAGGCCAAAGGTTACACCCTTACTAGTTTTTATTGAATATTATTTGTCCTAGTGCCTTTTATAAACATATATACCAAATTTCATACATTTACGTTGAACAATTTCGGAGATATGACTTTTTCAGTTTTTAGAGGGCGTGATTCCACTAATTTTTCAATGGATATTATTAGCCTAATCAAACTGAATCAAACAGTTTCCAAGGTGTGACGAATTATGTAAAGAAGGGGACGTGACACCTCACATTTTTCAAGCCTGTGATCTTCCTCTAATCAATTCTAATTTGCTTTGAAAATTTCATCAAAATCAGGTGAATAGTTTCCGAGCCCATAAAAGCCAGACAAACAAACATTTCAATATAATAAGTAACCTAGAAAAAAATGGTATTACTTACTCGCAAATCGCAAAAAATTCTGCATGGATCTAAACAAAAATGAACTCAGAAAATATTGATTTATTAATTTTTGTTTGGTTAGCTGAACATAGCCGATTTTTTAAAAGCTTACATTAAATTAAAATTTTAATCTATCCGCAACCGTTCTAATGTTAGTTCTCCATTTTAAAATTTTTTCTAAGTTAGTATTTATCAACCACTAGGTATTTATCACAACTTGAAGTTTTGCGACCAAAATTTATCTTGCAACCAAATTTTTAATTACGGATACGTATGTTACAAAAAAATGTCTTTGGGAGAGGTCTGTTAAGGACTGTATTTTAGACAAATTTTGTTCCCTTTTTAGAAATTGATTAAGACTAATGCAAAAAAAAAAAAATCATTTTTGGAAATTCCACGATTACGCCCAAAAATCTAAAAGATAGTAAAAAAAAGTGAGCTGAGATTTTTATACGGTGTTATACGGTATATCAAATTTATTGCTTTGAATAAGAGTAGGGTAAGGGAGGGAAATATGGACTACGTGGGTAATATGGACCACACGGTTATTTCCCACTGCATACATAGGATTTACCGTTATTTATGTTCAAACTTAACACTAAAGCTTATACTACGGCGATTTTAGCTTTCGGTGAAGTCGCATGTTTCTGTAAAGTTGATTTTTCAAAAAAACAGATCAGTGATAATTTTTTTCTAGTGAGTATATTTCATTATTTCACTTTAAAGACATCATGTTTTTAAATAAATGGTTAACTATATAAAGTCAGTGAATACCATTTATAATTTATTAGCACAAATAAGTTCATTAACCAAAAGAGTTTTTGATAAAAAAAAACATTTACTTCACCAACACGTGCTGTGGGTAATATGGACCACCAAAGAAAAAAACCTCAAAAACAAATGTATTTATCATCTTTTTCAGATGGGGAATCTAGTTGCAGTTTCCATGACGAGTCTGATGGTCATTATATGTAATTCGTTAACTACAAAGGAAAAAAATGATAAAAAATGCATATAATGTAACACCCTTTAGTCAGAAGATCGACGTGACGAATTCTGAGTTGAGTGTGTAATCTGACGTTCTTGGAGTCATGAAAAATGTGCCGAATGTGGAAGTGACATTTTTATATGCAACTTCTGTACCAAATGGACTATATGGTCCATATTACACTACACTTTTTTTTTATCTTCATTTTGAGTATTTTCAGTTTTTCAATTTTTTTTCTTTATCCTGATGAGATATTTATCTAAAAGTGAATCAAAATAAAGGTAAATGGTTTCCTTTACTGGATGACATCAAATTAACTGTTTTGTTTTACGTATTTTTGGTTTTATTTAAAAAAGAAAGATGGGTGGTCTATATCTCCCTCCCTTACCCTATATCAAAAATAATAAATGGAACCTTAAATCATTCACATATTGTCCTTTAGCTAAAATATCCAAAAAAAAACGTAATTTCTAAATTTTACCCCTGTTAAATCATTAAACTCCATTTTGGTTAAAATTTGTTGTTCCAACGTCATCATGAAATCATGCAAGGAACAATTCTTTAGAGCACATTAACCCCTTATATCCTGTTCTTATCGGTCTTTTAGTTTATTAAATAGCGATGGATTCATAAAACTTTTGGAAAGACGGTGGAGCTTTTCAAAATAATAAAGTGTTATTCACATAATATGATTTCCATTTGTACCATACCAAAGGGAAAAGAAGTGCTTCAAAAACCCTTCTGAATTGCATCTTTTTCACCAAAAAGCGCTTGCATGTCATAGGAAAAAAAAAATAAGAAAAAAGTAAAAAAAAAAATTGCCCGGGCTAGGATCGAACTCTTGTTGCTTTTACTGAAGCCTTGCATAGAATCATTATGTAATCAATTTCAATTCAACTAAACAAAAGTAAATAAATAAGAGAAGGGAAAAAAGAAAAAAGAAGTAAAAATGTTGAATCAAAAATATTTTAATATAAAAACAAAGCAAAAAAAAAAAAAAAAAAAACCCATGTTGTTCTTACTGCAGCCTTACAAAAAATCATTGTGTAAGTGCTTCTAAATTTCTATGGGGACAAGCGCTTTTAAAGTGCTTGGATCAGAAGCGCTAGAAATTTTTCCTTTTGGGATTGTATTGTACTTATAAATATAATTGTGAATCCGAATACATCTCCGTAAGAATCGAGTCCTCACTTCTCTGCAACTATTTGAAGTCATTAGTAAAAAAAAAATAAAACAATAAAACCTTAAGTCTTCATGTTGAATGGGTAATATCTTCAAAATAACAGATCCTATAGAGAAATAGAAATAGAAATTCCGATTAAGCGACTCAAAATCCATATAAAATGTTGAACAGTTTAAATTTTAAACCAAAAATTTTTTACATTTTTAGGAGCATTTTTCAGTTTCTAGATTATGTAGTTTCGGATCAATCAAAAGTTTTTTGAAATGATCCATAATTTAAATTATGCGTACTGAAAACATAACGAAACTTTTTAGTGCGAGGGACAAAATTTCGCGAAACTTTAATTTTCAAAAACTTATTCGACTGTAAATAAAAATACTAAGCCCATCGGGGCATATGTGAATATTTTTATGTTTTTAAATTTTCTATTAAATAATAATAAATAAATTTAAAATAAAAATAAATAGCATTTAATTTTAACAAAGTGCAAGTGATAAATCAATTCCTTTAGTCCGTGGTCTATTATCAAATACGCTCACAAAATCAACCTGCGAATGTTACCACCTGTGCTCTAGTTATAATTTGCATCAGTTAAGATACAAACTGATTTGCATCTCAGTATTTAAGCGACTTTCGTTTTCACATTCAGTTCAGTGTTGTATCTTGTAACTGATATTTTATAACCATTGATTAAAAACAATGTGAAGTCGTTTTATGCCACAAGATTGCCCACATTATTTTTGTATTTTTATTGGAAGTTGTAATTTTTTCACGTGCGAGTGAAAAGAGTGACGTGCATTAATTTTTGTAGGTAAAATACTTGTAAGCACTTCTTATCGACAATTTGGTTGTGCTTTCTGTACTTGCAGAAACAAGTACTCAAATCTTATCGATGCAGTTGGCTGCGTCGGCGCAGCTGATGTGCGTGATAGATGAAAAATTTCAATGTTTTTTTATTTGCTTCGATTTGCGTTTCTGGGTTATACCATCCATGTGCGTGTAATTGATATCGATATACATTTCCTGAAACATATATATTAGGGTGGGCCGATTTGAAAACTGATCTCGGCTACCCCCTATGTAAAAGTTCATTCAATTCTATGAATAATTGCCCAAGGAACTATACTTCTGCGTTCAACTTTAGTTCAGCGCATTTTTGATCGAAAATTGTACCTTTCATCAATATTTTTTTTTTATTTTCATTCTAAATTTTAAAAATTTTTATAAAGACAAAAGTAATGTCATTATATGATTTGGCTGGTATTCTGTCAGTAATCAATTAAATTAGGTTCTGTTTGCATAAAAAGTTCACTTGATGGTGTGGAATTGATGCTATATATTTAAAAAAGTAATATGAGTCAAATAGCCGATTATTATGACAGACTTTCAAAATAACGATTCATATTTTTGGATATATTTTTTCAAACAAAACACCAACCTAGGCTGAAAGTTCATTCAATTCTATGAATACTTGCCCAAGAAACCATACCTCTATGTTCAACTTTAGTTCGGAGCATTTTCAATTGAAAATTTTACCGGATTGAAAATGCGCCGAACTAAAGTTGAACATAGAGGTATGGTTTCTTGGGCAAGTATTCATAGAATTGAATGAACTTTCAGCCTAGGTTGGTGTTTTGTTTGAAAAAATTCATCCAAAAATATGAATGGTTTATTTTGAAAGTCGGTTATAATAATCGGCTATTTGACCCATATCATTTTTTTAAATATATAGCATCAATTCCACACTATCAAGAAAACTTTTTATGTAAACAGAACTCAATTTAATTGATTACTGACAGAATACCAGCCAAATCATATAATGACATTACTTTTGTCTTTATAAACATTTTTAAAATTTAGTATGAAAAAAAAAAAAAAAAATATTGATGAATGGTACAATTTTCGATCAAAAATGCGCCGAACTAAAGTTGAACGCAGAGGTATAGTTCCTTGGGCAAATATTCATAGAATTGAATGAACTTTCACATAGGGGGGTAGCCGAGGTCGATAAAATTTCCTTCATACAATTTGGCCCACCCTAATATATATACATATGGGGCATTCCAGGACAAATCGCACTCCATTTTTTTCTTATAATACTACATAGTTGAGAATAACCTCCATGATTTTTTCCATGTTTTTCATAAAGCACTGTGTTCAACACTGAATTTTCAGTTTCTCTGCATGATTATTGAAAAATATGTGCTTTTTTAAATATTTTAAAGGGCACCTTTCGAAGAAAAGAGGCTCCATGGACCTTTTATTGAGCTCACAGTTCTACCAAGCCAAAAAAACTGACAAATAAACCCATTTTCGATATATTTTGCTTTATTCAATCGAAATCTGGCCACAGAATTTTTCAGTTTTTAAAATATTTTAGTCTAAATGTTCAAAAATCTTTTTGCCATGTCTAATACTTCAAATACAAGGAAAATTTGTGTTTTTCAATTTCAGCTTTTTAGGTTATGATATTTCGAAAAAAAAAGAAATCAATATTATTTAGAATGAGCCTGTAACAGTCTTATATCCAGCGCTTAAAAATGACTTTGCGTTTCTAAAAGCTGGTTTTGTTACAGTTGTTTATAGTAGTTGTGCACACACATAAACCGTCGGTCAGTCAAGCGAACTGTAGAACAGGCGGCTGGATATATGGTCTCAAACATGTCATGATTTCGCTGGTGTTTAAATTAATTTCTAAAGGCTGAAAATTGTTATACAGATTGTATAATGCATATAATAAACAATTATGTCGGTTAGTCAGTTAAACGTTAGAACAAGGCTTGTCAGCAGCCCCGTTGAAGACAAAACGCTTTTTTTACTCAAGAGGAAGGCATCTTACGAAAAAAGTGTACATAGCATAAAATGTTTAGAATCGTCCAAGGAGCACGTGTGAATTTTTTTGGAATTTTTTTTTTTTTTTCTAAAAAATTTTTAAAAAATGACATAAAATTATAAGAAAAAAAAAATTCCAAAGAAATTCACACGTGCTCCTTGGACGATTCTAAGCATTTTATGCTATGTACACTTTTTTCGTAACATGCCTCCCTCTTGAGTAAAAAAGTGTTTGTCTACTACGGGGCTGCTGACCAGCCTTGTTCTAACGTTGAACTGACTGACCGACATAATTGTTATTGATATGCACTATGCAATCACAATAACAATATATAACAAAGTGTAACAATTTTCATTCTTTAGAAATTAATTTGATCACCATCAAAATCATGACATGTTTGAGACCATATATCAGCCGCCTGTTCTACAGTTCGCTTGGCTGACCGACAGTTTATGTGTAAACACAACTACTATAAACAACTGTAACAAACCCAACTTTTAGAAACGCAAAGTCATTTTTAAACGCTGGCTCTCCGGCTATAAGGAGAGAATTTGTACTTTCAATTACCATATCTGGTTCAACAGCTAAAAATTTTGATGTGTTGTTATAACATACAGGTTCAATTATAGCAAGAAAAACCAATTTTTTAAATGTTTAATACAACTCAAAAACCAGATGTGATAGTAAAATTATGTGGCCAGATTCAGATTGAACATCGCAGCATTATTTTTTTTTTTTTTTTGAATGGCTTGAAAAAAATATTAAGAAAATCATGGAGGCTATTCTTAACTAGTACTTTTTATACGCAAAAGACAGTATCAAACATTTCGGAGATGCAAATGCCAAATGGTGTAGGGCTTGGCAGGGAATGCTCCAAATGTATGTATGGCTTATATATATTTTGTCTAGTGCCATTAATGATGAGGAAGTCTGGTGGAAAATTTATGACTTATTGCAAATAGATGGTTCGAAACTATTTTTTTAGTTAATACATAAGTAGATATGAGCAAATCCATACATACATATGAGCCTCTACAGAGAACGATAATTTCTGCATAAATTTGTACTTAATAATTGAACTGATTGCTACCATTTGTCAAGGTTATGGCAAAACGCTTGCATTAATTGAGCTTTAAGTGCTTTGTGCATTATTATTAGTGTTGTCGTTTAAATGGTAGAGTGGTTCTTATGATAATACTATATCATGGGATCATCATGCTTATTACGAAGCAATTACAACATTGTAGTTGTTAATATACATAATATGATTTCTTATGAAATTGAAACGAATGCATTTCAAGAAGCCCAGGGATTTACTTTTTGCTTTTAATCAAACCATATTATTAAGAATTTTGAATTTCATAAAAACGAGAATTTGAATAACTTTAATTGTATAGACCCTAATGAGCTTTTGTTTTTCCAAATTGATCATTAGTTGAAAATTTGTCACATTATGCAAAATTGCAACATAAGAAATGACAAAAAAAAAAAACAACAACGAAAATTTGCCAACATACAACGCGATTCGCATGGAGCGTAAAATTAACTGATTGCAACAAAATGCGCTCATACGCAGCGGTAAATTTTATTTGTTTAAATTATTAAGGTAATAATATCAACCCGGTATGAAAGAAATACCAACAACAACAAAAACAATTTGTTGTGACAGCTGCAATCAAAAATATGACACCAGAGATAACAAAAGAGGAAATCTGTACGAACAAATATCTCAGCAGCAGTGGCAGCAACAATGTTATGGCAACAATGTTATGGCAACAATGTTAACACTGAACATGTGAACTGTAGAAAAACATTTAGGGAAACTATGGGCAACCGGACCCCTTTATGTTACTCAAGCATATATGATAATTTTGGGTTCTGTTGATATATTGGTAGTGACACATGGAAATTGTATGATAAATGTCGACGGAAAAGAAGAAATATATAATACTCGTATTGAAAGCTCCATAATACGGTTAAAAAAAAAAAAAACAATCTTCAACGCAACCTGCTTTATTAACATATCTGCGCCATCTAACGTAAAATAAATGAACGCAGCTACGTACGTTGGCAGATAGTATATGAACAATTGCGCGTTTGATTACAGTACAGCCATAGTTTGATTGCAGTGCAGTAAAATGAAAGTCATGATTTATAACTGTTTGTACAGTAAAGTAAACAGAAATAATAATTTTATATAAGAGGGGTATACAAGCAAAGGCGACAATCTCCAATTTTTTTCAATTTTGTGAAAACTAACAAAAACGTGCATCTCTGAAGATACACGATTTTAGTATACTGTATGTTTTGCAATTTTGTAGAATAGAGTTATATGAGGATGTAAACCAATTTGAACCAAATCCTCAAAGGTGTTTATGGACAAATTCGATAAGAAATTTGGAGATAGTTGTGTTTGTTTCAATCAAGTGGACATTGCTGGGTTTGTAATAATCAAACTGCCGCACCTCTTCGATTTCGCTGAAATTAGGTACATGACTTTATTAACTAAAACTAAGACTAAAACCAATAAAAATGGTAAAAAAAATAGTATTATTTTTTGGCGGATTTCTAAGAAGTTTGGCTTAAGAAGTTTAGTAATCAAAACAAAGGCAGCAATCTCCAATGCCTTTGTTTTGATTGACAGTTTTCAACCTTACATATATATTGGATAGAGACGTATTTGGTATTGCAAATTTCACTGATCACAGGCTTACATCAAATGCAACTAGATGGCATTCTCAGATGCATTCATGAAAAAAATGGAGATTGTCGTCTTTGCTTCTATACCACTCATAAGGAAAGTGAATTATTGTTAAGTAAAATAAAGATATCTAAGGTCAGAAAAATTACACTGCACAACAAAAAATGGGTTTGTGACTGTTGCATGGCAGCTGTTTGTCAATTCCGAAGGAACTTTCCGCGTAGAATCCAAATTGACTTATCAGCTCTAGATATTGAGATATATGAGATAAATGAGGTTAAGAACATGAACGTGGATATTTTTGAGGTTAGATGGAGACTACCCTGCGACAAAATCGATGTTGTTCTGTGTAGAGCTGGGCACGGGCCTAATTTTCGAGACCCGGCCTGGCACGAACACGAAAGAAGTACTTGAAAAAAACCCGGGCCCGCACGAATATTTTTTTGTCAAGGCCCGGCCCGATACTTCCATTTCAAAAAATGTTAACTTATTGATGTAGCTAAATCGATGATTTTCAAATGAGAAAAAAACAAAAATTATACATGAAGTGCTTATTTATACATTATTTTACATATTTTTATGAAAAAACATAATTTTTTCCAAGTTTATGCTCCTTAACCTTCTCGTGATTATCGTGCCTTTACGGACCTCTAATTTTCGGACCTTTACGGACCTCTAATTTTCGGGCTTTTGCTGTTAGGCCCGGACTCGCATAAAACTTAATTTCAAGGCCCGAGCCCGTCGCCGAAGAGTGGGTGCCATGAAAAAAACACGGCCCGTGCCCTGCTCTAGTCCTGGGTAATAGTACATCAACTTAAACAAAAATTATTAATAATATGTAACTATGTGATGTCAGCTTAAAACGACCATAACACTTGAGGAAAGCATCGTATGACATTTCGAAGGGAAAGAATTGGGGAGAGTCACCGGTAGTGAACCATTACTTATTTCGTCCTTTGATATGACTCAGTTTTTGTCGTTACACCGAAGTCAGATGTATTGCTTATGCCAGCTACAGGCATCATGTTTCAAAATCGATTGCGAAAACTTTTTTTGAACCTTTCTGGTGGTTGGGTTATTAACCATCTGCTTTTGCTTAACTATCATTCATAGAAATTGGTTGAAAATGGTAGATGTTATGAATTTTTTACGCATCTTACTTTATTCGAAATTATAATTTTTAAAGTAATAAAAATGCTTGTCGGATCTTTTCCATTTTAAAGATAGATAGACTGATTTAAAGAAAATTAATTTTGGTCACCTCAAGTGAATTTTTTTTGTAGAATATTTTCGTCGTTATAATTATTATCGTTATACATAATCAGATGGAGCCTTTGTACATAATTAGGGTATTCACATAGTTATATTAATACGTTAAAAACTTTTGAATGGGTATAGAAATTGTTTTTTCTTTTTTTTTTTTTTGTTAGAATTTAGGTGAATGCGTTAAAAGCCAGCGTTTTTTGAAAAAAAAAAAAAATGTGTTCTATCACAACAGGATTCAAGCTATCCTAGTCTTAAAGTTGAAAAACGTAGCATTTTGCTATCTTTGAAGTCATAACAAGACATGATAATTTACAGCAATAAAACAAGATGCGGTAATTGAAATACTGGTACCTTTCTTCAAATTATATCGAGCGAGTTACCATTCCCCTAAATATCTATATTGCAAAAATACAATTAAAACTATAACAAAAATTTCAATTTTTTCTTAAAAAATATTTTTATGTTTTTTTAATTGCAATAATAACATCAATTTCATCATATAAAACAGCTGTTTATTACTCGTACATTCGCATGTATGTAGGTAAGAGTTAGTGATCGTGTAGAGTTGAAAAAAACGCTTATAAAAACTGACACAAATACAAATATTATACCTGTTGACAAGAAAAATACATACTGAAAAAAACATGGTCCAGTGCACTGTTACCATTGGCAAAAAACATGCACTGCATCACACAGTTAATGAAGCAAAAAAAAGATACAGTTTATTGCATTGGCAATACACTGAACGTAATGCGTGCGTCACTCCAGCGGCCACTTGCATGACGATTAAAATTTTAGACCTCACGGCGTTCATGCAACGTGACATGAATTGTTTTTTTTTTTTTCTATTTTTTAAAACTTTTTTAAGCTTTCAATTATGATTTGATTTATTTGTGAGTAGTGCGTATGTTTCGAAATATTGTGCTTTATAATAAACTGCTACATGCACTATATGGGTTGATCTTTTTGTAAAGATTAATCAAAATTGATACACTTCTTATGCTAACTGCGTTGGATTTGAATGAAATCAATTTAGATTTTTGCCTTTGATTTACCATTCAAATCGATTTAAGCTGCCAAATATTTTTCAATGGATTCTAAGTATAGAACGAAAAAGCAAAAGTAACACAGTGAGTCATAGCATCACTTATTTGGTTATGATAAATTGTAATATGGAAGTGACTTTGCGTCAAAATAATCTGATTCGATTGTAAAAAGACGAAGCTTTCGAAAATACTTAGTATGCAAATAGTATTTAGACAAATCATAAATGTGGCTTAAGTCACTCTCGCCCCAAGCATGGTTATATTTCTATCTGAAAATATTTTTGTCACTGATATAATAATAATCCTTGAACTTCTAGAGAAGTATAGGGCCAAAAAGAAAAGTCTTCATACCATGTGATTTATTGTCATTTATTTTCTTCCAAAATATTCCCATTTCTTGAACCTCCTTCCCCAACGATCTTTTGAAGGCATATAATAGATAAATTTTTAAGCATATTGCGGAATGCATTTTCAGGGGGTCATTTTCTAAAGAAAACACGTAAAACCACGCCAACTCCGTCAACCAAGTCAAATATGCCTCAGACATGGTATACAGTTAATGGGATTTACTTTTTACAATTAAACTACCTCAATATCCTGTAAAGTTTTACTAGCAAAAATATAATACAGTACCTTCTACTGATAAAAATAGAACAAAGTCGAGGACACTTAATGGATCTACAATAATTTCCATTTGTTATTTTCTTGTTATCCGTAACGGATAAAAAATACGAGAATATGAATCCGTTACGGATTCGAAACGGGTCCATTTGGCACACTGGGTAACATTAATTAAAGCAAATCCGTTTCGCGTTCGTATTTGAAGTATTTACGCATTCGAAACGGATTTACCCAGGTTCGAATCCTACCACAGCTGGATTTTTATCCATTTTTTGTTCCTTTTTTTTATTTTTTTTTTCTAATTGTTAATAAGCGCATTAAAACGTTTTTGTTTTTGTTAACCAACAGTATTAACATTTTTAAAAACGAATCCGTTTTGAATTCGTTTTTACGTACACTGCGGGTTTTCCAGCGATCGAATCCTACCATAGGCGGATCGTTATATTTTTTGTTCTTATTATTTTTGTTTTTAATCGCTACTAAGCGCTGCAAAATGTTTTTTATACCCTACACCCAGGGTATATTCACTTTGTCCTTCCGTTTGTAACGCAGAGAAGGAGGCGTTGCAGATATAGAAGAGTATATATATTCCTGATCAGCGTCACCTCCTGAGTCGATATAGCCATGTCCGTCTGTCTGGCTGGCTGGCTGGCTGGCTGGCTGGCTGGCTGGCTGGCTGGCAGTGTGTGGAAATACACTTTTGGGAAAACTAAGCAAGATAATTCAATGAAATTTAGTTCAGCGTTAAAGATAGCTCGGGGGTTTGAAAATGAGCGAAATCGGTCAACGGACACGCCTACCACCCATACAAAAAATATATTCAAAATGAACTTTTTGAGTTTTTTTCACGATAATGCAATCAAAATACACATAAATACTACAAATTATAAGCGCAAGCTCTGAACAAAAACCAGGAGAATTCGGACAAGAGGGCGTGGCACCACCCATATAAGCAAAAACTTCCAAACGCTATACTGAAAGCGTTTTTTGAGATAATCCAACCAAATTTCACTCAAATGCTAAGAACTATAAATTCAAACTCTGAGAAAAAACTGGGTGAATTTGGATAAGAGGGCGTGGCACCTCCCATACAAGCAAAACTTTCAAAATACTGCTGTGTAGGGTATTTAATGTTTGGCCAGGCCAAAGGTAGCACCCTTACTAGTTTTTTTTTAACACAGCATTAATTTTATTAAAAGCAAATTCGTTT
The DNA here is from genome assembly GCA_951812925.1 of Calliopum simillimum. Taxonomy (NCBI): domain Eukaryota; kingdom Metazoa; phylum Arthropoda; class Insecta; order Diptera; family Lauxaniidae; genus Calliopum; species Calliopum simillimum. The sequence continues at coordinate 69,745,012 of OX638370.1, forward strand.
TTGATGTACGTTACGGGTTCGAAATGGATCCTCATCCGTTTTTGTGCACATTGGGATTGCTGTGTTTTAAAAAGAAAAAAAAAAAATTTTCAAGCGCTTATCAACGATTAAAAAAAAATTATGAGAAAAGAAAAATTAAAAAAAAAAAAGAAAAAAAAATATAACGATCTGCCTATGGTAGGATTCGAACCCGGATAGATCCGCAGTGACGGACCCGTTTCGAATACGAAACGTACGTAAAAACGAATTCAAACCGGATTCGCTTTTAAAAATGTTAATGCTGTATATTTACAAAAAAAAAAAACGTTTTGATGAGCTTTATTAACAAAATAAGAAAAAAAGGATAAAAATCCACCTGAGGTAAGATTCGAACCTAGGTAAATCCGTTTGTAAATTAATACCCCGGGTTCGCCTTCCGGCTTGAGACTGATTTTTTTTTCGCTTTTTTTTTATTAAAAATAAGCGCTTGAACCCTTTTTTTTATATCAGCATTTACATTATTAAAAGCAAATTCGTTTTGAACTCATAAACTCGAATTCAAAACGGATTCGCTTTTTTAGGAATTTCTCCTGCAAACAGGTCAGTAACGAATCCGTAACGGATAAAAAAATACGAGAATATGAACCCGTTGCGGATTCGAAACGGGTCCGTTTGGCACACTGGGCACAAACAATCTCGTCGTCTTCGGCCATTACTTTTGTTACATTTGTTGCTCTTTTTTCATGATGTTCTGTTTAAGTGCATAGCATATAAAAGATAGGTATAATTAAATTCTACCCGATTTTGTATAAGACAATCAGCGCTGTTCCGTAATACGTGTGGTATCAATTACTTTTCATTGAGGAGGCTGCACAATAATCCTTTGTAAATAATTTCAGTGCATTTTTAAAGCAAAATGGATTTAAAATCGTATTTTAAATTCTTGCAAGCAATAGAGCAAAAAATTTGCTCAATGTCATGTTTTATAAATAATTTTGTAATTTAAAACGAATTCATGTGTCCAAAATGCAATATCTAACTGTATACATATATGAATACGAATTATATATATGGCAATGCTGTGCCAATGCAATCAAGTACCTACTTATTTCATTTCTGCTCTACTAACGTTGTATATTAATTAAGCATCAACACAACAATGATGCCCACGATATCAACAACAACAATGTAAACAATATGTCCAACAAATAACAACAACACATCACTAAGACATAAAAAACAGAAAGAAAAAATGTTCCAAAAGAAACTTAAAAATCCACACTCAATGAAAACCGCAGGGAGAAGGCACTCGAGTGTTGCAAAGTGCGAAACTTAAAATTAACTTCAATTGCAAGAGCAGCACTTAAAATTTGTTCAAACTTTTATTTAGCAAATATCTCAAGATGGTTGGTCAGCTCAACGTGTACTGACAGCTTTAATTTTTATTTTGATTTCTTCACCAAACAACGCATGCGCGCGCGTTTTAATTTGGGTGTATTTGCGTATTTACATATGCGTACATAAATACGTGTAGCATAATTACCGCCATTTGTTATCTATTCAAATTAATTGCTAGTTAAGTTTACTATTGGTATGAGTATCTTAATAGGCTTCAAGTCACATTGATATTAAAAAAGATTTCAACAAATTATTTGTGTTAAAATGTTTGTAATTTTTACTTCTTTTTTTCAGATTTCGCAAATTTCCCAACTGCTTGCTTGAGGTTGCATATTTTTATGGTAAGTCTTTATCTTTGCTTTTGCTATCGTTAATCACTTAGTATAACTACTATGTAACTCATTCATTTACTTTGTGAACTGATGTTCCATTTTAGCATTTAATTTATGGTTTTTTATACAATAATCTAAGTGAATATATACTTTATTAGACTGCCTCAAATTTTTTGTTTGTGTCATTTTTGCTTTCAAACAGGTTAAATAGTTAAAAGGATAAAAATAATAATTCTGTTGCAAGGTGGCGCATTTTATTTCTTTGCTTAAAGAATAAGTTCTATGGTAAAGAGTACACACTTTTATGTAAATCTCGAGGCAGAAACAACCTTGACACATGGGGCATAACATTTTTCATAAAAAAGTACATCAACATTTTTCGTAAAGATTTCATTCCATTGGTTTTTAAGCTTTAACCCTTTCGACCCGAAAAAAAACTGTGGGGTACATAATATTTGTAATAGGTTAATTTTAGAAACTTAATTTAAGTAAAATGTTTGACCATCTCTAAATTCAAATTTTCACCCCCAGAGGCGCTTCCGGTCCATACTCCCAACAGATGTTTTTGATTTGAATTATTGGTATATAATGTCCTTGGAGTGGTTATAAGAAACAACAGTGGTTACTAAAAATTGCATTTATTTTATTAATTCATTCAATTTAAGTGACGTTTTAAGCCGAGTTATGTATTTTTTCCAAAATGTTTGGGATATATTGTCCCTCCGGTTCAAAAGGGTTAAAAGTTAATGATCATTGTGTATACAGTCTGTTAAATAAGAGCGTGGTCATTGTTGTGAGAAAATGAAAATACCCATTGCGAAAATTCTTTTTAATATTGATTTATTTGATCGAAAACTTCAATGCAAATACATTAATAGCAGGTCCAATCACCCCCAGCATCAATTATAGCTTGACATCTTCGCGACATACTTTGAACAAGATTTTGCGCATACTCTTCTGAAAACGACCTCCAAATTTTGTGAATGCGTCGAACCAGCTGTTTCAAGTTTGTTGGTGGGTGTGGTCCAGGCATGCCTGATGATAGGAAAGGCCCAAAAAGAGGATTCATCAGTCACGATCCAAATTGTCTTTGGCCCATTCAAGACGTTTTTGGACATGTTTTTCACTGAGCATCGGTTTTTGCAAAGTACTTCGGTATTTCACACTATTTGCAATCAAATGATTACAAATAGTTCCGTGGGAGATATTCAAACCTTTTTGGGACAATTTCGAAGCACCTTCACGCAAAGTTAATGTTGGATTTTTCGAAAATAGAGCACAGATCAGTTTTTCCTGTTTTTCCGTCACTACACCGACAGACCCGCGATTTGGAAAGTCATCGACATTTTTTACTTCTTTGAAGCGATTCACCCACTTACTCAGAAACTGTTTCGACTTTTGTATATACTTCGCAGCCGCCGCTTGGGTCATTTTGGGACCTTTGGGGTGCAAACACAAAAAAACGGCTTCAAAGCGCGACGCGTACGCGGTACTCATTTTGGAAAAATGCTGAGAACGCATTGAAAACAGTGGTCAGCTGATTCACTTTCACGAAGCATGAAGGACAATACTGCCCTCTGTGTGAGAAAAAAAAATTACAGCATTATACTTTACCGATCGCGAGTAATCGTGACCACGCTCTTGTTTAACAGACTGTATCTCGTGAAAGAGAAAATTTAAGCGAATGGGGCCAATACCATTGGAAAGATCATACAATTTTTCATAAAAAAATTTGCAATAATTTTTTTCGTGAAGATTTCACTCCATAGGTTTTTTAGTTTTTAAAGTTTAGAGACATTTTAAATAAATAAAAAAACTGAAATCATGGTTTCTAATGAATCTTTTCTCTGCTTTTATCCCATTAGTGGCGTTGGCTACTCACAAAATATCTGCAACAAGTCTCACCACTCGTTTTGCTCGACAGCTAAATAACTAAGGAATTAACATCTGGACGAAAAAAATTATTTTAAAGTTTTATATGACAAATTTCATGTTCTTTCTAATGGTATTAGCCTAATACGTCTATGTTTTCCCTTTAACGAGAGATACACTAAACTGTTTAGAAAAGTACTTTTTACCGTACAAGTTTGAAAGCAAAAAGGAAACAAACCAAAAAATTTGAAGCAGTCTAGTGTATTTTCCAGTCTAATGTACATTGAGTAAACTTTTCATATAAGTTTCCCAAATTTTTTAAGTCTTTTCTAATTTTCCAACATATTTTGATCTTTGAACTTTTGTAATATCCCAAAAAAACAATTCGATAACCTTCACAATTTAACGCTTGGAAAAAGTTAATTTCGAAATGTTTTCATACACAATTTACTAACGTTTAGAAAATGTTTATTTCTTAGAATTTTCACAATTTATTTGTATGGTTAAAATAAACAATTATTTCCAAACGTTTTCGTAATTTTTTTCCAAACTTACGAAAAATTTTATTTTTTTATTGGCTTATCGATCTAAGTAAAACATCAGGCATTTGAATCATAACACAGTCCTGCGTTTTCAAAAAAGTTAAAAAAGTATGAAATGAGAGTGAGTGATTTTAATAGATTTGCTCCATCACTTCTGAGATCCGAGTTTTAAAGTGCAAGAAACGCTATTTTCAGACATATGGCGTACACCCTGAAAGTAGTCTAGTTCATTTTTGACAGCGGCATTGAATAGCCCTGAGCTTCCTCTTTAAAGCGCTTTTTTAACTTTTTCAATTGAATCATTAGTTTCCAAGATCTCATCGATTGATCTAAAGGTATCGCTAATCTCTGTAAAGGACTATAATCAATAACTTTACTTCAATGGATGATATCTCGGAAACTAATGATCCAATTGAAAAAATTAAAAGTACGCTTTAAAGAGAAAGCTCAGGGTTATTCAATGCTGCTGTCAAAACTGAACTAGACTACTTTAAGGATGTACGCAATGTGTTTGAAAATAGCGTTTTCTGCACTTTAAACCAAGGATAACTCGGATATGATGGAGCAAATCGGAAGTCATATTCCGATTCAGCGAGCAAAAATCTATAAAAATCACCTACTCTCATCTCATACTTTTTTTCATCGCAGGACTGTGTAATCGAACGTTGGCCGTTAGTCCATACCACAAGATCTCATACAAATACGACCAAAAATGGTTGGTGAACACCTCACAGACCGTCAGCGGAAAGGTAAAAATTGTCGATGCCAGTTGCCCATCAGCCCCGTAAAACAAAAATTAACAAAAAATGATCCCCTTTTCCCCTGTGTAATGGATGTGTAGAGTACAAAAATACCTTAACATATAGGGGATAAGGAAGGGTGTAAATTTTTTCAAATTTTAGTTTCGCAAGGCTTATGGACGACCTCCTTCCTACTGGCATCGACGAAATTTATCCTCTCGCAGACAGACAATGAGGTGTTCACCAACTACTTTTGGTGGTATTTGTATGGGATCTTGTTGTATGGACTAACGGCCAACGTACGATTATGATTCAAATGCCTGATGTTTTACATAGCTCGATAAGTCAATAAAAAAATAAAATAAAAAATTTTTTATAAGCTTGGAAAAAGATTACGAAAACGTTTGGAAATAAACGTTTTCTAATTGTTAATTTTAACCATGCTTAGTTGTGAAAATTCTAAGAAATAAGCACTTGATTTTTCAACATAACGGTAAAACGAGTAAGGGCAAAAATTTATTTATGACGGATTCAGAATCATACTCAAAAAATATATATTATATCAAAAAACAGATAGTAAAATAGTTTTTGCAACGTAGACGAAAGTGACTTCAGCATTTATGTAGATTACTTTAACGCATTATAACTTTTTTTTTTTTTTTTGTAAAGAAGTCAAAAAGACCTATAAGAACAAGATATAATAGGTTAAGATGTTCAAGAAATTGTTCCTTGCGTGATTTATGATGACCTTGGTACAACAAGTTTTATCCGAATTGAAAATTTAGAGTTTTACAGTGGGTTGAAATTCGAAAAAACGTTTTTAAACGTTTTTTGTGTTTTGCGTTTAGGTTCCAATTTTACTTTTTTTTATATACCTTGATTAAAGGAAAAAATTTTAATGTTCCGAGCATTTTTGAGATCGTAATAAAGTTAAGACCCCATCAAGCCGAAATTTTGCATAGATCGACGTTGCGCGACCTCTAAATAACTTTCAAAAAAGTTTAAAAAAATCCCAGTTTACTTTTTTGACACCCTCCTCCAGATTTTTGAACGTAATCGTGGAAATTCCGAAAATTATTTTTTTTGTTGTTGTTATAATCCAACGATATCAAAATTAATGTTGATTTAAACTTGTTATATGTAGTAAGCGAATATATGTCTTTAGGATGTCAGTGTATTACTTAGAAATGACTATACATCACTCCACGACCTCTATTTTTCCAAAACATAAGAAATTCTTCAAGCAATCTTAAAGGTATTTGCAATGTAAATTTCATAACTTCATATTATTAATTATTTTAATAAGCTTACTGTTAAATACAATAAGTGTGTACCTACATGCATTCTTAGAGATTTAAATTTTTGGACAACCTACACTTTTATAATTCGATAGCATACAAAATCGCATTTCCCTTTCAACTTTTGTGCTCTAATCCTATTAAATTATTATGGTTGAATTATGGTACTCAACCGAAAAAAATTAAATTGAATTTGAACATGTAATCCTATCAACCTTGAATAAATTGAATTTATTGCGTAAAAGTTACAGTTACATACCTACAAACGGTTATGGAGACATATAGAAATATGTTATAAAAAGTTATGAACGACATAAGTGCATACACTATACGCATTTTTCGTTAGTTTGTATATGTACGATACATACATTTTTTTTTTTTTTCGAGTATTTCCCTTTAAACTCCTTTCAAAAAGAAATATTTTTTTGGTTATATTTTGAAATATCTCAAAGATCTAACTTTCATTTAAACCAAAGAGGCCATCGCACAGTCGCTTTCTTTCGAACAAACTCTGATTTTCCATGCAAGTACCATTAACGCATTTAATTGACCGCAAGCAACATTTAATCTACATTTAATCGCCACTTCAAAATTGAAGCTCAGCCGGAGAGATAACGATATATAAAAGAAAACACAACGACGGTAAAAAAAATGGTAACAATAATTTGTAATATGAGAGCTCACGTGACCGTACTTTAAAAGGTCAAGTTGAATAAAGAGAAACAAAAAAAAGTTATTACTTTCTTTTTCAATGAAATGAAAATAAAACTGATTACGAGTTTGATGTATAAAAAGCAAAAGTTGTAAATAAAAATACAAGAGTCATACTTCGGTATTAAAATACAAAAAAAAAGAGAGACAAATAAAAGCACAGGTACTCGTGCATACAAAAGATATATGAGAAACCTGAGATATATGAGTCAATGGCACGAGTTGTCGAGATGCTGGACAAGCATTGCTTTGAAACAGCAAACTTGAAACACTGCACTTTATTGCAATGCTATGCAGCCTATCTTAGCAGATATATTATATTACATCCTACTTATATGGGCAAATCCCAAAAACTTTTAACATCCCGCGTCCGTATACTGAATAGCGATACTGAGCTGAATTTATACAATTTTACATAGATGACGGATATGAATCATTTTCATTGTACAGGTGTATGCTAACATGTTTATGAGACAAAAAATCTGATGTGAAGCTTGTACGAATAGATATAACCATTTGAATGATCAGTTTATTCAAATTTGCCGTGTCTGTTGCAATATTTTATGATTATATCTGTATGCTGTACTCAGGCCGTGTACTTTAGAATGTTGGTTTTTAGTAAAAACTCTACTGGATCGATACCCCTTTTGAATAGGATAATGCAAATATATGTGCGTAGCTTCTATAAAAAACTACAGGGTGCTAAAGAAGCGTCCGTCGATTTCAAAATTTTTCATATGCGAGTCTTTAAAACAACTTTACAGCCACGCCGTCTAGAATTTCAGGATTTTCATGGTGGGGTTAGATTGCTTTTTCGAAACAAAAAAGATCTACGAAAACTAAATTAGCGTGCCATGCACCGTTTTTGTTATAGAGGGCTAAATGTTCGAGGCAAAAAAACGTAAATGTGACTGAAAAATCGTTTAAACCGACGGCACACGAGAAACATCATCTTGACATTCAAAAAATGTTTTGTGAACATTTCTTCCTATTGTGGTAAAAATATAAGACCATGCGGCGTTGGCTAATTCTACACGAATTTTTCGATTTTTGACAATCAAACAATTTTTGGACTTTATAATTTTTGTTTTTTAATTTTTGAAAATCCAAAAAACGCTCCAAAAATTCTGAAAAAATTCACACATGTTCTTCGATCAATTATAAGCACTTTTTTTAAACAACATTTCTTCATCAAGTGCTTTAATTTGTAGTTAAAAAATATATTGTGTTATTAATTTAATAATAGTTTAATTTTTTATCTCGAAAATGAAGCACTTTACGAAAAAAAGTTGTAGAAAAAAAGTGCTTAGAATTGCTTGAAACTAATATATTTTTAACATATTAACATATTCTTGTCTGTGTACGGTCATAATAAAACGTTTATATATGATATAAAACTGTAAAGTAATAATTATTATTTTTTACGCCGCGTAACTTAAGTGGTTAACGTTAAAGATTTTTTACTCCCAAAACACATCTCTTGACGGTAGAACACAAGAAAACCATGTGCCTTAAAAATTTTTACGACTTCTTTTTTTTCAAAATGTTAAAAGTTTTTGGGATTTGCCCATATACATAACATATCGAAACATCCAAGCGGTGCTAAATATCAGTACCGGTATGCGGTATTGAAATATTTTTCAAAACCGGGATCTCGGTATACACCGGTATTCTTCGCAACAATAAACATGGAATAAAAAAGAGGGTGAATATGGGTAACGGCAGTCCGTGGAGCATAGATTAAAACTTAATGATCTGGTTCAGTATTAAAGACCCATGAATTAGAACAACGCTTTTTATTTATTAAAAAAAAAAAAAAAAAACAATATTAAAAGTAAATATTCTCTTCAATTTACATAAAATTTATATTTAAAAACATAAAAAAGCAGTCTTAAGATTTTAATTATTATTAAAATAGGAATGAAGAAGCGATAGTTCATCAAGGCTTTCATCCTCCAGCCTAGGCCCTATTTTTATGCAAATATTTATTGTGAAAAAGGAGAAAAACCTTTTCAGATTGCACACTTGTTGGTCGATAGCAAATTGTTATAAATTAGATTTAAGTGCTTTCCTCCGATATTTTAATTTTCAAAATAACTCAGCTCACGTCTCGCGATTCCGACTTGACTTTTAGTTGATTCCGTTTTTGGCGAAGCCGTGTCATTCAAGTTTTTGGTAATCGCTATTTCAAGCTTTTTTTAGTAGTCTCTAATTCAAGCAACTCAGCTATTATATTTTCAGTGTTAAAAATCTTATTACCGCATATTGTTTTTTCCGTGCATTGATCAGAATCCAAACGTTCAAGCATACTTACAATTATGAACATAATTTTTTATTTTTTTGGTATTTTGTAAAGTTGATATTCTGAAAGAGAACATCGAAATCTACAAAATAACTCATTTGCAAAAATCCCGCAAAACTTTCCAGATAAAACTACCAAACGACTGTACTATGAACTATTGCATGATTTATTTCTCGCCAAATCACTTTTAATAAAATTAAAAACACAAGTTTTTGAAGTCTGTTCGGAAGCACTTTTGGTCTGCATATATCGATACATCCAACGATGCATATATCGATTACCAACTTTTTACGGTACAGAGTTTTTCGAAATATGCACATTTGGTTCCATCTTGTGTCAAATTTTGGTACCTCTTGCTTGAAATTTGAAGGCCTGGGAGCTATTTTTGAAGTCCCGAGTAAAAAAAAAAAAAAACAATTTTTAAACTACGTAAAAAGCCGTACAAGGGCCAAATTTCATTACATTTTTTTGGTTGTACAAGGACTGAACATGGTGTTTTTGCAGGATATTTTAACCGTAGACAATGCTTCATATGGGCTGAACATGGGCTGTACGTGGGCTGTACATCGGACGTACAATTTATTTTTTGTTTTTGAAATTGGCTGAACATGGGCTGTATATTGGCTGTACTATTGAATTTTTTTATTGAATTGGGGTGAACATCGGCCGTACAATTTATTGTTCTATTGAAATTTATTTTATATGATTTTGGACGAACAGAAAACAGTTCAAATGTGGCAGACATCGTTAAGTTGTGCGACTCAGAACATTGATAGCCTGGGTTCGAAACCCAAGGATGATGGGAAAATATTTTTTTTTATTTTTTTTTTTTTGCTATTGGTTGTCCTTTTTTAAATTGAAATAACAATTTTTTTTTTAATTTTAACTTTGCAATTCAAAAAATTTTCTCTTTCGGCTGTTTACCGTCCAATTCAAATGAAAAAATCAATTGTACAGCCCATGTTCAGCCCATTTTAAAAATAAAAATAAATTGTACGGCCGATGTACAGCCATGTTCAGCCCAATTTACATAAATGAAAAATTCAATTGTACAGCCCACGTACAGCCCACGTACAGCCCATGTTCAGCCCTTTACTTTTTTACTCGGGGTTTTCATACAAAAAAAAAGTTAAAATACAAAAATGCTCATAACTAAAAATTACGATTTTCGAGTTACCAACTTTTAAGTTGAACTCATCGATATTACTGCTAGCGAAAGACTGAAAATTGCTTTCTAATAGGCAGAGCAAAACTACACAAATCACATCCTGACTGAGAAAAATATGGAGTACTTCCACTCTTATTATCCCTCTCTCAGTAGGGGCAGGTTTATATATTTTGTGGGGTTACGTTCTTAGCAAACCTTGAGGGCTGGTTAACACTTGTATTCATGATCTCGTCCTATTTGTGAGAGAGTCGAAGTGACTGTGGTAGTTTGGAGTGTATTTTCAAAGCATCACAAAGAAAACTTAACGTACCCCTAGCTTCGTTATCATATCATAAACGTAATGGAACCAAACTTATATGCCATGACTCCAACTATGTAGGATCTTATTTAAGTAAATCAGAAAACTGTTTTAAGAGTAGGAAATTACACCTTTCTTGTGTATTTTCTTTCACCACTCACAATGCACTTCAACTCTCGTTGTTATGCCCCTCTAATTGCAATGCGCTCAATATTTAAAGTAACGCCCTTCTGGGCGTTGCACTCTGCACATGCAACTTTTTTTTTTTTTGCTTAATGGTAACAAAGGTCTTACTGCTTGCACCTGCTTTGCGTTGAATTTCACTTTCATCTGAAAAATTTCAATAAGCATATCTTGCAGATAAAACGTCGTCTGTTGAATTGTATCTGTATTTTTCGCTGACAAGTTCCGCTTGTTGTTATGCTACAAAAACGGATATCTTTTGGGTCTTTTCTTTGTTTGCTCTCTTACTTCTGCTGCCCGGCCAAGCAAAAGTTCATTATACCACTTTTTTTGTTGCCGATTCTGTCTTTTGGTCATAAATAACTTTTGCTTTCAATTTAACCCATTTTATTTATTGTTGTTGTAGTCTTAACTTGTTATTGTGAGCTCTTGTGAATGCATTGCTGCATTTTCTCAGATTGGCATATACAAAATGCCTGAGGGATAATGTGAAAATGAAAGTCCAAATTTTATACTGAGAAAAAAAAAAAACATTCTTCATTGCAGTAACCAGTTTTATGAGCTTCTTAAAATATGGCCTTGGTCAGTAATTGAAATTAGTGGTTTTAGGTTTTTTCCCGTCTTTGCGGGTTTTGTTTTATATAAAATGTTATCATTTTTATCTATAACATGCACTACTACTCAGTGTTCTGATTGTTTAAATAGTACAATCATTTGGGAGAATAAAATGATGTTACCTGGAATGTTTTGCGGGATTTTCGCGAATGAGATATTTTTTAGATTTCGATGTGCTCTTTCAGAATTTCAACTTTGCTACCTCGAGTCGTGTTCGCTCGCGCCGCCATTTTGGAAAAATGGCGTCCAAAATCAGTTTTTTACAAATATCTCTTTAACGGTTACATTTAAAAAAAAATATTGTGGCGCAATATTGTAGCTTATAAAATTTTCTATAAAAATGATCCCTTAATTGTTTCCGTACGACTTATAACCCAGGAGATATCCTAAATCAAAATTTGAAAAAAAATTTGTAAATTGTGCATGCCGCTTATGAGTAGGCACAGTGATGAGTTGAGCTTAAAATTACAATAACTCATGAACGGTGTTCAAAGTAAAAACAATTCTTTATAGGGAATTACTTTCACTATAAGATACATGTTAATTTTTTTTCACATGACCTATAGTTTACGAGATGTTTTTTCAACAAACCTAAAATTTAGAAAAAAAACGTTTTTTCCAAATAGCTCCAAAATGGTTCATCCTAGAAAAAAAATTGTTTATGCATTTTGTAGACCGTTGAATTCCCTATAACGGTCTCTCCGAACTGTTTTTTTTTTGTCAGACTTACCCTTCATGAGATATCGCGACTTGAAAATCATTCATAATTGAACATAGTATGGAGCATAGTACAATGTTCAATTTTGAATAATTTTCAAAGCGCGATATCTCATTAATGGTAAGTCTGACAAAAAAAAAACAGTTCGGAGAGACCCTTACAAGGAATTAAACGTTCTACAAAATGCGAGAAATTTTTTTTTTCTAGAACGAACCTTTCTGGAGCTATTTTGAAAAAACGGTTTTTTTTCTAAATTTTAGATTTGTTGAAAAAATATCTCCTAAACCATATGTCATGTAAAAAAAATTAAAATTAAGCTTTTAGCGAAAGTAATTTCCTATAAAGAATTGTTTTTACTTTGAACATGTGACTCACCGTTCATGAGTTATTGTAATTTTAAGTTCAACACATCACTGTGCCTACTCATAAGCGGCATGCACAATTTACAAATTTTTTTTCAAATTTTGATTTAGGATATCTCCTGGGTTATAAGTCGTAAGGAAACAATTAAGAGGTCATTTTTATAGAAAATTTTATAAGCTACAATATTGCGCCACAATATTTTTTTTTAAATGTAACCGTTAAAGAGATATTTGTAAAAAACTGATTTTGGACGCCATTTTTCAAATATGGCGGCGCGAGCGTACACGACTCGAGGTAGCAAAGTTAAAATTCTGAAAAAGCACATCGAAATCTATAAAATAACTCATTCGCAAAAATCCCGCAAAATTTTCCAGGTAAAACTACCAAATGACTGTACTAAAATTGGAAACTAAAGAGCATCTTACAGCTATTAAATAAGCCGACTTGCACAAATTTTTTTATTTCAATTGCAGTAAGTTTGCTAAAAGGATTAGTTGAAAAATTGATAAGAATTATTGCTGTAAAATCTTTTTATATGTATGTATTCTCCTGTAGGAGAACCATAGTTCTTATTAGCATAAAATACATTTTGTTTTTTTTTTTTTTTTTTGATTGCCGATTGAATTTACGAGAAAAGCTCCACTCCAAATTTTTTCCAATTCCAAAAATATATGCATAATATGGAAGTTATTTTTTAGTGTTTTCAGATACGAGGATGGTCACATATACTCTTCTCTACTTCTGAATACATATGCATGATTCAGTTATAGAGTAACTTCACATAACTGAAAAAAATCCTTTTCGAATTCTTTTTTCTAAGCTCTTACTAGGGGTTTGCACAAGACTTCTTGAAATATAGTTTGATTTTTTTTACTCGCATATTTGACATCGAACTGATATGTTTGATCGAAAAACTTCAAGATTCAAATGACTATGTACACTGGACTAATTTTGACACTGTAGAACACTGTCTTGTTTCATCAATGTCAAAGAAAATCCTCCCTGTCGGAAATCGGTTTACTCTAAAACTATACACAAACTAGTTTCAACCGAAGAAAGACTAGTTTGCAAGTAACTCGTTTCTCATACGATGAACTATCGATTTTTACATGGGCTTGCCATTGGAGCAAGTCAATTGTTCTGCTCTGCATTCGGTGTAACTAGTTACAAACTAATCTTTTGGGGCAATTGTCCTGCGACACATTTCGTGTAACTACCCAATTGGGAATGGAGTGCATAAATAGCGCTTCTGAAGCGCTCTAAAGCAGCAGTGAAGCGCATCTCTCTCGTATCCAAAAGCGCTGAAATTAACATTGGCATGTCATTGGGAGGAAGCGCTTCGTTCTCGCTACCAGAAATGCTCTTTGGATACTTTTTAGATGACAATAAAAAATATTTAAAATAAGAAAAACAAACATAAAAATAAAGCTGCCTATTGCCTACCCATAGCGCAGAAAATATGCGCATACAAATCAACTCTTTAGATGCGAGAAGAATGCGCATCGCTACTGCATCTTGGGGATGCGCATCGAAATTTTCTGTTGGTTAGTTACAAATTAATCCTTGCGAATTAGTTTGTGTTAAATGTCTTGTGAGTTATTCGCTTTGACTAGTTTCAGACCGTTTGCTGGAAGTAAGATTGTGTCAATTGCCACGCGATGCATTTGTTTGGATTAGTTTCAAACCAATTCTTGAAAATTGGTTTCTCTCAATTGTCGAGCTGAATTTCCTTTGGACTAGTTCGGGACTAAAAAGATTGGTAAACGTAAGGTGCAGTAGGTCAGGTATACTTTTTCTTAATGATTCAAATATTCTAAACAAAACTGTGTTTTTAGTTTAATGCTTGTAAGTGCGAAAAACGGGGTTTTCGAAAATGTTTGAAGTTATTCCACTTTGAGAGAAGAAACCCTAGCTCATTTTCGCTTATACCATCAGAAAGAAGTTTTAACTTTTATTTAAAATTTACCATTTTAAAGTAATTAATAGTATTTTTTTTCTAGATATCGTCTATTGATTCATGCTGGAATTAGCCAAGAAGTAGCGTTTCGTAACGTAACAACAACTTAAAAATTACTTGAAAAAATCCATTTTTTGTAAAAAAATTCCATTTATAACATCCAAATTTAATTTATTTTTTCTAACAGCGTAGCGCGACGTTTGAAAATCTAATTTCAACAGGTCTCATTGTTGCGTACCGCTACTTTACGATTTCACTAATCGCTAGCACGCTTCTGCCATTTGATAGATTTTGACAGAAGTCACGTTACGAAACGCTATTTCTTGGCTAATTCTACCATTAGTCTGTACTAAGCACAGAGCAATATTTGCATGAAAACTAATGTCTCGAATAAGAAGTGTGCTGAAAACATAACGTGTAATTTCGAGAGAAAATTTACTTACTTCATGCTGGTAAATGCAAAAATGAGTAACAGAGTTTCCGATTGCTATGAGACATCTTCAAATGCTTACGTTAAAAAACACCGTTTTTCGCACTTTAGCACAAGGATATTCAAAATTCTGATAAAAAGGCAAATCAAAAAGACGTGTGTTCCACTTTTAATCAGTTTATTTACTAACAAAAACAAAACCTTAACAGTCGAAAGTAAATGATTTAAGACTGGATAAATGGAGAACATCTTCAGTTAGAGGAACATAACGTTCAAAGCAAATAAAGGCTTAGAATCTTTCCTTTAAAAGTTGAATAAAAATCTCCAAGTTAATTTTTCAATCTTTCGATTAATAAAAACATAAAGCAACAAATTCAGAAGTTACGTCAACGTCAAATAAGATACCCAAATTTTATTCGTTTGACTTACTCGCCGGTCTGTGCAATTTGGTTAGACACAAATAAAGCTGTTCAAAGAGGAATAAAATGTTGCTATGCCAACGCTGCGTTTGATTTATTAAAAATTTTATATTAAACAGACGCAAAATTCAAAAAACTAACGTATTTATTTTGTTTGTCCGCTTTCAGCAACATTTTATCAATTTTCACAAATTCCACAGACCGCAGTAACGAACTGTGTATCTTGATAAAAATATACGTCGTTGGTTACGTGTCATTATTTTTATGTAATACAAAGTATTTGGTGCAGGCCGCATCCTTTCGTAGTACTTACGAGTGACTCTCTCTGCATTCGCTTGGGATAGTGGCGAACCAAATTGAAACCCTAAAGAATATCAACTGTTCCTTTGCGCATTCGCTTGGAGTAGTTGCGAATGTCACCTGCTGCATTCGCTTGGAGAAACTGCGAGTCAGTCAATTGAACTAGTTTGGGATGAGTTTTTGGATAAAACATAGGAAATAGTTCTCTCAACAAATTCGCTTGAAGTAGTTGCAAATGCATCCATTGAGGTTAGTTCAATACTAGGATTAGTTCGAAACTAGTTTGGAACCAGAAATTTCATATAAACTAACCCGCACCTTCCTACAGGGCTAATTCTAACAAATACATACATCAGTGTACTGTATTTTATAAAAACAAATACTTCAGGTCATTGTAAAACGTGTGAGTATTAGAAAAATTACAGTAAAATTTAGGTTATGGTAACACCTGCATGTTGCAAATCATTGTTAATCCAGAACTGTTTTAGCTGTCAAACATTTTCACGAGAGATCATAAACAAAAACTAGTAAGGGTGTAACCTTTGCTTAAATGAGAGGTGCCACACCCTTTTGTCCGATTTTGCCCAGTTTTTGCTCAGAGCTTGCATTTATAGTTCTTAGTGTCTGAGTAAAACTAAGGTCGATTATCTCAAAAAATATTTCAGTATAGCGTGTTGATACTTTTGCTTATATGGGAGGTGCCACGCCCTCTTGTCCAAATTCGTAGTACTTATGTGTGTTTTGGTTGCATTGTCGTGAAAAATGCTCCTAAAGTTGCATTTTAAATATATTTTCTGTATAGGCGGTAGGCTTGTCCGTTGACCGATGTCGCTTATTTTCAATCCCATGAACTAACTTTGACGACGGAGGTAGTGTACTGTCAGCCAGCCAGACAGACGGACATGGCTATTTCGACTCGGGAGATGAGGCTGATCAAGAATATAAGTATATATACTTTTCTTTATCTGCCACGCCTCCTTCTTTGCGTTACAAACGGAAGGACAAAGTGAATATACCCTGGATGTAGGATATAAAAAGGTATCATTTAGGTGATTTTTATATTGCATATTTCCACTCCTATATTTTCAAGCAATTTTCAAGGAAAAATACCTAAATGGGTTGGAATCCGATTCTGAATTCCAAAGTAATATACACTCATGGAGTTTGATACTGGTGCTTGGATTTTGTCTAAGGACTTGAATAGTAACGTGTCTTTCTGTTTACCATTAACAAAACTAAGTCTCGCTTATCTTTGAATACAGGAAATTCTATCTATAATTGACAGAAGTTCTGAAATTTATATTGCGGAATCATTAGCATTATTAGAACCATAATTCATTAACAATGTCTTTTTTTTGGCTAATCTACTATAGTAATATTTAACAAAATGCCTACGTCGGGATTGAAGCTAATAGTGATGAGCAAAATGAGTCTTGAGTCTTGTTTTTGATCTTGGTAATTTTTCGAGACCAAGACTGCTATGGTCTTGTTATTGGTCTTGGTCTTGGTCACGATAATCGTCAAGACCAAGACTGCCTTACAGCCTTGGTAATTTACAGATAATAGATGTTTCACACCCTTTTCGAGGATAAAATCATCCCTAAACTTGAAATTTGGTATCTTAAAAACTCAACTGTTTTGGAAAAATAAGGCCTCAAAATTTTTAATACTTAATAATTTCTAGAAAATTTTTCAAGACCGAGACCAAGACTTAATGACCAAGACCAAGACTCAATATCGAAACCAAGACATAATGTCCAAGATCAAGACTGCTGTGGTCGCGGTCTTGGTCTGGGTCATCACTAGACGCTAAAAAAATACGTGAAATTATCTTTTAAAACAGCCAAAACTTATGAATTTTATTTGTGGCTCACTGAGATCTAAATGAAAGTTGTAAAGATTTTGACGTCCAAGAGTCCATTTTTCTTTTTTTTCGTGAATTTTTATTGCTGTCAAATTGACGTTACAATGCAGAGTTATCTTAAAGATTCGATAAGTGCGATGAAACTGTGAAAAATCGGCTTTTGTTTGTCGTATTTTTTTTTTTTCTTTGGTTTTTTTTTTATAGGAATATGTATTTTTGCGATATTTCACGAAGATGATTAGCTATGATTTCGAGGTTTGCATTTTTTTTACCATGAATCTAGTACAAATTAAACCCCTGAGCCAATTTTTTCCACAGTTTCATCAAACCTATGGCTCTTCAAGGCAACCGTGAATGTATTTTAAAAATAGTAATTTGAACGATATCATTTTTTTAAATTAATGTTACCACTTTTACATCTTCAGATAAACTTTCCATGAAAATGGAATTAAATTTTTGTAATTTTTATCAAAATGGCAGATAATTCACATTACTTTTGCTTCACCTTGTATTTGCAGTTTCTGTATACGTTATACTTATTATTAATAAGCAAACATGCAGGGAGCTTTAAGGCATAAATACCAGACAAATAAACTAGAGTGTTTTCAATAAATTATATAACACTTGATCGTGTACTCAAATATGCATGACTTCCATTAGATCTTAATTGAACGTAATTAAGAACAAGTTTCATATTATTGACATTCTTTTGCAGAACACGTACACTTGGTGGACTCTGCATCGTAGTAGAACTTACGGTTGCGCAGACGAGAAGAAAAACAACCTTCTAGAATAAAAATATCAAATATCAAGGTCAAACAACTATAAATCTGCAAAATTAATGATCTAGATTACGAGTATTAATTTGAATTGTACTCAATCATAAAATAATCTATAAAGTTGAATTACGCCACTCCAAATACGATACTGCAAAGAAAGATCTATTTTTAATTTATGATACGACACGACACCACACAGCTTCCTACTGGCAGACCGGATATCATAAGTAGCAATAAGCGCACGATCAAATTGATTCATTATCGTTGAATGATAATCGAAAATTTCAAATTTCATTGTGATTTTACACCAAAAATACACGCAATGGGGAGAAAATTATTCCCGCAATGAAAATCACATTGAATACGGAAATTGCTTAAAGAAATTAAATTATTAATAAATTTATTATAAATTTTAAATTGCAAGAAATACTTTTAATACAAATTTAATATTATGGTGCAGTTTAAAGTAAATGCAGACAGATGACAAATTAAAAAACTACAGACAATGTTATGGCTGGTTGAACATGGACAAGGTACATGAAATTTATAGACGGACTTTCACAAAACAATTTTCCACAAAATGATTGTTAACGCACTCAACGGGTTGCTATGTATATGGCAAATGTATACAGCAGTGAATTTGTTACCATCATTTAAAATGAGTCATTAAATCATAAATCAAGTTGAATGTGGAAAATTGAGCCACTCATTTATTCAATTAATTATTGCAATTGCACTACTCATGGAAAAATAGAAAATAAAAACTAGTAAGGGAGTTGTCTTTGGTCTGACCAGAAATTAAATACCTTACAATGCATAGTGCGAGATTGTGGTCATAAATGACATAAATATGTCAGCCACTGGCTCTCCATCTATAAATATAATTAATATTGCAACATGTTTAATTTAGTTATTTTTATTTGTTTAAACGTACTTAGTTTGGAATTTATGTAATTAATTTAAATTAAAAAATGTTTAATCCATAAATCTAAATAAAAACAAAAAAAAAAAAAAAATTTTACTTCACTTATTGCTGACATGCTTGTGACAAAATCGTTAATGACAACTCGATGACATTTTCATCTACAAGTTACTCGGAAGTGTATGCATAAGTGATTCAGTCATGAGTGGTTCATACTGATATCGTCTGCTGCGAGCCGCTAGCACACTTACGACTCAGTGAGATTATCAGCATACGTCAACAGTGATTTTTTGGACATTTGTAGTAAAATTTCATGCATGAAGTCAAACAAATGTCTCCGTTTGTCACCTATGATTTAATTTTATATCTATTTGTCATCAATGAATCGTCGTGCCATTCGCCACTGAGCGTCCACTGTGCACCATATACACACATATGCATACAAATGCATATATGTATGTATGTATGTATTCTCCTTTAACTCCTAGGAGGAGCATAGGGCCAATATGAAATCTCTCCATTTGTCACGATCCCTTGCGATGACTTTGATCTCTTGCCACGATTTTCCCGATTCTTGGATTTCCTTTTCCAACGACCTTTTCCAGTTGGTTTTGGGTCTACCACGTCCTCTACTGCCTTGTGGATTCCACTCAAGGGCCTGGCGACAAACTTCGCTGTGTGGTTTCCGGAGAGTGTGACCAATCCATCCCCATTTGCGCAGCTTGATCTCGTTTGCTATAGCCTTCTGTTTGCATTTTTGATGTAGCTCGGCATTTGATATAGTGCGAGGCCACCAAACCTTTAATAAACGCCTTAAGCATTTGTTGACGAATACTTGCAGCTTGTTTGTTAGTTGTTCAGTAACAAGCCATGTTTCGCACCCATATAACAAAACCGATTTCACATTCGAATCAAAAATGCGCACTCTCGTTTTGGTGGATATAACGGATGAAGACCAATAAAAGTTTCAAATAAATATTTAATTACTACCCCATTGGCTGCATTCATGAATTTAACTCGTTGATTGCGACATGTAACAGACAATGTCATGTAGCCGTCCACTTGTAATCGACTTTAAACAGACAATATCACCGATTCGGAGCATTTTAAAAATTCAGACATATTTGAATGACATTGTCCGGTAGAGAATGCTAAATTCTTGACATTGTGATAATGATTTAACGATGAAAAACTCATTTCGGAAAAGTTCATGTAGAGTGCGCTATGTTCATGTTATTTGCATGCTGTTTCATCGATGAATATATCATTTATTTATTTATTTATTTAAATTTCATTTACTGAGCCATTTACTCTCATAAACTAAAATGAATTTCCCCTGTTGGGCCAGTCTACAAGAAATCATCAATGACGGGTGCACGACCATATGAAATCATTGATGACGAATGCGTATTTTTGTATGGCAGTCGTTAACGAAATTTCCATACAAGTGTCCCATATTTCATCAACGACTAAAAGAGCGACAGTTTCCCTTACGATGTCGTTGATGACATAAAGAGCGATAGTTTCCTTTACGATGTCATTGATGACATTCAGGGCGACAATTTTTACATATTTTCGTTGATGACATTAAGAGCGACAGTTTCCCTTACGTTGTCGTTGATGACATTGAGGGCTACAAATTTTACATACTTTCATCAACGAAAACATCAGTGACTTCGTCCAAATATTTTGATTATTGACAATTTTGTGTAAAATTGTGGAAGTATTTATGTCATCGAATGAAATCCTTTTGAAGATGCTGACTAAATCCTAATTTCCTCATGGTGAATACATAGTATGTATATTGAAACGATGAAGGAGGGTTTACGATGTGAATAACCACTAACGAAGATTGTTTGCTTTGTTTCCCTAAGACCTCGATAAATCATCTTCGTCATTTTAATATACTACCTCCAGAGTCCAAATGCATGCGTTTATTCACGAAATTAGGATTTACCTTCAAACTGATTTGATTCGATGACAGATTGATGCTTCCAAAATCCAAACATTGAAAAAAGGCGCCGATAAATCGACAATTAAAACACCAACGGGGACATGTTTTAGCAACATGTAATTTTTTAATAAAAATTAAAAAAATTTATGCTTTTAATGATGAATTTTAAAATTTTTGTTTAAGAAATTAAAATCTCCGCACTCTGAAGTATTTTTGAATTCATTGCCGACATCTTACAAGACTTTGTCATCTATCATGTCCCCAAAGTTCTGAATGTAGTAATTGTAGATGACATAGTCGTTAACGAAAATGTCTTCGACGACTATTGGCCCAACTGGGTCATAATCCACACAACATAACTAAAAGTTCAAGAATTAAAATAAATGAACGAGACCAAGATTATAAGTCCCATGTAGAAAGCAGCTTTCAAATCTCTAGTAGTGGTTACAAAAAAAGAAAGAAGCAGAAAATTATATATATTTTTGATCAGCGTCACCTCCTGAGTCGATATAGCTATGTCCGTCTGTCTGGCCGGCTGGCTAGATGGCTGGGTGTGCGTGCAAAAAAATTTTCTGGGAAAACTGAGCAAGACAATTTAATGAAATTTGGTACGCTGCCTCCGTCGTCAAAGTTAGCTCAAAGGATTGAAAATGAGTGAAATCGGTCAACGGACACGCGTACCGCCCATACAAAAAATATATTCAAAATGCAACTTCTGGAGTATTTTTCACGACAATGCAACCAAAGTACACATAAAAAAAAATAACATGAATTGAAAGCGCAAGCTCTGAAAAAAAACTGGACAAATTCGGACAAGAAGTAGTGGCACTTTCCACATAAGCAAAAGCTTCAAAACTCTATGCTAAAATCATTTTTTGAGGTAATCGAACAAAATCTTACTCAGACACTAAGAACTATAAATGCAAGCTCTCAACAAAAACTGTGTGAAATTGGACAAAAGGGCGTGCCACCTCTCATACAAGCCAATTTTTCAAAATGTTATACTGAAAGAGTTTTTTAAGATATTCCAACTAAATTTCACTCAATTACTAAGGACTATAAATCCACGCTCTGAACTAAAACTAGATGAACACGGACAAGAGGGCGTGGCACCTCCAGTGACGACCAAGTCCTACTTAAATATCTTCAGTACGGTTTTCACTTTTCACAATAGTTTTTCGTTATTCCAATTCGCGCGCCCTTTTTGACTGATTTTAAAGAGTCAAGTGAAAAACTTTGAAAAGGTATTTTTTTGACATTAACTACAAAGCCTACTGTGACAAATTTTTCAGAAGTATCAGTTTATCATAAAATGCGTTTTGGAAGGGTTTTGCTCAGATTTAAGTCTAGTTCTGTTTAGGGCGAAACAGCCTGAGATTTTGTTCGTTCTTAACCAAGCATATTTCTCAAATGCGGTTAATCTTACTGCATCGATACATTCTTTAGAAAATAAATCGAAGGTCCTGAGTATCCTTCAAATTGTTAATGAGAAAATCCTTCTCAGTAGTTGTAGTTCTGGACATGTCTGAACATATTGCTGGTATTGTTACAAAGTTTTTGCTTTTATCACCGATGGGAACACTGTTGTGAGCTTTGTCGTTAGAGAGCTTTCTAGATTTTGAAAACATTTCATTGCTGTTTCGTTTTGAGTTGTCCATGATGGCTAAGGTTATTTTTTATGAGGGAACATTGAGTCACCAATCATCGGCTTATGATTAGAATAGGTTTTAATGAAGGGATCCTATTTTTCAGCTTCCCTCCCATCCCTTATCCTCTTATTATACATGTGTTCGAATTTGCAGCTTCCAATTCTTTTATTGAAAAATTCCAAAAGTAGAACGAGATTGCTATACGTATGATTTATATGAGAGCGTAATATTGTAAATATAGTAAATTTTAAGTTGGTAACTATATTTCGTTCCGCTGTGGTTGCTCGTGCGACTTTTTTTTAATAAAAAAGGTACAGCGGATCTCAAATAAGGTGATTCTGCAACATTTAAAAGCACTTATTTAGGAATAATTGCTTTGCTTTGATTTTTTCAAATTAAACTCCTTAACAACTGAGTTATTTAAACTTCTGCTTTGTTTCACTTCCAAATAATAGATTGGCAACGGTAACCTTAATAATAAAGTGTGGTGCAAACTACATCCAAAAAAACAAAAAAAAAATTTTTATTATTGCTTTGCCTTCTGGTCACGTTTTTGCTATGAGTTTCATTCATTTTACAACCCAAACTAACCTTTTTCTTTTATTCTTACTTGCAGGCACCAAAATGTCACATCGATTTCAATTAATTACCACTGCAACCTGTCTCTGTCTGCTTGCATCAGCAGCGGCACAAAATCTCGACAAATGGTCACGTCAACTGGAAGCAACTGGGCCTGGTCAAGCCGACTCCTTCGATTGGGTACCATTAGCGCAGCCTGTTGATGGCTCAGCTACTTCAACAAAGGATCGTTCTGCAAATGGACGTGTACTTACTTACTCACAAAGTTTTCCGCCTAACGGACGTTTTGGCAACTTACCCAAGACGACCCATAATACACCATCAGCGCAAACGCAAAGTTTTGATTTTCCATACCAATTTCAACGTTTTGCCAATGCACCACCACAATCTCAACCACTACGTCAGCATTCAGCAAAATCAGCTGGCAGCGTACAATCTCAAGAGCCGACTTCACAGTCATTCTTCAAGTTCGAAATGCCATTCCATGGTGATAGTAATCGTCCTGCCAGCGCTCCGTCTAGTTTGCAAACGGGCTATCAGATTCAACATAGTTTCGGTGGTGGAGCACAAGCGGCACTTTTTAATTCGGCGTTGTTTAATCAAAATCCTGTATTTCCGCCTGAGTTCCATCCAATACCACAAAAGCCCCAACAACAGCAATTACAACAAAGGCCTCTGCATCAGCAAAATTTTATAGAAGACACTTTTCCTTTGAAAAATTCGTTCCGCGACACTAAGCCGCTACATCAGGCACAAGAAGGTTTGCAAACTGTTACACCACAGGTTTTCCCCGTTGATCCGCAACCAGAACAAATTTTCGAACTTAATAAGCCCTCATCGTTCCAAGCTCAATCACCATACCATCAGACTGCACCATCTGCTGCACCTGCAGCACCATCATCGGCAACACCCGAAGAAGTACAATTACTATATGTGCCCTACGATACGCTGTATAACCAACAGCGTCCACAGGGTCCAACTCCAACGCAAAATCCTTCATTTGAGGTGAACAAATTCAATTTCAACCAAGGTCTACCAGCAGTAAATCCCTATCAAATCAATCAATTCTACACACAGGATCCGTTGGCGCCACAAGAACCCAACTATTATACAACAAGCACTACCAACCGTCCATTCACGACAACTACTAATAAGCCAGCGGGAGTTTTCCAAAATTTCGCCAGTCAACAATTCAGCACACCCAAACCAAAACCAAAAGCCCATCAGCCACCTCTAGCAATGTTCATTGTACGTAACTCTGCTAGACCAACTCAGTCTGATGTTGTTGTTGCGCTACGTAATGCCAACACAATTTCAGTGCTTGATGCACCAACGAAAACCACGCCAGAAATATTCGTTGGTCCAGCAGGAATGCCGATACCAAGCGGCTATGTTAAGTTTGATTTGCCTTATCTATCGCAACTGACACAGACACGTGATTTGCGTGATGTACCGTTCTTTGTTGCACCACTCAGCTACCGTACACCAAATGGATTTAATAAAATACTGCTTCCTGAACCTCATGTAGGTTCTATTGTCATCAACCGCGCCAAAGATAATAGTGAGCAGACATTGACACAGCAACCGCAAAAAAATGCTGTTTACATTACCCCCGAATCGAATGACTTTAATCAATATCCAAGTTCCA
Organism: Calliopum simillimum; assembly: GCA_951812925.1. Classification (NCBI taxonomy): domain Eukaryota; kingdom Metazoa; phylum Arthropoda; class Insecta; order Diptera; family Lauxaniidae; genus Calliopum; species Calliopum simillimum. The sequence goes on from OX638370.1 coordinate 69,770,032, forward strand.
CACAGCGTACACGTCCAAGTACGCAGCATCGGTACAAGGAACAGCAGCTGCCTACTTCTCCCAATGACTACTATCCTGATATTTTACGCGAAACAGCACATAAAAATCGCCAACATTACGAAGCAACTACACAACGCACCACATCACAGCAGCCTTCCCGTGGCAACAAATTTAACTACTTCTACGATCAGGATGTTATACAAGAGGTTACATCGCCGAAGATAAGTAAGCACGAACGCCCAAAGAAGAAAAGACCACAAAACGTACAAATCGAACAACCAACCTTCACACAAAACATTAAAAATCCATACGCTCAATTCCAACCAATGCCAAACCAGATAGCAAATGACAATTACTATAAGGTGCAAACTACGCGTCCAACAACAACCTCGACAAGCACCACCAGCACATCGACAACGACTACGAGTTCCACTACTCCGGCACCAACATTCTATAACTTTAATACTAGTCCTCAAGTAGAGTTCCAAAGCACAAATGGTCAACTATATCATGATTTTACCACAGCACCTAAGGCACCGGAAGAGTACATACCACGGTTCACAACACGTCCTCCACCTGTGACTACTGCCGAAGAAGAATATCAAATGAAACAATACTTCCGTCAGCAAAATGCTATCCGTAACCGTCCACAATCTGTTGCAACCACAAACTCACCATTCGAACAAATTCAATATACTCCAGTATCCTTTGACTATGATAGACAAACGAACAGTCCAATTACTACACAAAAGTCAACGACCCATAAACAGCGCGTAACCTTCTACACGCCAACTCCCGCACCCACAACACCTGCATATGAACAACCAATTAATACGATACCACCACGCACCCAAGCTGTTGAATATAATACTGAAGAAGTATCATCAACTGAAAGCGCAACGGAGAAGATTCTTCCAAACAATCACCGCCCTTCATATAATCAAAATGAAATACTCGACGGCACTGTTGAATACGAGCCCAATCCTTATCAGTTGCCTTCAGAGTTGCCACCACTAACGCCAAATTTACCCGGACTTGTTAATGACTTACAAGAGAAGGATAAACAAAATGCTTTCGAACAAACCTCTGCTGCTACACCAGCGTACGAAGAGCCGACACGTCCTACCAGACGCCCCACTAATCGCATTCGCAAGCCTGTCGTCGCTAAAGTCTCATCTTCTGTTTCGTATTCAGAGTCTGAAACATCAAGCAAGCGTCCAACACACCGCATAAGACGACCATATGGCACCAGAGGTAGCTCGGCAACAACTGCTTCGTCTGACTCATATACTGGTGATGATGAGAGTACTAGCACAACAACACGACGCCCAGCAATCGCACGCAATCCATTGATACGTAACCCTAATCGCATACGTTATCAGCCTACCCCCGAAGAGAGACAAACATTGCGTATTAAGCCCAAAAAGAAGTACAATGGATCTAACAAAGTTAGCGCAACTGAAGATTTGGAATACCAGCGTGATGTGCTAAAACAAAACTATCCAGTTTTTAGACCTTCTGGTTCATCATCATCATCATCGTCGTCATCATCGTCGTCGCGTCGCCCCACAAGTCCCACAGCAATACCAAGCTCATATAGTTCAGCAATAACTACTGATAGACCAACATCTGAGTCACAGCAAGTATACACTGTAACGCCAAGTAATACCATCGATAACAGTGAACAAGTGTTCCCGGCTGGTTTACTTGAACCAATGCAAATTGCCCAACAATATGGTGACTACTCAAAAGATAACTACGGACCAGGCTATTTCCCCAATCAAGAAGATTTGAATCCGACTGAACCAGTACTCAGAAATGAAATAAGTCCAGTTTATACAACGTTGCCAACAGCTGCACCAACAACAACGACTACAACAGAAGAGCCAGTGGCGACAACAAGCAGACGTTCACCATTTATACGCCGTAATTATCCCAGATTGCGTTCAACGACTACAGAAACACCAACTACAACAACGAGCGCAGCTGAAGAAAGACAAACGGTAAGTGAAGATAGGGGATTTGATGTTAATGAAAATTAATACATATAATATCTTTTAGGCACGCCCACGAATTCCACCACGAAAAGTGATTAAAGTACGAACACGTACACGGCGTCCGCAGCATCCGGCTTCTTCCACTCCTGCACCAGATGAAGAAGCAGAACAGGAGCAAGAGGTCAAGACAAACTATCGCAAGTTGAGTCGTTTTAACCAGGATTTGTATGAAAATGATGTAAGTTGTCAGTCTTAAAACTTTCTCTTTTAAGGAATTCAATTTGTGTATTCGCAGTAACAACCGCATTTGAATGACTTCTCACTTTGACTCTCAGAAAAGCATTTGCCACAAAATCTGTTTCCGTTTGTCACCAAGCTTCAGTAGAAGCTTGAGTTGTATACTACTGACCCAAAGCTTAGGGAACTATTTTTTTGGAAGTTCTTAACATAAGCATTAAGCTAAGATTCAGTTCCAGTGACCAACTTATAGCTGTCAGTTCAACATGCAGACTTTCAAATAATTTTTAAATTAAAAAAAAAAAAAAATACAAGCGCCTTTCTTGGCAAGGTATTCTTACTTTTAGTTGTCTTATCTTGCTCGAGTATTCAGAATAGAATCATCTCGTTTCTCCTGAAAAGTTCTTACAAAAGTTCAAAGCGCCTTTAAATCGTCTTTAAAGAGATGTTTTAATACAGAACTCTAAAACATGGGCCTCCACTTAAAAAATAGAAGAAGTTTTCTCATGGCCAGGGCTCTTTAGACTCTTAATCTTACAACCCCAGCACCTGTGCTGCAATCTTCTATTCTACACACATCAGTGAACCATAGCTTCGAGTCTTGTTTAAAGTTTATGTCATTGTTCCAATACATAGTTTTAAATTTTCAAGAGAAGACATCTCATATTCCAGAAAATGAGCTTCTTTAGTTGGTGAAGGTAAAATTTTCTAAGAGCTCCGCAGGTTTCTTTTTTCATGACTATAAATTGAAGAGGTGTGAGTCCTGTAAGCGTTCGCAGATCATATATCAGCCACATTCTCAAGCATTCTATTCTAAAATTCCTATTAACTTAGTTACTTCGAGCTTTTACTTAGTCGGCCTCATGCATATGCACTATGACTGTATTGTTAGATTAGGGCATAATTTTGGTCTTCGTCCTCATTTTTTTTTATATTTTATTTCGTAGACACCAAGACGTCGCTATAAACAACAATTCCATTTGGATGGACAGGAATCACAATGGTCACCTGCCGTAAAAACAGCAAACAAAAATAGTTTTACTCCAATTGACCCAAAGGACGAACGTCAGGAAAACAAACATAGTTTCGAAAATGAACCCGAGATAGTAACAGTCGGTTCAGAACAAAGTGCAAAGAACGCTGACACATATGAAGTCAAAGTGTCTGCCAACTTGGGATCATCAGGCGGAGAAACTAAAATTAATATGAAGCAACCAAATTTAAAGTAAGTTCCTCGCTTCCTTGTACTTTATTTTACTATTTAACAAACAAATTTTAACAATATCACAATAAAAATTTTTTAGACCCGAGAAATCATTCGCTGAGCTTCTTGAAGAAGTGATGGGAAAGGCTCCCGAAGAACACACAACTGAAAGCGATTTATCTACACGCACTACAGATGGTACATTCTTCGAATCACAAAAAACATCAATTACGAATCGTTTAAACCGACGTGGTAAATGGAAAAAGTTGAAGACATCATCCACGGGAGCAAATAATGGCGAAAGTTTTGAGACGGCTGAATCACAAAACATTGGATCACAGCTGCTAAATTCATTGCGTAAGGGTGGCGAGAAAGAAAAATCAAATGTGGAAAATGATTTACCTCCTGCAACAACGCCATTAAGTGTAACAACAATTGCCACAACTATGCTGCCAGTGACTACAACTCCTACACCACAAACAACAATGGATGAATACGATATGACAACGGCCAGAACATACGAATCGACAACTATGCCAACAACACTACCAATGGATGAAATGTTGGACAACTTAAGAACCACCACAATGAGTTTACCAGAAACAACCGCCGAAGAAAGTGCAACCAGTCGTTTAGGTGAAGATGATCTTGCAAGTGAAGATGATTTGGAAACGCAGCCCAGCCTCTTCTCAGAGGTGAAGCGGCAATTACATGAACTATTTGCCATCGAAGAGAGTGACGATGAGGCAGCGACAGCAGCGTTGGCAGCTGTAGGTAGACGCCGTCAAGAGTATACGAATATAAAACGACCGAAACCAGAACCAACAACGATGGCACCCCAAAATCCAGATGCAGCAACAGAGGCTGCCGATGAAAGTGGAGTGAAGAAACCATTTCATAAAAATCTAATGGATCATGTTGTTTATGCGACGGCAACATCAACAAAAGTGTCATCTGAGACGGAAATTTGCTATAGAGGGCGTTGCATACGTTCGGAAGATTTGCCAGCAAATCATAAGTTAAATTGAATTTCATAGGCGAACATTTGCGGGGGGGATATAGGAAATTAAAAATTTGAAAAAAATACACTTTTCTTCTACCAATCAAAATGGAAATACGAATCATAAAATGGAGAAAAAGTGTTAGCGAACGAAAACGAGCACGAACGAATTTAGCGTTAGTACGTGTTAGTAGTATGCTTATTTCAAGAAAATTAATTAAGTACATATAAACATACATAGATTGTGATCAGAACATTTATCAAAACTTTTAAACGCCCTTAGTTCCATCAACTTAAATGTTTTTTCTACTGATATTGGGTGAAAATTTTCGAGATTAGCCTATTACATCTAAAATTGATGCTTTACAAATTTTTATTTTATAGTATTTCGGTAATTTAAATATATGTAGAATATTCACAGTAATTTGATTTTTAGTCATACAAACATACATTTTTATGTATGTACATACAGCTCTTATTCTCTTGGATGGACAAATAACTCTATAGGACAAAAGTTTTGTCAAATACCGCAAATACACTTAAATCCTTTTTCTGAATTTATCACATACAAATTTATTTATTTTATGGAAATATTTTCTATACAAGCAGATAATATTTTCCGAAAAATATAAGCTTGTATTTTCAATAATATCTGCAGCTAGTGATGACCAAGACCATAGCAGTCTTGGTCTTCGTTTTGATATTGAGTCTTGGTCTTGGTCTTGATCTTGATCTTGCTCATTAAGTCTTGATCTCGGTCTCGAAAAAATTTTCAGAGATATTGAGTATTCAAAATTTCAAAACCATATTTTTCCAAGTTCCAGTTGGGTTTTTAAGATGCCAAAATACAAATTGAGAGATGATTTTATCTTCAAAACGAGAGTGAAACAACTTTTGACTATAAATTACCATAGCAGTCTTGGTCTTGGTCTTGCAAAAATATCAGCGTCTTGGTCTTGGTCCCGCAAAATAACCAAGACCAAAACAAGACTCAAGACCAAGACCTATGTTGCTCATCACTATCTGTGGCAACAAACCAGAGAAGCTATGTCGACGTTTGGAAGCATGGTAAAACAGCTTATTAAACAAATTCATACTGTTTGTTGCCACAGATATACTAGGTATATTTGAATATTTGTCTAGCTTCTAGGAGGATAAGAAATTTTGATAAAATCCATTTAATTTTTTTCTTACTTTTTATCAGGTAAAAATTAAGCTACCAATGCAGAATTGTTTATAAATTATTGGAAAACTATCCATGACTAAAAAATAATTTTCATTTTCATTACCGAAAAACAAAGCAAAAATTTTATAAATGTTACTTAAGGTACACATATGTTACCGTCCGAAGGAAAATGGACCTTATCTTCACTGAAAAATTTAGCAGTATAACTAAAGTAACATAAGAGATAGGTCAATATTGCCAGTTTTCGGTTTAAGGTGGAACTTAGTGCTTAGACATGTTTCGAACATTTTATAATTGACTTGAGGTTGATTCCCGAAATACAAGCAACAATAAAAAGGATATTATGAAACTCCTACCCTTTTGCAGCTTTGAACTTCGATATCTAAAAACTCAAAATGCTTTAACTTCGTAAATTTTTGAAGTTTTCCAGTAATTTTATTCAAAATGTTATGCATTTTAAAATACTTATGTAAAAAAACAGTTTTTGATTTTGTCAAGATAAGGTTCATTTCCCGCTGGCCGGTTCAACTACTTGTAGGGCTACTGAACCGCTTAAGTCATTGCATTACTTTTATAAATAATTTGCTTCATAGCCACCAGATGTTGCTTTTTTTGTCCATAACCAATTCTTTTAATTGTATTAATGTATAATTAGCTTTATACATAAAACAAAAATTAATATTTTTTTTTAAGATGATGTGTTTATGAATATGGGTAATTTCTGAAATACTTAGTATATGAATTTCATCAACCTTAATATACTTAATTTGTTTGGGTTTTTGAATGTTGCTTTCGAAATGACTTACCGATTCATGTCTATTGAATTTTATACTTTTATCTATTTAAATATTTTCTATTATTAAGAAGATAATAATTGTTTTGTAAAAGTTTTCTTTATTCTAAATTTAGTGCATACACATTTCTATTAAAATAATATATCGAATTAAATAAAATGTAAAATTTGCAATTAATTTAAGTTTTAGATTTAAGTTTGTAATATAAAATAATATAATGTAACTTTAAATAAAATAACTTATAAAAAAAATACAAGAAATCCAAGAATCTTAAGAAAGAAAAAAATTAAAATAATTAGCTGTCCCGTAGAAACTTAGGGCCGTTTTCACAATGTCCAGTTAACGTTTAACTGAAACTTTAACTGTAGGTTTGAATAAAATCGTTTTCTCAATGTGAAGTTATTTATTAACTGACGGAAAATAATCTTTAACGTTCAGTTAAATATAACTGGCACAATTCTTTCAGTTAAAATTTAACTGGCAGATGAAATAAATTCAAATATTTTTTGAAATTCATATGAAAAAATTTGAAATGTTTACATTTTTTGAAAACATTTTAAGGGGAAATTTGTTATTTATTCACAATATATATTTAACCATAAGTTAACAAATAGAGTTTTATTGAAATCCAAATAATTTAACGGAAAGTTTATACCCATAGCTTCCGTTAGTAAACTTTAGTTTAAAAATATCTTAACTGGACATTGTGAAACCGGCCCTTAGTGAAATTTTTGTAAAGTATTTCAAATTCGTAATAAATGATTCCAGAAGCCAAGCTTTTGTCAAAAAGATTCTAGTTTTACAAAACTTAATTTCATATTCCTAATTAGCGATCTCAAAAAATCCAATTTACTGACTTCTTGTTGTTTAATATAGTTTTGCACAAAGTGGTCCGTTATTGTGGAACCGCCACACAGTGGTAAAATCGGCTAATCTAATTAGGTGGACATTCGGGAAAAATTGCATGTTAACTATGTAATTCACAAAAGGGCTTTGAATTGTTGTCAGGGATAGTTGAGGAGTAGAGTAAGAAACTCCATTGAGATGGTGATATTATACATTAACACTTGTTCAAATGAGTCACTCTTTCCAACGCAACAAGAGGTACGTAGATTTGTACAAGTGAAGATCGCCGCCAATGTTGTTCTGTCGGCTTTTGAAGTAAGTGGCTGTTTTAAATTTGTTCTTTCTGGATATAGTTAGTAGAGGTAAGTAGAATATACAGATTAACAGATTCTGGAAGGTATTATATAAGTGGGATAAATTAATGACAAATTACGCTCTAAATTATCATAATTTTTGGTTTTTGAAATAATGCAACTTTTGCTATCCAAGCGGGTCCAAAATAAAATTGACATGACGACTTTAAAGTATAACATCTACAGAGTCTGAAAACACTTGAATCACTTCCTAGTAATAACCAATAGCTGAGATATTGAGTTAATTATGTTGCCAATATATATGAGTATTTCTTTGCGTTATCGACCAAGATTCGACTTGACATCTCCGATTTCTATGAAAATTGGTGAAAAGTTAGTATTTGACACATATATTACTGTGGTAAAATGATTTTCCGAAATTCCGAAAATTTTCAAGATGGCGGCCATTGGAAGTTCGATCCAGCCTTTGGATACTAACATATTTGAAAATTTATAGATCCTCGGCTTTTTAACCGATAATAATGGGTTTTTGTAGAAAAGTATAAGCTTTTGAAAAAAATAATTACACTGAAAAAAAAATTTATTTTTGGTCGAAAAAACTCTTTTTTCTTTTTCAAAGCCAATTTGAGGCTTGGAGCACCCTTTTTATTTTTTTCTAAATATTTTTATTCAAAAGCAAATTTTATAACAATTATTTTCTAGCCCTCAAAATTGTGATATGTTTCACGGTTATCAAGTTATGAGTTTTTGAAGTTGCATAATGTCAATATACCACAATTTTGAGGGCTGAAAAATAATTGTAATAAAATTTACTTTTGAATAAAAATATTAAAACAAATATAAAAAGGGTGCTCCAAGCCTCAAATTGGCTTTTAAAAAGAATAAAGAGTTTTTTCGACCAAAAATAAAATTTTTTATTCAGTGTAATTATTTTTTTCAAAAGCTTATACTTTTCTACAAAAACCCTGAGAATTTCATTAAAATCGGTTAAAATGCCGAGGATCTACAAATTTTCAAATATGGGATTATCCATACGCTGGATCAAACTTCCTATGGCCGTCATCATGAAAATTTTCGGAATTTCGGAAAATCATTTTACCACAGTAATATATGTGTCAAATACTAACTCTTCACCAATTTCATAGCGTTTTTTGGGATAATCAAACCAAATTTGACCCAGACACTAAAAATCATAAATGAAAGCTTTCAACAAAAATTGGGTGAAATCGGACAAGGGGCCGTGGTACCTCCCATATAAGCAAAAGCTTCAAAACGCTATATTGAAAGCGTTTTTCGAAATAATCGAACCAAATTTGACTCACACTCAAAATTATAAAAAAAGCTCTCAAAGAAAATTGGGTGAAATCGGACAAGGGGGCGTTGCGCCTTCCATATAAGCAAGAGTTTCAAAATGATATACTGAATAAGTTTTTTGAGATAATCCAACCATATTTCACTCAAATACTAAAGACTATAAATGCGCGCTCTAAGCTAAAACTAGACGAACTCGTACAAAAGGGCGTGGCACCTCCTATATAAGCAAAAGCTTCAAATCGCTATACTCAAAACGTTTTTTAAATAATCCAACCAAATTTCACTTAGACACTAAAAACTATAAATGCAAGTTCTGAACAAAAACTGGGTGAGTTCGGACAAGAGGGCGTGGCACATTCCATACGTAAATAAGCAAAATTTTGAAAATACTGCAGTGTAGGGTATTTATTTTTTGGCCAGGCCAAAAGTTACACCCTTACTAGTTTTAATCTAGAAACAATATAGAAACTTTCTGCATTAGCCGATTTTGGATCCATTTTAGCTCCACATGACCCCTTTTCAAGCTCACCGTGGCTAGAATTGTGTGCATATATTAAATTTTTATCGATTTATTATTAAATATAAATTCACATATTATTAAAAAATATGCCTAATTTTGATTCTTTTTTTTTTTATTTGTCAGGATCATTCCAAGGCTGTATGTTTGTTTTTCCAAAGAAGATAAATGTCAGACTGGCAACTAAATAAAATCCTGCGGCTATGAAAAACACGATTCTCCATTGAGCAGCATCTTTCTAAAAGTAAAAATGTTTATAATTTTCAGAATTTACAAGTTATGTTTTTCTTACCTCATTGGTAACAACAAGTCCCACAACGAGCGGTGCAATCAAACCCACTACATTTGCTCCAAAGTTAAATATACCCATCAGTGGGCCAGCAAAATTTGGTGACAAATCAATAGCATTTACGAATGCACCAAAATACCAGGCTGTATTAAGAGAGACTGCGAGTATTAAAAGCACAACGGTCCAATTTCTTGATTCACCCGTAGTCAAAAAGCCCATTATCACAAGTGCAGTCATTGCAGTCCATTGACTAAATGTGTTGAAGACTTTGCGCGAGGTACTTAGGGTCATCCATTGCTTTCCCAATACCAAACGATTTATATAAATAAATGTAAAAGAACAAATAATACTGAAACAATAGGGACTTGCTGACAATGGACCATTGCTCTTAATGTTGAATTGCAAAATATTATGAATATAAGTTGGAGTTTCAACGATAAGCGCGGTAAAGCCAAAGGCATTACAACTGATTGTAACAAGCGCTGCATAAAATGGAAGACTAGTTAAAATTTTACCCCATGGTGGTTTAAGTGGAGCACCACTGTCATTGCTCTTTTGTTGATTACTAAATGCGATCAATTCTTTTTCATATTGTGATATAAATTTATGATCTGAAGGAGAGTTAGCGCTACATAATAGCCAAAAAACCGACCATATTACGCCAAGTAGACCGATTAAATAGAAATTACTTTGCCAACCTAAAGGCGATGCAGCAATAAAACCACCGGTGCTATAGCAAAATATCGTTCCAAAATGCGTGCCACAATAAATAAAGGCTGCAAGCATTGCACGCTCATTGGCTGGTGCCCATTTCGCAATAAACTGATGTGCTGAAGGAAAAAGACAACCCTGGAATAGACCTTGCACCGCACGCAAACCGGCCATTAGCGGCCAATCGCCAATTTTAGCACTTAGTGGTGTTAGCAAGCTCAGTACAGCACAAACTAAAACACCAATAAAGATCGGAAGCTTAGGACCAAATTTGTTTGCAAAATAACCACCAGGTATTTGAGTTAATGTATAGCCCCAAAAAAAGCTGCTGAATATATACGATTTTGTTTCCTCATTCCATTGATACACCTGTGAATGAATGATATATAAAGTTAAAACCTTCAAACAAACTTGATATGATATTCATATTTACTTCGGCATCAGTGGCGGTAGAATTACGATCAGTCATGGCAACCATAGAGATTGACAGATTAAAACGTTGGGCATAACCAATCGCCATACCCAAAAAAAGCAGGCCGCTTTGCAGAAATCGTATTGGTATCAGTGGTTCTACCAAATAACAAACAAATTTAATTCAATTCCATTTCAATAAGATATTTCACTGTTGCCTTCAAGCGGCAAAAAAGAATATGTTAAAAAAATTTACGATATGTACACATTCACCCTTATCATGTACTAAATTCGATTTGCATTCGAATGAAGATTTCGCTATCGATAAATAAAGATTAAATCAATTCTAAGTGAAAATGGGCTGTGTAATGTCCCAAAAAAAATTCCCTGTGTCTTTAAAAGCGCTTGTTCCTGTAGAAATTTGGAAGCACTTACACGATGATTTTTTGTAAGGCTGCAATAAAAACAACATGGGTTCAAACCCAGCCCGGGCAATTTTTTAAAATTTTTTTTTTTATTAAAATATTTTTTATTCAACATTTTTTTATTTCACTTTTCTATTTTCCTTTCTCTTATTTATTTACTTTTGTTTAATTGAATTGAAACTGATTACACAATGATTCTTTGTAAGCATTCCAATGTCAAATTCTGTTTGAACAATATTTGCTTAATATACAAATTTAATACCTCTTTATTGTATCGAGCGATGGTATAGCGGCCTAACGAGTTGGAAAATGGCTTTATTGTTTTTCAAAATATTCCCCTTGGTTATCAATACACTTTGCGTTCATTCAAACCATATGCCATAGCAGTTTTCCCATTCCTCTTGAGACACCTCCAAAACATGATTTTTGAACGCTTCAACTGCTTCTTCGGTGCTCGTAAATCGTTGACCACGCAGTTTACCTTTGATATTCGGGAACAAGAAGAAGTCATTGATTGCTACATCAGGACTGTATGGAGGTTGAGTCATCAATTCGATGTTTTGACTGCTTAAAAATTCACCTGTTTCACGAGATGTGTGAGAGCTCGTCTTCGGAGGTTGATTTTACGAATTTCTCCAAAGACTTCCGACAAACAAATGGTCGTGTACACGTACCATTCAGAATTGACCATCCTACGTTGCTCAAGCGGAACAGGCGACCATTTGCTTCGCTGTACTTCTTCCACGAACAACTTTTGTTGGATTTGGCTCGCTTTGGAATACCCACACGGTCGATTGTTGTGTTGTTTCCGGCTCATACGCATATATCCATGATTCGTCACCTATCACAATCTTCTTCACGTTTTTTGAAGCACCACGATCCAATTTTTTAATCATTTCCTTACACCAAACGATGCGAGCCTTTTTTTGAGCGATTGATAAATTATGGGGCTACCAACGAGAACAAACGTTTTTTATAACTAAGTGTTCATGCAAAATCAAATGTATTGGAGTAAAACTAATGTGCAAAGATGCTTCTATCTCACAATATGCTACATGACGATCTTTCATTATCAGTTGATGCACTGCATCGATGTTTTGTGGCACAACAACCGATTTTGGACGACCTTCGTGGAATTCGTCGGTGACCGAACTCCGACCACAATTGAATTCATTTTACCAACCATGTACTATGGTTTTTGATGGTACAATACATAGAACTGAGTTCATCGACACATTCTTGTTGAGATAATCCACGTCGAAAGTTGTGAAAAATAATCCAATCCTTCTCTTGAAATTTCCATTCCTTGGCCAAATTGATTTTCTTAACTCACTGGAAACAAAACAAAGCACTTGTACATCAAAACGTTGTGAGTACGTTTTTGCTAAAAAATGTCAAACTTTATTATGGTGTTGCCAAATTTTAGCTATTGACATTAGTGTTGCCAGTTCCCGAAATATGACTAGTGCCCCTCGTAAATGTAAGTAAAAATAATATATTTCTATCTATCACACGGACGGTCGTGGATTCAAATCTTGGCGCTGGCAGTTTTTTTTTTTTAATATTATTGAAAAACGCTTACTGCGTAAGGCTGCGGTAAACATAAGCGCGCTTACATCCTATGACATGCAATGTTAAAAAGAAAGAATAGTTCTTACGGAGCGGAAGCGCTTATTGGTGAAAAACGAGGGTTTTTGAAGCACTTCTATTCCCCTTGGGTTACCTTATGTTATTTATCAGTGTGTAATAGTTCAGAATGTCTTGAGTTTAGAAAAATTGCAGTTTTCGGTTAAAAATGTTATTCGCATCAAACACAGTAAATGTAAAAATGTATGTGTGTTCACTCGAATCAAGTAAGACGAAATCATCATCATAACTCTGAAATATTGAACACAGATAAATAAGATAAGGTTAGTGAGAAGCACAGTGAGAGTTTTTTTGAGGACGTTACATCATCTATTTCCACTCTGAATTGATTTAATCTTATTTACTTTGAAAGCAAAATGCAATTTTTTCAAAATTCAAGAGATTCCGTTCCGTGGTAATATTTTTGTGGGCTTGATTTCGTAAATGGTGGTACATTGGAAAAAAAGGCGAATGTCTTACCTTTAATTTTGGATTTCATTTTTTGAAAAATACTGTGTTCTTATCGTGAACTTTTTTAACGCACACTTTTCTGTCAAAAAAAAAAAAAAAAAAAAAAAGAAACCATAGTGCGACAACAAATGGATCCGACTCTTGTCTGAATTAAGTAACTCACTTTCTTCTCCGGATTCTGAATCCTCCTTAGCACCGCAGCATTTTGAACAAGAAAACATTTTCAGCAACGTTGAAATTTGTATAATGCAGAAATTTTTCAATCACAATAAACAATTAAAAACAGCTTTTTCGTATTTTCTTCATACAAAAAATTATTTTTGACAGCAAAGGCGTTGTTATATAATTAGTTTTTAGGTGAATATGCTACGCCCTCGCAATCGGAAAAATCCTTGCTGATCTTCTTCATGAAATATTAAATTTTTACTTATTTATTTTGTCATTTCAGTAGAAAAATATGTTTACGTATTACAAAAAAAAAAAAAACTTACTTTAACAGATTCAGCCATTTTGAGTGAAAAAAAATTATTATACCAATAGATCTTTTTGCCAAAAGTGTGTTGTATAGAAATGCTCTTAGACTGAAAGAAACGAACCATTTCAAACACCAAATTTCTGGACATAACAATATAGATATTAAAAATATCACAACAGATTATTTACCACCAACAACACGGTTCGACAGGAAGTTTTCAGTTAAATTTGTATCCAGGGACTACTGGACATCGCATCACCTAGACCCACCAAATGAAATAAATATATACACAGATGGTTCGAAGCAAGATGAGGGGGTTGGCGCTGGATTTTTTGTACTCAACTCCAATACTTGCGAATCCTACAATCTACCTACTGACTGCAGCATTTTTCAGGCAGAGGCAGTTGCGATTCAAAAATCCGCAGAAATTTTAGTAGGAAATATTTCTTATGAAAAAAATAAACATCTACGTTGATAGTCAAGCAGCTCTTAAAGCACTTAAAAGCAACACTAATAATTCTAAAACGGTATCAAACTGTTACGAATCTTTGCAAAGCCTGAGCAATAACTCAGTACGATTACATTGATTTCCTGGACACTGCAACATTGTGGGAAATGAAAGGGCTGACGAGCTTGCTAAACAAGGTGTGCAGTTACTCAATGCTCCCTTGATTGTAGAAGTACCACTTAAGTTTTACTATACGCAAAAGACTAAGCAACTAGAAATTTTAGCGGAAAATAGATGGCTAATAAATACAAAAAAAAAAAACGGCCAAAAAATTCTTGCCCCTTTTACAATAATAACAAAACTACATATCGTCGACTTAGTATTATTTTGCCGTAAACGCCACTTCGTTGAAAAAGCAAAAGCAGATAACTTGTGCTCGTCTCTACACAAGTTAAGTGCTTTACGGCAAAATAATACTCAGCCGACGATATGTACTCCCTCTTAGCGAAATTGATTGCAGACTGTTGATTGGTGTTACAACTGGACACTGCACTATAGGTCAAAAAGGAAATTTTTTTTTGCCAAAATTCATAACGTCCATATTATCATGGTGACCAACTTCAAATGAAGTTTTTATGTTGACTTTAGACTAAAAAAGCAATTCTGAAAAAAATCTTAAGCCTTGTACTACCGGGTCAAAAATGGTACGTAATAAATTGTCTAAATTTATATCACATGCCAACAAGGTTTTGTTGCCAAGCATTTCCGAAGTAACTTCATGCGTAAAATCCGAATCCGTGGTCAGAATTGACCAACCACCTCAGGATTTGGAGATATTTGTGGTCAAACTCATAAAAATGGCCATTTTGGCTATTTTTGAGGTTAGATGCAAACGGCAAAAAATTTTTATTATGTTTTTTTCTACATGTATCTCGTAGATGTCAACAATAATTTGTTTAAAAGTTATGGGCGATTTAAGATGGCATCTTGAAATCCCATAAAATGGGTAAAACGACACGACTTTTCATTGCATGACAACATCGTGGATCTTTAATAACTTTTGAAGAAAGTATTGTATAAAACATTTTAAGAGCTCGTTTTGAAGGTAAAAAGTGGTAAAAAAAAAATTTTGAGCAGTCTACAACTAACCTCAAAAGTAAAAAGTACTATTGTAATTTTTCGTATATTAACCACAAATATCTCTACACGGAGAAAAATACGCATCATAATTTTTACTCCACTCGGCTAGTCGAAAAATTAAAGTAAACAACACTAAATTTCAAATATAATTTACCTAACGTAAGAACTATTCGATGGGTCCCTAACGTCATATTTACAAATAAAATGTAGTTTAATAATAAAGGAATATTTACTACAAATTTCCTACATTTGACTTTATGTAAAGTAATTTATACTTTCAGAAAAAAAATGTATGACCATTTTGAATTTATAATTCTAGTCAAAATAACTTTATTTTTTTCACGCACAAAAATGAGTGTCATAATTGCCACCACACTCGAGTAAGGTAAATATCATAAAAATATAGAATCATTTTGACTTTTATAATTTTAGTAACAATTTCTATTTTTGGACAAACATTTTCTTTGTATACAAATTTTTTTGCTTCTACATCACATACTTACGTAAGCAGCCCAGGGGAAACGTATCTGACTATCATACGGAAGGGCCAGGGTTCGTACCCCGGCGCCGGTCAGATCAGTTAATTTTTTTTTTTGTTTTTTTTTTTTTTTTTGTTGTTTGAACTATACAGTAAGGTAAATATCACACCAATTTTTTCATAAAAATTACTAGGAAACATATCGATACCTTAGAGCGCTATAGTCCTATCTCCATTTTTTCAATTGTTGGGAAATGCAAAAAGAAAATTTCAAACAGTGGTTATTTAGAATTGACTACTAATTTGATATAACGATACATGCAATAAATTTTAATAAAATAAAATAACATAAAAAGTCATGAAACGCGTAGAAAACACAAAAAAAAACGATTTTTTTTTTAATTTTTGGTTCCGACATACAAGAGCCGACCCTTGGGCGTAACAAAATTTGTTCACTAAAATGTCGCAAAATGTCATGAAACGCGAAGAAAACACGAAAAAACGAAGAACGTTTTTTAAAAATGCGAAGTATTTGAATATTCAGTGGAGATAGGACAGTGCGCTCTTCAAAAAATTACAGTTTGGAGATAGGATATTTCTTAATTATCGAATATTTTGGTATTTTAGTGGTATTTTGACATCACACAGTTTTCCACACGGTAGAGAACCCCACAATCATGCTATAACTGCAAAAATCTCAAAATCGCAAAAGTGGAGATAGGACTATAGCGCTCTAAGATATCGATATATTCTGAATTGACTAAAATAGTAAGGTAAATCTTACTTTGGTGTGAAGTGGTCACTATTCTGATTTGAAATTCTGGTAAATTTTATGAGAAATAAAGTAGCAAGTACTATTTTTTTTCTCCGTGTATTTTTCAAAAAAACCTAATGCAAAATTTATGCGCACTTTTACCCAAGTTCCTTAGATTAGCAGCATTTTCTAATAAGAAATTGAAAAACAGCTTCATCGTTTTCTTTTTTGTCTCTCTTTTGCAACCAGGGGGTCGATTCTGGTTCAGTGAAAAGTCGAAGTGAAAATATTTTTATCACTGTCGAATTTGTCAGTGAAAACTTTTGCTTGAGGTGTAAAAAAACTTTTCACATTTTTTAAAATTTTGAACAACAAGAATCGCTTTTACGGTGAAGTGATAAAAAATCTTTTCACTTCGACTTTTCACTGAACCAGAATCGACCCCCAGATTTCGAATAAATCGGAATTACGGAAGAAAAGTTATCTGACAAAAAAATTCATTAAAAAAAAAAAAACGGGCAAAATCGGGCCCCTATATTTCTAAATAACATTAACTATAGCAACGTTTTACTAGTTTTGGGTTTCTTAGGACTAACAAATTCCAACAAAATTTTAAAAGCTTACATGAAGTTCAAAAATTAAAAATAAAAATATTAAATGTCAGGTGTCTAATTTGAATATTATATTTTTCCACTGAAAACCAAAATATATTTTAATGTTTTGACCTAACAGTACAGTCAAATTGTACGATGACCGAGAAAAAAATTGCGCACTGCAATTTTTCTTGCTTAATGTTTTTAGGACCAATAAAAAGGTTAACGTCAAAAAGGTGACCTCCCCACCCTTGCGTATTAGCCACCATCTTGAAATATGTTTGGTTCAATTTATCTCGTTTCCTGTTGGTTGAACAGAAAAAATTTTAAACAAAAATTACGGGCAATAAAATTCTACGTTTTTTTGATCTGGGACGCGATATCCATAAGTTGATATTTTGAGCGGTAGAGGCCGCCAAAGTTAACACCCAGTGGGTCAACATGGAAAAAAACCGATTTTTTTTAACTTTGGCGGCTTCTACCGCTCAAAATATCAACTTAAGGATATCGCGTCCCAGATCAAAAAAACGTAGAATTTTATTGCCCGTAATTTTTGTTCAAAGTTTTTTCTGTTCGACCAACAGGAAACGAGATAAATTGAATCAAACATATTTCAAGATGGCGGCTAATGCGCAAGGGTGGGGAGGTCACCTTTTTGACGTTAAGCTTTTTTGGTGGTCCTAAAAACATTAAGCAAGAAAAATTGCAGTGCGCAATTATTTCTAGGTCTTCATACTTACATTTTTAGACAACTTTACTGTACTATAAATTGCGTTATACATAACATCATCAATTTGATTCATTTTCATTTTAGAAAAAAACAAATTATTTTAATCAATTTTTATTAATTGAAAAAATGAGTTAAAATTAAAAAGCAAATGCATCAACTTTGACACATCGCTGAAGAACGGAAAATTATTTTTTCCCAAAACAAAAAACACTTTTGTTTGTATTGAAGTATCATCTGTTACACTGCATCAACAAAAACTCAATAGCAATACTGGTAAAAATTTAATTTTGGCCAAAAAAGTGTTCCTTTTGACCTATAGTGCACTGCCATATTGGACACCATACATACGGGATGGGATTATTATCAAACAACTGGTGCAGAAACTGTTCCGAAACCGATGAGGAGGCAACGGTAGAGCACGTCTTTTGCTATTGCCCGGCGCTAACTAGACGCAGAATGGCTACTCTTGGGCAGGCTCTATTCAGCTCCATTAATAAGATAGCTGGAACAGCATTATCGAAACTAATGAATTTTGCCTTAAAAACTGAAACCTTCGATATAGATGAAAATCATGAAACCAGAACACTGCTATTCTCCTAACAGAAACGAGTTTGTGGTAACGCTATGGACCTAGTTAGTCATGTGAGGTTTTTGCTCTCGCAATTACCGCCACCCTAACCTAACCTTACATGGACATTCATAATCAAAATAATCATATATTTGGTGATTATTTTAATCATGAAATGAATGAGCAAACGATGCCACTTCACGAAATCAAACAGAGTTGTGTTGTAAAATATTTCACAAAAAAAGAGTTGTGTAGTGAAATGTTTCACAATTTGTTGCTTTTGGCAGTAAAATAATACAGTTTTCGTTAAGAAATCTACGAGATGGATGAAATAAGTGGTTAATAGCAATCTTTGCATCAATACCAATAAAATTTGAGAGACCAAACAAACTCACAGTTTGACACAAATTTGTCACATGAAAAAATAATACAAAAAAGTGTTGAACTAAATAGCATTAAAAAAGCAGTAAAATAGTACTAGTAATCTAAAATCACATGAATGTGAAAAAAATATAGTTTTAATCATGAAGCAAAAAAATTCATGATTATTTTGATTATGAATGTCTGTGCAAATTCTTTCCAATTTTGAAAAAGGCGTTTTTTTTCATTAACAAAAAAGCGGAGTATTTATTAGCCATAAAATTTGACAGGATAGGTGAACGTAATGACTTCTTCTTAAAAATCCACTACGACATACTACATCGATATAAGAGCAAAGCTCTGATATATCCTAAGCTAAATAACAAAAAAAAATATATAACAAAAAAGGACTTGGCTTGTTTATTAAATACACACACACATATTGGATATTAAGGTTTTCAAGTTGAGTTTTACATTTTATTAACTTAATTTTGACTCTCCTTTTTAGGATCATTCCATGGTTGTACATTTGTTTGTGCAAAAAAGATAAACACCAGACTGCCAACTAAATAAAATCCAGCAGCGATAAAAAATACGATCCGCCATTGAGCTGGATTTTTCTGAAATCAAGAATTTTTGCCAAACTATAAACAATACAATTTTCAAAGTCTATCTTACCTCATCGGTAACAACAATTCCTACAACGAGTGGGGCACTCAAACCCACTACATTTGCACCGAAGTTAAACACACCCATTAGTGCACCAGCAAAATTTGGCGACAAATCAATAGGATTTACGAATACGCCAAAAAAGCACGCTGCAGTTGTCGAAACTGCGATGACTAACAGCAGAATGGCCCAATTCCTGGAATCACCTGTTGTCAAGAAGCCCATTACCACAAGTGCAATTATTGGAGACCACGTGCCAAATGTATTAAAGACTTTGCGTGAAACATTATGTGTCATCCATTGCCGACTCATTACCACACGATGGATAAAAAGAAATATGAAAGAAAATACCATACTGACAAAATAGGGTATTGCTGACAATGTACCATTACTCTTAATGTTGAAGCGTAGTATGTGATGAATATAAGTTGGCGTTTCAACGAGAAGCGCAATAAGGCCAAAGGCGTTGCAGCTGATTGTAATAAATGTGGCGTAAAATGGAACACCAGTTAAAATTTTGCCCCATGGTGGCTTAGGCTTAGCACCACCGTCAGAGATCTTTTGTTCATTGCCAAATAATATTTTTTCTTTTTCAAAGTCGGTTACAGATTTATGTTCTAAAGGTGAGTTGGCGCTAAATAAAAACCAGAAAACAGACCATATCACGCCAAGAAGACCGGTTAAATAGAACATACTTGGCCAACCAAGTGATGCAGAAATAAAACCACCTGCGGTGTATGTAACAATCGTTCCAAAATTTAGGCCAGAATAAATTATAGTTGTAAGCGTAGCACGCTCACCGGCTGGTGCCCATTTTGCAACAAATTGATGTGCTGAAGGAAAAAGACAACCTTGAAATAGACCTTGCACCGCACGCAAAGCGGCCATCAGAGGCCAGTCACCGATTTTAGCGCTGAGTGGTACAAGCAGGCTCAGTATAGAACAAACTAAAATAGCAAAAAAGATGGGAAGCTTCGGTCCAAATTTGGTTGCAAAATAACCACCAGGTATTTGAGTTAATGTATATCCCCAAAAAAAGCTGCTGAATACATACGATTTCTTCTTCCCATCCCAATCATATACCTGTGAGTGAAAGAGAAAGTTAAGTCTTCAAATATACTTGATATGATATTCATATTTACATCGGCATCAGTATCGGTAGCTTTACGATCAGTCATGGCAACCATAGATATTGAAAGATTATAACGTAGGCCATAAGCGATTGCCATACCCAAAAAAAGCAAACCACTTTGTAAAAATCGTACCGGTATCAAGGGTTCTATTAAATAAGAAACAAATTAATTTTTAATCGATTTTATTAAAGTGTAATATAAAAGAACAAATCGAAAAATTTGATCCGGATGGGAAGACTTAAGACCGACCATCTAGAAGCATTTATATTTAAAGTAGGAAGCGCTTTTTGTAACATCAACCCCTCCAGAAGAGTTTTTCACGATAAAATTTCATTGTGCTTAATAAATGAACCCTCTAACGCCGCACAATGGCGGATAATAAAAAATTTTGCAGCCAAAATTTGCGTACTTTTTTACGTAGAATCCGAATCCCTAATAAAAAATGGGGGTTTTTATTTAAAGTTATGAACTTGGCCCCTCCCCACCCCCGTCGGGTTTTAACAGGGGGTCAGATTTCACATTGTTGAATAGATCTGACAATTATTGGACACGTTTTTTTTACATTTTTTGATTCAGCTTTCAGTTTCTTAAATATTTGGCCATTCCGGGATTTTCCTAACAATGTGTACGTAATTTACAGAAAATCGAACTTCAACAAAACATTATATTTAAACCTGACAATCAAATCTAAATGAAATTTGGGGTCGAAAAAATAAAATGGTGGAATGCAAAAATTGCAGCACTCATTTAAATCCCAGCATGAAATTTTAAAAAATGTCCGGAGTGGAAAGGAACGACGCACAGTATCGCGAACCCATATATAGAGCGGCCAAAACTAGTAAATGTTATACGATTTTGATAAAATTTTGCACAGTGATGCTTTTTGTTAAGACTATGAAAATTTTAGAAAATGGGCGTGGGGCGCCTCTTTTTCTTTTTTACGCCTACTCTCAGTACGAAAGTATTATTATAGGGTGATTTCTTTAAAGGTTTTTTATACAATTTAAAAGGTTAAATGCTGCTTGAATTTACGATCGGATAAGAAGAAAAAAAGTTATAGCAGTTATAACTTTAAATAAAGTAAAAAAGAGACTCTTACTTAAAAATATTGAATTTAAAAGCTAAGCAATTAAAAAGATGAAAATTTAAAATGGTTTTGATCTATCCAGATCGGTGAAGAAATAAAAAAGTTATGGACGTTAGAGTTCAAAGTTAATATGATATATTTACAATTTTGGTACCCGCTCGTTTTAGAAAACGAAAAAAAGGACTCTTAAAAATTACTTATCTCAGTCAATTTTTATGCTAGAAAGATGTTTTAAAAACCAAAATGTGCGAGCAAAATTGCATCAACTTTCGTAAAAAAAATTTTTTTCCGACTAACAGTTTTTCGGTTATTTGTCAAAAATTACTTTTTTGATCTTTGACCCCCAAAAAGGGGAGCTAAGCCCCCTGTTGTAAAGTTACTATGGTCTAATAAACAACTGTGTCAAGTTTCAAGCCCGCAGCAATTTTTTTCTTTAAGATATTTAATTCTACTCTCCATAGAATATTAATTTTTAATTGAATTTTAATCGAGGTCACGTTAGAAAATTAACGAGTAACGACCTTGTATATAACGGCCACCCAATAAATATACTAAAATGAAAAATTTTTCAATTTTCATGTGTAGATAGAGGATATTGCATTTCACAAAATCGATTCTTGTAGATAGTGAATTTCTTTAAATGGAAAAAAGTAGCTCTGGAAGCAAATTTTTCGTTTGGAATTAATATCATAGATGCCATTTGTCTCAATGAAGGTTTTACCATCAAAAACTTATTTTCGTGAAAATTGTAGATAGAGGGTATTGAATATAAGCCGTCGATTTATTCTTTCTTTACAAAACTCTAAGATTACGGGGCTCGCATAACTATGCTATTAAGATGTATTAATTTTTTTTTTTTTTTAATTTCTTTTAGTTCAAGTATACTTAACAATATGCCATCCTTGATGAGTTTATATTTTAGACTTTAACTACGACACTGTACGACTGCCAAACCTCCGGCTAAGCGCTCCAAGTCATCTACAGCCAAATCATCGGCTGAAAGCGCCAAGGCAAATAGCTCAGCGTCATCGGACGAGAACCTGTACGACCTGGACTTCTGCATCATTAGTTTGAAGCTGTTGCCGCGCAACACCCACATCGACAAATATAACTAATGCGATCCACTTAAAATGCAAGCCAATTATCTTACTTGCATGCATTACACTTCAGATGCTGAATTTGTGTTAGTGAATGTTTCTAAAATAAATTAATTTTGCTTTTTTCTATTTTTGACTATTTTTTTTATTTGCAGCCAATTTTCTAATGGTCCCACAACCGATCCAAAATTTTCTTTTTGTCAAAAATGATCACTTCACTAATTTTTTTAAATAATTTTTTCAACTGACGGAATTAATTTGCTTTCTTCACCAGTAGTTAGCTAAGGTCTCTAACTTTCCATTGATACTTACTTATACGTCTGCATATTATACACTTGGTCAAAAGTGATAAGTTGAATTCAAAAAGATGCCCACAAACGACACTCGTCCCTTACATATTATATTTGTGTGGAAAACAAAAATTTGCTTGGAATTGTGCTCCCACCTTGGCCATTCCATCCTGTATCTTAATGTTCTAGCTTGAATGGACAATATCTTAAAAACTACAGAACTTACAGGGAATTAAATTGCAGATTCTATAAAAAGTTTAACAGAGTAAATTTTTAAAACTAAAAATTTTCTACATTCAGGACTACTTTAGTTATAAGCATTTCTTGTATTTGGTGGCCCCTAATGAAATTTAGAAATGTTCCTTGTGTGATTTTATGATGACCTTGGAGCAACAAGTTTTATTGAAAATTAAGATTCAGAATTTTACAGTGAAATTTTAAAAAACGTTTCTTGTGGGTATTTTAGCTAAAACAACAAAATGTGGTTGATTTTAGGTTCCAGATTTTATTTTTTTATATATCTTGATTCAAGCCCAAAAGTTTGATTTATTGAACAACCTATTCTGAGCATTTTGAGATCGTTATACAATAAAATAAAAACCGCATCAAGCCTAGATTTTGTATTAATCAACGCAACCACTAAATAACTTTCATAACTCACTTTTCTGACACACTCTTTTAGATTTTTGGGCGTAATGATGGAATCTCCAAAAAAGAAAAAAAATTTATGGTGGGTAGAAATCGGTAGAGCACCGAAAAATGTTAGATTAATGGGACTATTCTAAACAACTTTTTTCACTGACATTTTTTGAAATTCGCAAAACCAACGGAGTTATGTGAGCCATTAATTTCGAAAGTGGAATGACGAAGCAAAAGTTATGTCATAATATAAAATGGCTGACATTTTATTCGAAATGAATAAAATTGAACTTTTTTTTTACAAAAAGTTAATTAAACACAAAGATATCCTAACCTAAAAAGACACAAAAGTGCAAAAAACCCGTTTTGACAATATTTCGGTCTACGATATCTCTTAGAAACATTAAGATATCAACATAATTTAAATTAGATTTTAAAGGAAAAGATTGAAACTTTCAAGTATTTAAGCCACATTTGACGAATAAATGATATATTACATATTTATATAGCTTCAAAAAATGGCAAAAAACGTTGTTTTTTTTTGGTCTTTAGGTTACAATATCTCATAAAATATACACGATAGAGCAATTCTGAGGTTGGATTCGCGTTTAGCATCGCAAAACACATCGATTGTGATTATTTTAATTTTTGTTTAATGTAGTTAAAAAAAATTTTTTTTCTTTTTGTATGGGAAAATGCCCCAATTGGAAAAATCGAGATATTTTCAAAAAAGGAGCAGATACGATTTTCTCCATGGTAGATATTGCTTCTACATCAAAAAACAAAACTTTTGGTCGAAGCAGAATTTGGTGACATTTTAGTCCAACTTAAATGTTGTTGAGGCGACCCGTGTAAATTAGTAAGGGTGTTACCTTAAGCCTGCCCAAAAATAAAATAACTTGCACTGTAGTATTTTGAAAATTTTGCTTACACGGGGGGTACCAAGAATTGACCGATTTAAGCAAGTTTTTGCTCAGATCATGCACTAATTATTCCAAGTATCTCTCCGAAATTTGATTTCATTACCTAAAATAACGCTGGCATAAAAGAATTACGTAAATTTTGCTTGTACGGTATATGCCACGCTCTCTTTTTCGAGTTCGCCTTATTTTTTCTCAGAGCTAGCATTTACTGATCTCAGTGTTTGAGTGAAATTTGGTTGAATTATCTCATACAAGTTTTCCACTCTAAGTTCAACCTTTCGCACACCAAATTTATCTTTTTTCAATTCAAATTCAACTGTTTCCAAACGAACTCAACTTTTTCCAAAACAAATTCACCCTTCTCCAAATCAATATTTACCTTTGCAAAAAACACGCCATGGGTCATATATCGGTTTTTCGATAGGTATTAATATAATTTCGTCCTTTAAATGGGGGCTGAAATACCGTCTCTTCAAAGGATCACAGCTCGGAAAGTAAGAGCCTTATTGGAAAAGTTCGAAAGTATGTTTTGATAAGGAAGATTGTGTCTATTTGATGCTTTTAAAAAAAAAAAAGACTTTCACCTTTTCCAAATAACTCCTTTGGTTATGTTAATAGAAAAAGTTTTCAGATTAGTCCCAGAAGTCTCACATTTTTCGTTGTTCCGATTTCTACCTACACTGTATATGTTCTTTTTTTTGAATTAAAAACGGCTCACAGGATATTTAAAAAACAGGAAAATGCAAGAATTCTTGATGGCACAATCATCCAAAGTCCTAGCCCACGATAATGCAAAGAATGTTTATTCAGTATACATAAGTACATCCATTTCTGACAAGTATTCGATTTCTAGTGTTCGCCTTTGTAGTAAAAAAATCAGACCTTGTAAGATCTTGTAAAATTCTTATGTTAAGCCGATGCTTTCCTTTATTAGGTAACCAACTCACTTTCTTCTCCAGTGTCTGATTTCTCCTTATCACGAATCATTTTAGCAACGTCAAATTTTTACAAAGCAGAATTTGGTTGACAACGAATAAAAATCTGTTTTTTTTTCTTTCTTTTCTTAGTTTTTGACAACAACAACAAAGCTTATTGTCCCAAACCAGAGACATACGTATATGTAAGTACAATTCATTTATCGAAAAAAAATGTACCTCATCTCTATGTGGGGCATGGCGTTAGGGAATAACGCCCAAGGAAATAACGCCCAGAAAAAAAACGGAATATCAGATGTAATAAAACTCAGTTTGCTTACGAGATATAACGAAAATCCACATAATTCAAGGTGCAAAATTCAAACGACCTTTTCTCGAAAACTAGAGCTAACTTAAACAAACTGAGCCAAATGGTCTCTTATTTTGGCCTATGTTTTCACCCCACAGCGTCAGATCCGAGTAAACTTTTGACGACAGAATTTTGTTCCACAGTGGTATTCTCATCGATTAATTTACCATTTTGAAAGCATGAACATTGGAGGTGAAAAGGTACGTATTTCACAACAAAAAATAGCTATGAATAAAAACATCGACTAAAATAATAAGATCAGATTGTTTACCGAGCAGGAATAGCTCTCCAGGTACTGTTATTATAATAGTATGTGAAGATGAAAATCATAAATACAAAAAATATGTCTAACTTTATATCCAATCAAAACAAAAAATTTGCAAAAGTTGTCACTACGAATTTTTTTTCTAAAAAGAGATTTCGCTTTATTGTTTTGTACTCCCCCGCTACCGCTTTAATCACAATTTTTCATTTTGAAACAAAACAATGCTTGCTGTGTACAAAATAAATCTTTTCCGAAAACACCTCACATTGCGCTACCTTCAAAAAAGGGTTAAACTAATTATAGTAACTGCTCACTAAATGCACAGCTCAAATATTAGACGTCAAACATCGCATCAATGTTTTTATGGCTTTTCCTTAAACTCACATACATTTTCTTCTTCTATCAATCACTTGCAAATTCATATTCAATCGTACTTGCATACGAAACAATTACACTGTTCGACAATTTCGAACTTTTTTAAAAACACATTAGAAAATCCAAAAAATTCTTAAAGTGACGTTAAAAAAAAAATACCGTTTCTCGTGGTTTTTCTCCAGCACGTCACATTTTTTTTAATCGATTTTTGAAGTTTTTTTATCCACTGTACATGAAAAAACCAAAAATACCGCATTCTTGTGTTAAATCGATGAATTTAACTATATGATCCTTACATCTGAAGTGTATCATGTGTTTAGCAAACTTATGGAGGATATTGTGGGGAATATTTTTGTATAAAATTTGAACCGTGTGGGTAATTTTTGCCCTTTTCTTAAAAAGGTACAAAAATGACACCCAAAACAGGGAAATATTGAGTCAGTATGTACTACAGAAATATTCGTTATAAAATTTCACTACTAGTTTTTGAACTCGTAGAGGTCGAAATTTGAGCCCGAAACCAAAAAAAATCGTTAAAATCACAGTGAACAGTGTTCACATTGCATATTAATTACATCCTTGACGCGCTTATCTTAAGTTTTAAGAATTTTTCGTCTTTGGTAACTCGAAGTGAAATTTTTTGTAGGATATTTTTGCAAAAAAATTTAACCCATTGTGTCTCAGTTTTAAAAAAAGGGGTCAAAAAGACCCATAAAAACAGGATATAATAGGTTAATGTATTCTAGGAAAATGATCCTTGTGTGATTTCGTTATGACCTTGTGAGAACGAGTTTTGTCCAAAATGTAGTTTTACAGTGGGGTGAAATTTGGAAATATTTATTGTTAGAGCTGCTTACTGATTCAAACGATTTTTTTGCTTTCGGGATAAAATTTTGCTTTTTTAGTGTTCAGCAACTAGTAGTGAAATTGTATAGCAAATATTTCTGTAGTACATACTGACTCAATATTTCCCTGTTTTAGGTGTCATTTTTGTACCTTTTTAAGAAAAGGGCAAAAATGATCCACATGTGGGGGTTGTACAGGGTTAAAATTTTCTACAAAAATATTCCCTGCAATATCCTGCATAAGTTTGCTGAACAAATGATACACCTCAAATGTAAAAATCATATATTTAAATTCATCGATTTAACACAAGAATGCGGTATTTTTGTTTTTTTCATGTACAGTGGATAAAAAAAACTTCAAAATCGATCGTACTGGGGAAAAACCACGAGACACGGGTATTTTTTTTTTTTAACGTCCACGTTAAGAATTTTTTGGATTTTCTCATGTGTTTTTTTTTTTTTTTTTTTTTTTGTGTCGAACACTGGTGGTCAAAACATTTTTTAACCCTCAAGTTACGTCACTCTGAAAATTTTTGTATTTTCTTGTTAAGGATACTTTTCTAATCATATAAAAATAAAAAAATCCATAAGCCTTTTTTTTAATCGATTTTCCGTTTTTGGTAAAGTTGAGTGAAGTCAAAAATAATATGAGAAAACTACAATCAATGAAAAGAAACACGAGTAGTCATTTTTAAGTAATTTTTTGATGCTGAATTCAAACCCATTAACGAAATTAGTTAAAAGTACATTTCTTTGTCTGCAAAACTATTTTTTAATTACATCTATATCTTTTTTTTTCTTCTAGGAATTATCTTGACCTAAAAATTTAAAAAGGAACAAAAATAAGATTTTCGACTATTTTGGAGACTACAGAGAGAATGCACGAAATGATTCTGCTCTCTTATACTAACTGCTTCACTTATTATAATTTCTTGTCTTCAAAATGAGCTATCAATTGGTCATTTAGGATTTAATAAAAAATCTCTTTAATATAACATCATGAAAAACAAAAATTTTATACCAAAATAAGGAATACATTGAAGCGAAAAAGTTAGTGTGCTTAAAATTGTTGTAACGAAGAAGGAAAAATTCGTAGGTGACTACTCGAAAGCTGATTTTGGAGACAAGAAATGATAATAAGTGATGCAATTTGTATAAAAAAGTAGAAAAATTCGGGAACTGGCAACACTAATGTCAAAAGCTAAAATCTGACAACACCATAATTAAGTTTGACATTTATTAGCATAAACGTTCTCACAACGTTTTGATGTATAAGTGCTATTTATTTTGTTTACAGTGAGTTAAGAAAATCAATTTAGCGAGCTTTTTTTTGAGCGATTGATAAATTATTGGGTATCCAACGAGATAAAATTTTTTTTTTTACAACTAACATGCAAAATCGAATGTCTTTAAGTGGAACTAATATGCAAGGATGCCTCTATCTCACAATATGTCACATGACGATCTTGCATTATCAGTTCATGCACTGCATCGATGTTTTTAGCACAACAACCGATTCTGGACGACCTTCACGGAATTCGTCGGCGACCGAACTACGACCACGCTTGAATTCACTATACCTGCGATATACTTTGGTTTTTGATAGTGCTTTATCGCCATATAAAGAACTAAATTCATCGACACATTCTTGTTGACATAATCCACGTCAAAAGTTGTGAAAGATAATCCAACGAAAACCTTCAATTGAAATTTCCATTTTTTGGCCAAATTGATTTTCTTAACTCACAACAAAACAAATAGCACTTGTTCATCAAAACGTTGTGAGTACGATTTTAGCTATTGACATTATTGTTGCCAGTTCCCGAAACATAAGTACGTACATTTGAAAGCTAATACGAAGCTGAATTACCTTAAATATGAGCATAAAATGTTTATTCATGAAACATTAATGCTCCAAGCTAAAGTTTATTAGCTATAAAAATGTTTAATTTTTGCCTGCAGAAATACAAGGCATGAAATATGCTCCCATACAAAAACATGCAGAAAGTCATTTTTAAATTTAGAAATTTTTCATTAAAAAATTTTTTTGGAATTTTGAAATTTTCACCCAAATGCTATTTGCTCAAAAATGAAAACAAGAAATGCTTAGCCCATTAATGCCCAACGAGAACCATAGTAGACTTAAGCTAAGTTTATGAAAAAAAAATTTACTAAGTCTGGGTTAGGAACGGCTCAATGACTGGATGCCGTATGGCACCGCTGGGCATTCATACACATTTGTTTTTTTTTATGTAACAGGAAAATTTTTCTGTTTTTAGTAAAAAATGTCCTTATATGTACTTTAAACAATTAAATTATGTATTGTTTCTCACTAACTAGTCAAAAAAAAGCTATAAACTGAGATTATAGCGTAATTAAGAAGAAAAGTAATAGTATGTTCTACAGCAAGGATTAAATCCTACCGAGGCGAAACTCTTGTTAGCAAATGCAATAAAGAACTCAAATGGCTCTATGTATGTATGTATTCTCCTTTAACTCCTAGGAGGAGCATAGGGCCAATATGAAATCTCTCCATTTGTCACGATCCCTTGCGATGACTTTGATCTCTTGCCACGATTTTCCCGATTCTTGGATTTCCTTTTCCAACGACCTTTTCCAGTTGGTTTTGGGTCTACCACGTCCTCTACTGCCTTGCGGATTCCACTCAAGGGCCTGGCGACAAACTTCGCTGTGTGGTTTCCGGAGAGTGTGACCAATCCATCCCCATTTGCGCAGCTTGATCTCGTTTGCTATAGCCTTCTGTTTGCATTTTTGATGTAGCTCGGCATTTGATATAGTGCGAGGCCACCAAACCTTTAGTATACGCCTTAAGCATTTGTTGACGAATACTTGCAGCTTGTTTGTTAGTTGTTCAGTAACAAGCCATGTTTCGCACCCATATAACAAAACCGATTTCACATTCGAATCAAAAATGCACACTCTCGTTTTGGTGGATATAACGGATGAAGACCATATTTTGTTCAGTTGAGCAAACGCGCCTTTTGCTTTTGCTATTCTTGAGTTGATATCCTCTTTTGCTCCACCATCCATGGAGATAATGCTGCCTAGATACGTGAAGCTATCGACGTTTCCGATGTCATCACTGCCAGCTTTAAACGTGATGTCATTGCTTGCGTTTAGCTTCATGCTTTTAGTCTTGGATACGTTGATTTTTAGGCCGGCCTTTTGTGATTCCAAGACAAGGTCTTCAATTTTGCTTTGCATATCTGAATGTTTGGACGATAAGAGGCAGATGTCGTCATCTGCCATCCCTAAAAGTCAAAAATAAAAACCCAACATGTAGATTTTATACTATACAAATTGTGTTGTAATGAGAGTAAACACCCACTTACATACACCATGTATTGTTGGCTAATGCCCAGCGGTGCCGTACGGCACATAGAGAAA
Source organism: Calliopum simillimum (assembly GCA_951812925.1). Taxonomy (NCBI): domain Eukaryota; kingdom Metazoa; phylum Arthropoda; class Insecta; order Diptera; family Lauxaniidae; genus Calliopum; species Calliopum simillimum. Next base: position 69,800,935 of record OX638370.1, read on the forward strand.
TAATAACTTTCGTGCTAGGTAATGCCCAGCGATACCATACGGCACTCAGAAAAAAATTGCTAGCCAGTGCCCAGCGGTGCCGTATAGCACTTTGGTTTTTCAAATCATCACAAATCGTTTATTTTAAAACGGATTCTGTTAATTTTTACTTCAAAATACTCATTTGTATTTTTTAAATAAAACTGCTTACAAAAAGTTTCAAAATATATGACTAAGTAACGATAAAAGGTGATTCCTTACCATAAGTCATACGGCATCAAAATATTTTTCACTTTTCTACCAACAAGCAATCAAATAACGATAACTACCATGAACACTTGATATAAACAAACAAAAAAACAATTTCCAATAGCTGGAAAAATATCCAAATTCATACTTTTGTAGTCTTAAAAGTCGTATCTTGTTTTAATTAATTTTAACTCATTTTTGAAGTTAACTTAGTTTTGGGTGCCGTATGGCACCGCTGGGCACTAATGGGTTAATATGTTGTACCTCGCGGTTTTCTTCTGAGCGTCTCATATGCACGCTCACTAGTGCTTACGGTGTAATGAAAGAATGTACTTTGAAGAAATAATATTTTTTGAGACTGGTTGAATACAACACTTTCAATTTTCTGTTTAAGGATACTAAACTTTTAGCAATTTATCAAATTAAATTTTATATTTTAATAGCTATTTCCCGGTGAGCGTTGCCTCACCTTTGTCCCGTGGTTTTTATTTTTTTTTGAACAATCACTGAGATCCCACCACGCCCATCCGAGAGGTGCATGGCACCGCCCATTTTTCTAATGAATATTATTTGGCTAAGTGCGCTTTACATATGTGCCAAATTTCATCCCGATGCGCCAAAATTTGATTTCTATGCGTCAAACAGTTTTAGAGACATAACGAATTTTGTTTTTTTAGGGCGTGACGCCTCTAATTTTTCTAGCCAATAACCTTCCCCTGATCTATACTAACATTCTGTGAAAATTTCATCTAGATCGATCAAGTGGTTTCCGAGTCTATAAAATACAAACACAAAAACTTTCATTTTTATATATTAACCACTCACTGCACAAAGTGATTAACTCCAATTTTCCAAAAATTTTAAATTTAAATGTCAAAGCACTTGGTTTAGTCATAGCTTACTATATATTTAATAAATTTTCAAAATGATTGCGATTACCATGGTTAATTGACAAAATTTGTTTGGCCATTGGCTAATAAAAAAGTTATTTTAGAGGTCATTTTAGTTTTATTCGTTCTAAAATTCATTCTTCATGTTAAGCCTAGTTTATATAAATAGTTAAGAATAAGTCAAAATGATGAAACTTTGCACACACAGCTGAATAAGAAGACTTTATTTAAAAAAACTAGGTACATTGCTTAATCGTTTTCTCCACTTTCTGTTTTATGGAGTTAGTCAGTTTGTGCAGTGAACGCCTCATATAGAGTTTGAGAAAAAAAAAACTTAATTTTGACTTCATTTTTTTATTCAGAACTATTCCAAGGTTGTACGTTTGTTTTTCCGAAAAATATAAACACCAGACCGCCAACGAAATAAAAACCTGCAGCAATGAAAAAAATAGCCCGCCATTGAGTTGGGTTTTTCTAAAAGTAAAAATTTTTCACAAAATATAAAAAATATAATTTTCAATGTCTATCTTACCTCATCGGTAACAACAAGACCCACAAGGAGTGGTGCAATGAAAGCCACTACATTTGCACCGAAATTAAATACACCCATTAGTGCTCCAGCAAAATTTGGCGACAAGTCAATAGCATTTACAAATCCACCAAAGATATAAGCTGCATTAAGAGAGACTGCGAGAATCATAAGCAGAACGGTCCAATTTCTTGATTCACCCGTAGCTAAAAGGCCCATTATCACAAGTGCAATCACAGGACTCCATTGGCTGAATGTGTTGAAGACTTTACGCGAGGTATTATGGGACATACATTCCCGATTCAAAACCAAACGATTGATCTTATTAAATATATAAGAACAAACCATACTGGCAATGTAGGGACTTGATGACAATAGGCCATTGCTCTCAATGTTGAAGTGTAAAATGTTATGAATATAAGTAGGCGCTTCAACGATAAGCGCAGTAAATCCAAAAGCGTTGCAACTGAATGCACAAAGCGCTGCATAAAATGGAACACCGGTTAAAATTTTACCCCATGGTGGCTTAAGTGGAGCACCACCGTCATTGCTCTTTTGTTGATTATTAAATGCGATCAATTCTTTTTCATATTGTGTTATAAATTTATGATCTGAAGGAGAGTTTGCGCTACATAAAAGCCAAAAAACTGACCATATTAAGCCAAAAAGACCGATTATATAGAAATTACTTTGCCAACCGAGGGGCGATGCAGCAATAAAGCCGCCTGTGGCAAATGAAACAATCGTTCCAAAATAACAGCCAGAATAAATAAAAGCTGCAAGCATTGCGCGCTCTTGGGCTGGTGCCCATTTTGCAATAAACTGATGTGTTGAAGGAAAAAGACAGCCTTGGAATAGACCCTGCACCGCACGCAAAGCGGCCATCAGCGGCCAATCGCCGATTTTAGCGCTTAGTGGTGTTAGTAAACTCAGAGCAGCACAAACAAAAATACCAATAAAGATGGGAAGCTTAGGACCAAATTTGTTTGCAAAATAACCACCAGGTATTTGAGTTAATAAATAGCCGCAAAAAAAGCTGCTGAATATATACGATTTTGTTTCCTCATTCCACTGATATACCTGTGAATGAAAGATATATAAAGTTAAAACCTTCTAATAAACTTGATATGATATTCATATTTACTTCGGCATCGGTATTGGTTGCATTACGATCAGTCATGGCCACCATAGAAATTGAAAGATTAAAACGTAGGGCATAACTGATTGTCAAACCCAAAAAAAGCAGGCCACTTTGTAGAAATCGTAATGGTATCAAAGGTTCTATTAAATAAGAAACAAATTTATTCAAAACCATAAAATGTTTGTGCTTAAAAACCATTCAGTGTAAAAAGACAAACCAAACAATTTCATTGTTCAAGATGAATACAATCAAAAGCGAGCATCTGGGACTAGAAATGGTTTAAGCTAGCGTGTACTTAAAAAAGTATGCTTATCAGCGGTTATTCAGGTCTTAAGACTTTCACACAAAATTTTATAGTTAATATAGTGTGGGGTATTAAAATCCTACATAGAAGCATTTAGATCTTGTCCAATTTATTTTATTTTTAAAAACAAAACAAAATTTCTTCATCTATGAAACACTCCACGGCAAGTGTACCAGCTCAAAATTTTTCTCCGATTTCGCTAAAATTTGGTACCTAGTACCATTTGTTGCTAAAATACAGGGTGTTGAAGTTGGCGTTTTTAGTCATTTTCATGAAAAGGGTGTTATTTCAAAAATTTATAGCTTACACTTAAGTTTGTAAATTGATAAATCTAAGTTACTGGTCGCATTCATTTTGAAGTGTTCTTTTTATAAAAAAATATTTCTTGGTGAAAAAAATTTTTGTGAAAAATTATTCTAATAATAAAGTTTCCAAAAAGAATCCAAAAAAATCACACGTATTGCTTGGATGATTCTAAGCATTTTTTTTTGATAGTACACTTTTTTCGTAAGATGCCTTCCTCCTGAGTAAAAAAAGATTTTTGCTTTCCGCGGGCGTTCAAAAGTCAAAACCTCCCATTTATTCATTTATTTATTTAAGTTTCATTTACTGAGCTGTAGTGCCCTTATAAATTACAATAATGATTTTTTATATACAATTCAAAAATATAAACATTAAAACAAATGATCGAGACTAAAAATTATTATTTGGTATGAAACAGCTCACAAATAAGAGCAAGGTAACAGCCGGCTGGATCCGAAGGTAGTGGTTACAAACAAGGTGGTTCAAATAGTACCGGAACAAAGCATTATTGAAATATGCAATTTGAAAGAATACTCGCAAAAAATTACTCAAATTGCTTTTTTAAACCCTTTGCCCAGGAGCTATGGCACGGCAGAGAATGGTGCTCGCAAACCACCCTAGCGCTAGAAGCACGCTATACATTGCAACCACTATCCCGACGAAAGCGCAGGTAGGAGCGCTATGGCCTACAGCGTTAGATAAAACGCTTGTGGAAGTGGAATGATGAAAATAGTGGTTACAAAAAAAAAGGAAAGTGGTTCAAATAGTACCGGAACAAAGCATTACGATAAATTTCCATCGTAATGAAATCAATTAGTGGATGATGTAACGATGCATGTCATAATAATCGTTGTATTTCTTGTAGGCTGGAAATGATACCGCAGCTAAGCGATGTAAAAAGTTGACACAGTTATGGACTGTGGATGCTCAAATTCAAAAGAACGCGTGCACAATGGACGCTTAGTTCTTAAAGAAAATAGCAAGGCAGCACTCTGTGACAAGCCGCTGCAATCTTACAGAATGATGTTTTCCAAGTAATCTATAATTTTTTCATTAATTTCATGAAAGGATTCATTAAAATTGATTACATTAAAAACCATGTTAAAGTCACTACAAGAGCGTCGAAGTGGCTCTTGAAGCATGTAGTTAGTTCTATGATGACTCAGATGGAAAAATTCAAAATTTCTAGTTGCGCGATAAGGTACATTGAAGGTAACCATGCTTAATAAGTATTCACTAATAATATCGCCTTTTATAAGCTAAAGTACAAAACATATGTTAAGCATGGTTCTCCGATTTTCTAGAGTAGGTAAATTAATTAGCTTCAACCGATGTCTATAAGGGGGCAAATTGATGCTAGGATCCCATGGAAGATTTCTTAAAGCAAATAAAAGAAACTGTTTTTGAACTGACTCAATAGAATTGATATGGCATTCATAATGAGGACTCCAAACAACAGAACCATACTCTAAAATGGGTCGTACGAGCGAGGTGAAAAATAACTTTGTTACGTAAGGATCAGAAAATTCTTTAGACCAACGTTTCATGAAACCGAGAACACTATTCGCTTTGCTTACAATTTGAGATATGTAGATTAAAGCTTAGTTTGGAATCCATGGTTACTCCTAGGTCTTCAAAGGTTATAAGACGTTCCAGAATGCAATCATCAACTTTGTAGTTGTAAAGAAATAAGCCGGCGCATTATCATGCAAAAATAAATTTTTTTTTTCGCTTCATGTGAATCTGTTTCGCAAGTAATACTCGCTGTTGGTGGTTTTTCCTTTTTTGGGGTAGTCCAGAAGCTATATAAATTTAATTTAAGGTGGATACTTAGAGTGGCTCCCATACAAAAATATGTTTCAAATAGTATTTTATCGCAGGCCACTTAATCGATTCACATGAAATTAACACCAAATAGAGGCTTTTACTAAGCTACATAACTTTTATTTAGGGTGGATATTTAGAGTGGTTCTCATACGAAGATATTTTTAAATTTTGATTTTCTTATGACCGTTTCATCAATTCACATGAAATTTAGACAACATCTGCCTTAAACTAAGTGATTATCATATAAATTTTAGGTGGTACGAAGTTCACCTTGTCATTTAGACAACAATAAAAAACGAACCAAACAAACTCAGTTTTTTACATGATACATTAACATGGTATGTAAATGCACGAGAAAATTGTGCCTCACTAAACGCCAAATCGTATGTTGTTATTTTTTAAATGTTTTCTTCTCTGTTTTGACATTCGCTGAAGTCTTGACCTTATTTCTTTTATGTTATTTTCTTGGTTTTTGACAACAATAACAAATCTTGTCCGAAACTTGAAAAAACCCAGCAAATCAAAGATTCCGCATTCGTTATGAAAATTCGGTAAGTTTTTCCGATTAAAAAACTCGTACAAAAATACAAGAATTTGTCACTTATATGGTTTAAAAAAAATAAAATCTGTGAACGAGGCACGATTCGTTTTGTTATCAAAAACACATAAATGCCCACATTGCGTCAATGACTCATTCCAAAAACACATAAAAAACGTTGATGCATCAAGTATGCCACCTTGCGAATCCGTGTTAAAGCAACAATTTTTAAGAGCAAGCTGCATTACTTACACATATTTGGCGTAATGCTCACTGTAAAATAATGACGGAACTGTCCCATGTCGATAGCGGGTGGAGATTGATCGACAACAAATATGATTTCGATTGGTTCAAAGGTTATCAAATACCAGAATTTATTTATTCAACCTCCACAGGATAATTCAGGTATGAAAATAATATTATCGACAAACTTCATTTACGTGAAAAAAATTATTCTGTTTTGTACAGCTTTGCAACGAATAAATGTTACTAAAGTTAAGTTAAAAATAAAGGAATCCGTGATTGGTTTTGATGAAAAAACATATTATTTTTATTTAAGGACATATTGTCTTTACTTTGTATTCATTCATTTCAAACCTTTCACCCTGAATTCTTTTTGCCAAACGCAAACGCTTTGGGAAGAAACCGCAAGCGGTAGGTATTTCGTTGGGTATTTCGTTCCATGTCTTTTGTGAGCGCTGCTTGAATTGATCTACCTCAAGAGGTTTTATGACCTTCATGCTGTACGTCATCAAGCCCCATACATAATAATCTAGGTGTAAGCCATGTCAAAACGATCAAGAAATTTGTTCATGTAATCCGATTTGACTATAAATTGGCCTAAGCAATAGCAGCATAGTGAGAAAAATTACTACAAAATATTTTTTCAAAATTTAAAAAATAGGCGGAGATATGGTACTTTGAAATTTTTAGGTTAGCTTTCTTTGAGAAGCTATAAATTTAGTTGCATTTATCTAATTCTCAATTTTATAGTGTCAAATGATTTGTCTTGAAACAGGCATTAGCAAAAATAATTTTTGTTTTTTTAATTAAGTTTACACTGAAAAAAAAAATTTAAATTGAGTTTCCCAAAATATATCATTTTTGATATTTTTTATTTTTACCCTCCAAAAGTTGGAGTGGGCCTGCCAGTGGTTCTCCAGAAAAACAATAAAATGTGGCTTCTACCGCAATTTTTCAATACAATTTTTTGAATTTGGAGTTTTTTAACTAAAAGATAATTTGAAGTTGAAAATTTTATTTAATAAGAATTTTCAATTGAAAAAATATACTGAAAAATTGCGGTAGATACAAGATTTTATTATTTTTCTGCAGAACTACTGGCAGGCTCACTCCAATTTTTGAGCTTTAGTTAACATTTGTTTATAAATCAGCAGTGGAATAACTTTGATTTAAAATTTAAACTAAAGCTAAACCGGAGAATACCGATGACTTGAGAAAATCTTATAAATACGGCTGAAAGAGTTTTACAATGGGGTGAAAATTCGAAAGTAGGGGAGAGTAGAGAGGCTTCAGCACTCTTTCTCCAAAGCTATTTGACATATGAGAACATACATATATAAGCTTGTCTCAAGCCTTAATTATTAAATAATAAAATGTTTGCCAAAATTTTCTTGTAAAGGTATAGCTGGAAGTTTTGTTTTTCGTAATGACTGTTAAAAGTCATTCTCGCTGAATGTGTGTGACTAAGGCATTTGGTTAAGTACCATGAAATAATAAAAAAACTTATTAAAAACCATTTTTTAACTTCACTTAACCTTTTATTGTATTTAATATTTAAAAAAAAAAAATGTACCCTGATTTTGTAATTCACAAGTACAAGAAGCAAAAAGCATTAATTTTTTGATGATTAAATCAAAACGCCTCTAAGCCGCGAAAACCCTTGATTTTTATCATCAATCGGATCTCCGCGGGTCTTTCTTTTATACATATAAAGCTAAAAACAGCCAGAAAAGTATGTTCGGTAGAATTTTGTTCCGCCGAATGTACCCCAATAAAAGACGCCGAAGATACCCCATAGTTTTTCTTTCACTTTTTTAGATAAATTTTCTAATTTCAAGTTTGTTGTTTTAGTTTTCGCACATTTCTTCATTACCGTAGAATTACTCTTAGTGTTCTGTTATACTTTTTTTTTTTTTTTTGTTTTTACGAAAATATTTACAGTAAAAACACTTAAATTCTAAATTCGAAAAATTACATCAGCAAGCGTGAAAACACAAAAACAACTGTTACTTTTTCAGCCGTGAAGATACAGATGGCAAACTTTGTGCGGGTATTTCGAATTCGTAATGGGGAACTTTCCTTTAATAACTATTTTTGTTCGATGTCTTCTTCATGCCAAAAACGCCATTGCCGAAGGTACCCCAACGCCGAAGCCTCCCCACTCTCCACTACATACTTTTTTTGTGGGTCTTAAAAAACGTTTGTGCTGATGATGACGAAAGTCAAAATGCATCCACTTTAATAAATTTTAAAGCTTAAATTTTTTGGTTTAATTTTTTGCAAATAGCATGGTCAATAAGGCGATTATTAAGATCTTTCAGTTCTTTTTGATAGAGGTACTTTGATTCAAGACAAAGAAATTTGATACATCGTACGACTCATTCCGAGCATTTTTGACATAAAATAAAATAACCGCATCAAGAAAATATTTTGCATAATTCAAAGTTGTGCGACCTCTACATGACTTTCAGAAAAATTAAAAAATCTCAGCTCACTTTTTGTGGAATTTCCAAAAATGTTTTTTTTTTTAATCAGTCTAATATACAGGGTGGGTAGAACACCAAAAAATGTAAGATTAATGGGACTATTCTGAGCAACCTTTATATTGACATTTTTCGAAATTCGGAAAAACCAACGGAGCCGTTAATTTTGAATGTGTTGTGACGAGGCAAAAGTAATGTCATTTGTTAGAAATAAATGAAGTTGGGCTTTTGTTTTAAAAAAAGTTTACTCAATAGTGTTAAATTGAAAACGTTAGGTTGAAATTGCAAGGGTGTTACCTTTAGCTTGGCCAAAAATTAAATACCATACACTTTTGAACATATTGCTTTCACGGGGGGTACGTAGGGTTTTTTTTAAAACTTTTACTTATATAGGAGGTGTCACGCCATTTTTTCCGAATTCACCTAGTTTTTGCTCAAAGCTTGTACTAATCATTCTTAGTATTTATGTGTATTTCGCTTGCGTAATTGCAAATAATGCTCTTAATATTGCGTTTAGAATATATTTTTTGTATGAGCGGTAAGCGTGTCCGTTGCCCGATTTTGCTCATTCTCAATCCATCGAGTTAACTTTGAAGAACGAGGCAGACAGACACCCAGCCAGCCAGACAGACGGAAATGACGCTTCGTTACGAACTTTAAAATCAAATGAATCGTTTATTTTGTAAGTGAAGTAAGTCCATAAAGAGGCAAAATAAAGTACATATTTTGTCCCATAACACAGGCACTCAACAAAAAAAAATGTTTAACGAACACTTCTTATATGCAGTCTTATGAACTTTTCCACGCTAAAACGGACTGCAACCTCAGAGTTGTCAGTATATGCACCTGCAGAATTTCAAGATATACTTGCTTGAAATTGAAGAAAACGCTGTTTTCAGGCTTATGGCGTAACTACAGGAAAAGATGAAATTCTTTTTCTTATCAAAATATACGTTCGAGGTTTTCAAATAGGACTCTTAATTTCCGAGTTATGATCCTTTGAAGAAGGATATTGCAGCCACATACAAAAGAAGAAATATTTTGGACGCGTGGCATCGCCCATTTTTATTGGCAATAACACATTTCATACCCTGCAGCAGATTTTAACTCATTTCGAGTGTTTTTTTGCCATAAATCGATAGGTACTAACGTAACTTCGCCCATTGTATGGGGACTGAAATGCCTTCTCTTCAAAGAATGATAACTCGCAAAGTTAGAGCCCTGTTGGAAAAGTTCGAAAGTATGTTTTGAAGAGTGTCTATTTGATGCTATTAAAAAAAAGCTTTTCAACTTTTCCAAATAACACCGTTGATTTAACGAATTTCGAAAAATGTTATTAGAAAAAATTGTTCAGAATAGTCCCAGGAGTCTTACATTTTTCGTTGTTCTTCTGTTTTCTATCTACTCTGTATTCGGTTGTGTTGTCACACCTTCTTTTGTTAATCCTTAATCCGATGATTATCTTAATTAAGTAACCAACTCACTTTCTTCTCCGGTTTCTGATTTTTCCTTATCACGAATCATTTTAGCAACGTCAAATTTTTACAAAGTTTCACAATGAATAAAAATCGATTTTTTCCTTTTTTTTTAGTTTTTGACAGCAAGAACAAAGCTTATTGTCCCAAACCAGAGACATACATATTTACGAGCAATACATATATCGAAAAAATGGTATCTCATCTCCATCCCAACAAACAAAAACGTTTGGAAAATAGCTTATTACACTATTTCGACAATTTCGAACTTTTTGTAAAACACATCAGAAAATCCAAAATTTCTTAAAGTAGCCGTTACAAAAAAAAAAATACCCGTGTCTCGTGGTTTTTTTCCAGCGCGTCACATTTTTTTAATCGACTTTTGAAGTTTTTTTATCCACTGTGTTAAATCGATGAATTTAATTATGATCCTTACATCTAAGGTGTATCTTGTGCTCAGCAAATTTATGCAGGATATTGCGGGAAGTATTTTTGTAGAACATTTAGGGTCTGTTTCACCAGTCTCAGATAAAGTTCCTGATAGCGCTATCTAGCAGATATGTGGCAGATATGCAAAAAATTCTGTTTATCTGTAAGATAAAGTCCCTGATAAATTAACTGCCATATCATGTTGTTGATAAAATTTTATCTGCCAGATATTTTAAAATTTTTTGAAATTACAAATTGCATTTTCGTGTATTGACAAGCTAATTTCCTGAATATGAAAAAAGGAGGTCCATAGATTACAATTGGGATTTCAGACTATGCCTAATTAAATTTGACAATGAAAACGGAATGTATCGCTCAATCTCCGTAAAAAAAAAAAGAATCATATGAAAGTGTCCAAGCTGGTTCCGTTTTTGACTTGCATAATCATATTGAGTCATTTCCAATATGAATCCCACAAATATTTCCCCTTCTGAGAACAGACCCTATAAACTGATACTAAAAACGAAGAAAAGCAAATTCCTGCTTTCATGAATTCTAAAGATTCCTTCGTGAAGGTAAGCGAGTATTGCACCAACAATTCAAGTACGATGTAAAATTACAATATACAGTGGCTCATGTTTTTCATGTAAAAAACCGATTGAGTAGCAACAATTCGGGTCTAAGGTTTTTTGATGCAGTTGCTCCTTTCTGCTTTGGGTCCAGCATTTCATGCTATCCAATGCGACTTTCTTTTTTTATGTTCTCTGTGAAATTCACAACCACCTACACCCAATTTTTAGTATCATCTTGCGTAAAAAAGTGCATTGTGAAAAAATTGGTCGTCGAGCAGCGAGAATCGGTGAAAAGTAGTTTTAATTACGTTCAATCCCATCGAAAACTTACTCAATTTGTTAATTTGAGTTCCGCTAACAGTTCAGAGTACCATTGAGTTTTCCGTTTATGTAAATCGGGTTGAAAATTAGGGCACAAGTGCGTCAAAGGCAAGTAGGCTCCGCTGGTTTTTTGCTTATGAAGAAGGGCTTCTTGAGCATTAAATTTATGGTCTCCATAACGCAGAAGTTTCCCCACTGCACGACTTTCTTAGTTCATGCTGGATCTCCGCGACTACTTATTTTCGGAGCCGGCAATTTTGATTTGTCGTACTTAAAACAACTTTTTACCAAATCTCGCTGCTCGACGACCCATTTTTTCACAATCCACATTCGCGAGATCACACCATAAATTGGCTGCAGCTGGTTGCGAATTCGACACAATATAGAAAAGGAAGTCCTGTTGGATAACGCAAAAACGCTGGTCCCTAGGGAGAAATAAGCATCTGCATAAAATAAAATGTGATCTGAATTTCTGCATCTTGATTTTGGTGCCTTGCATTTTCAGCGTATATGTAATTAAAATTATTTAAATTTGATATTTTAAGATATTTGAATTTTTAAAAAATTAAATTTTTTGTTTGTTTATATTTTGTATTGAATTATGACATACATTTACGTTTCTTACGTTTAAAATATCAGAAGGAAATCTGACAGAAATTTTATTCGTAACTTCGAGTGTGAAACAGAAAAAATTTATCAAGCAGATTTATCTATCAGATTATTTATTTGCTAAATTACTATCAGGAACTTTATCTGAGACCGGTGAAACAGACCCTTAATGCTTTAAAAAAAATCAGCAGAAAATTCAGAAAAGCTAACAAATGCTCTTCTCGCGTTTTTTAATTCTCAAGATGATAAATAGTTAAATAACACGGTTCCACTCAAAAGCGGCCAAGAAATAGCGGCCAAAAAAAAGGGGCCAAAAAATAGCGGCCAAAAAAAATTGGCCAAATACAAAAAGGGGCCAAAAAATAGCGGCCAAATAAAAAAGGGGCCAAAAATGGTTAAAGTGTTAAATTATCATTATTTTGTTAAAAACCAAAGACATTAGGTAAAATAGTAAAGTAAATTGACAAATTGTGTAAATAATAAATGGAAAAAGTTAGTTAAGAAGTACAATGAAGTTAATAATAGTGAATGTGATTGCTGACATTAGTTAAGTATTCGTAAATTACAGCATGAGTGAGATCTTCAGTTACCCATTTGGGTTCAAATGGGTTTTCAGCACGCTTGAATGGTGACAATCCAAACATCTGGAAGTTTATCTCTACACTTCAGCAGGAAAATTCTTTGGTAAGTCTTGCTACTACTCAAGATGCTGCTGGCGCAGAACCAGAACAGTCTTGCAAGCGATATCGAGAAGCTAACATTCGCCTTAAGACAGTAGTTTCTGGATTTGAACCCAAATGGGTAACTGAAGATCTCACTCATGCTGAAATTTACGAATACTTAACTAATGTCAGCAATCACATTCACTACAATTAACTTCATTGTACTTCTTAACTAACTTTTTCCATTTATTATTTACACAATTTGTCAATTTACTTTACTATTTTACCTAATGTCTTTGATTTTTAACAAAATAATGATAATTTAACACTTTAATCATTTTTGGCCCCTTTTTTATTTGGCCGCTATTTTTTGGCCCCTTTTTTATTTGGCCGCTATTTTTTGGCCCCTTTTTGTTGGCCGCTATTTTTTTGGCCGCTTTTGAGTACCTCCAAATAGCACTGAGCAACACAAAAATGTGAGTTGAACCTCTGTAACTCATTTTTACCAATACAGAGTAGCTGATTCTCAATCTGGCACCCATTTTTTTCTTTAACGTCTGAGATCCGAGTTATCCTTTATTTAAAGTGCAGAAAACGCTATTTTGATGCATGGTTTGAGGAGGAAGTTTAGGGTTATTCGATGCCGTTGGCAATAGAGAATAAACAACTTCCTGGATGTACGCCATATGCCAGTAAAAAGCGCCTTTTGAACTTTAAATCAAGGATATCTCGGATCTCAGACGTTATAGGAAAACCGGTTGCCAGATTCGAAATCAGCAACCTTAAATTGGTCAAAATAAGTTACCGAAATAAAATTCAGAGTGGCTTCCCCTCAATTTGTTGCTCTATGTAATCAAAGTTTTTTTTTTTGTAGATAATTGTGATAATTTTTAATTTTTTTATAACTTATTGTAATATTTCATTAATTTAAGAATGAACTGAATTGTATTTGAATTGTGATAGTTTTTAATTTTTTTATTACTTAATCTTTCATTAATAGTCTTGTATTATTTTAATAAACTTACTTATTTCTTCCGCCTCTGGTAAGAAATCGCCAGAAACTATTGATTCGTTTGGATAAATGCGCTGATTTTCGAATGTTCTTTGTTCAATGAGCCAATTATTGTTAATTTCATCATTGTGCTCATTAAGAAAATTGTGCAAAACGCAACAGGCTTTTATAATTTTATTTGTGTTTTCAATATTATTATCAATCCCTTTTCCAATGCGTCTAAAGCGAGCCTTCACATGCCCAAAAGCATTCTCAACGACTCTCCTACACTTAGAAAGAAATTTGTTAAAAGTCCTTTGTTGAAGTGTCTGACTAATAATATTCAGTGGAATGTTAACATTGTCCATAATTTTGGTATATTTTTCCAGAATATGTGACGATAAGTGTTGTTTTAGCAATGATTTCTCATAAATTTGACCAGGACTGCCTACGTTTATATATATAAACCGATATCTGGAAAATAAAAAAATAACTACTTAATATTTTATATCTATGTGAATTAAAAATAAAAAGACTTCAAAATTCATCCAGAACTCTGTAGAATTTCATAAGTAATAATGTTGGTTAAACCAGTGATTGGCACTCTCAAATATAAATTCTTCAAAAAATTAGCATTTAGCGAAAACCCTGAATTCTAGACTTTCAATCCTGATACTGCCAGAATGACAACATACAAACTTACCTGTAGTCAACCATTGCTAAAAGAACAGTTGAATACCATCCTTTATAATTAAAATAGTCCGTGGCGTCTTCAGCACGAGGATGGACTTCAATGTGACAGCCGTCTAGAAAGAAATGCGAATATAAGTATAGGCATACGCGGCGCTATGAAATTATTTGTTTTTTACCTATTGCCCCTGCACATTGAGGAAAGCCTAGTTTTTCAAATCCTTTAACCAGTTCCATAACTTTGCTTTCAGTTAATGGAAACTCATTTAAGAAAACTGGTTGCAGTTGAGTCCAAACTTCTTGACAAAATTCCAGGAATATGCAGCATACTGTCGAAATGCCAATCCCGAACAAATTAGCAATACTGCGATACTCCGCCGACTATCCAATCGTATAAAGGGCAATGGCTATCCTTTTATCCAATGGGATTGACTCGCGCAACTGTGTTGCATTTTTGCCTAGGGTTTTTAAATTGTCACACAGTGTCGTAAAATTTTCTCTGGACATACGAAAATTTGATTTAAACGCTCTATCACTTAAATAGCAGCAATCTGTTTCCCAAAATGACCTAGTGCGATGCTACATAAAATCATTATTGCAAAAAAGCTCAACATATATAAATATATAAAAAAATGCAATTACCCTTTCCCATTCAATCCGCGGATCCAGTGTTTGTTCCAGCATTGCCAAAATGAGAAGCTGCTTCCTTCGAAAAGTTCTAATTTTTTTAATAACGTGTCTTCGCTTTCCTTTTATTTTAAATGTATCGTCACAAATATTATTTACTCCAATAACTTCTTCACGAGCAACTAAGAGTTTAGCTAATAAATCCATTTTTTTGCGTATTGCCTATCAACTTTTTAAGAATTTTTGGAATGTTTTTGTTTGTAAAGCTGACATCAGCTTTTCAGCTGTCATCAAAAACGAGAAGTACAAGTGTGAATGCAATTTTTAAGTATCTCGTTTTCAAAACCAATGACGCGAAAACGAGCCGTTTTCGATGCCAGTGTGTAAAGGGTATAATTCACAAAATTGGTGAAATGTACTTAAGAAAACAAGAACTCGGCAGCCCTTACACTAATTGTATGAAGACATACAATAACTACAACCGTGAAAATTAACTGCGTCATAAAAAAATATAGTATACAGAATATCATTCAAGTGAAATTAATTGCTTTCTGTTAAACTGAATTTTAAAAACTAAAATTTTCAATCTGATATATAAAATACATAATGACTTCCAAACGTTTCAAACGCCAAATAAATTGTGTATCTTCGAGCTCCGAGAGGAAGACGTACCAAAGTTTCTAATTCGCAAAGGTAGGTTTTTGTCATAAATTAACTGTATTTGGAAATTTTTTAACTGTAAACTTTCAGCTGCCGACTCAAACGAAAATGTTGTTCACATGCATTTTAAAAGAACTTAAAAAGGAAGCAGTCAAAACGAGTAACACCATTGGAAGATTAACCGAAGAAATTATTTAACTTAAAGCATAAATGAAAAAGCTCCATAAACATGAAGAGGACATTGAGCCAGCATTACATTTTTTGCATGAGCCTCTTAAAGATGAAGAAAGTTTATTAGACTTGGAGGAACGTTTAAAACAAGAAGACTATTTTCAGGGAATGGTTAGATTGTTTTCTTTTGTACAAGCCAGCCAACCAATATCTTAACGTTTCTTTAAATAGATAAAATACGCGGTTAGCTTACATAGTAAAAATCCACAGGCCTTTTTAAGGAAGTGTCTAAGGAGAATATTGACAGATTAGTTGGCACAAAAAAATGACCTGGATAGGCACAAAAGAAAAAAAACCAGCCAAAAACCTTATTTTCGTTGCCGCTATCCGAAGTAATAAATGTTCAAAAATATTATTACATCATTGAGCTTATACTTTACTTTTGTAGGTGCCTTTCAAAGAAAATATAAAAATGAAGCTGTTTCGATAGTTCTTCCACTATGCCCATGATCTCATAACAAAAAGAAGCAAATAGAAATGTAGATATGTGTACTTATTTATTTAATTTATTTCATATTTTAACTCCACGCTTTAACTTAATTAATACATAAGAATAAAACTGAAATACGCACTGATCTTAAAAAAAACAGATGTGTATTTTTTAAATAGGTATATATTATTAAATATGCAATATTGAAAGCGATTCCGTTTTGAATTCATATTATTTATGAAAACGATTCCGGAACGGATTCGTATATGAAGTACGTTACGGGTCCATAAAAGTAAAAAAAAACGATTCGTTTTTTTTAGGAATCCTTCCCGTAAACGGATCCGTAACGGATAAATAGCACGAAAATATGAATCCGTTATGGATTCGAAACGAGTCCGTTTGGCGCACTGGGTTATTTGGTTTTTTTTTGGGCATTATTTCCTTGGGCGTTATTTCTTAACCCTCTAGTTCCCAAATTTTATTTTTTAGCTAAAAAAATTACAGGAGCTAGTTTTGGGGGGCGTTAGGAAATAACGCCCAAGGAAATAACGCCAAAAAAAAAAAACGAAATAACGCCCAAATTATTTTCATATAAATTTGGGCGATAATCATTTTGGAAATAACGCCCAAAAATTTGGGCTTTATTGCGTTTTTTTTTTTGGGCGTTATTTCCTTTTTTAAAAACAACGAAATAACGCCCGAAAAAAAACCAAATAATGCCCAAAAAATAAAATGACGTAACAACGCCCAAAATAAAAATTGAAATAACGCCCAAAAAATATGAAATAACGCCCAAAATCAAAAACGAAATAACGCCCAAATTATTTTCTGATAAACTTGGGCGATAATCATTTTGGAAATAACGCCCAAAATTTATTTGTATGAAAATAATTCGGTCGTTATTTTGTTTTTGGGCGTTATTTCATGTTTTTTGGGCGTTATTTCGCTTTTTATTTTGGGCATTATTACGTCATTTTATTTTTTGGGCGTTATTTCGTTTTTTTTTTGGCGTTATTTCCTTGGGCGTTATTTCCTAACGCCGTTTTGGGGTGTAGAAACAATGTTTGTTCAAGAAAAAAATTTTTGGATGTGTGGGAGTCGTGGTAGGGGGTGTAGAAGGCAGCGTGTCTAGAGGCCGCCTTGGGCAAGTATGCCAAAAAAAATATAAAATGATTTATATGGAATCTTTGTGTTTTTATTTAAAAATCGAATATAAAAATTAAGTAAAAGTAAGTAACGATTAATTTTTTCAATTGATTAAATGCAATATCTATTTTCGGGCATCGGTGAATAAGAATATACCCGTTAATATAATCAAAATGTTGTTTTTTTGTTACAAAATCAAAAGAATAATTGAAGAGGGACACTATGTATGTATGTACTGGCGCAGCTAGGGGGTCGATTGGGGCCACCGCCCTAGGTGGCACGTCAAGGAGATGGCATAGTTCAGGGGGCCGCAAAATGAGTTCTTGAAATATAGATATTGTTGTTTTTTTTTTTGGTCACACGACATTTTTTTCGGGAGGCAAATATATTCGATGGTCCATTTGTATACTACTTCTTTTGCATGTAACTTGTGCTTCATATGTGTAATAAGGATATTAGCGCTCCATCTATCAGTGAGAGTTAAAAATTTATGTGCGAAAACTATGGTCTTGCATCGTATTTTTCCAGGCACTATGGAAGACCTCTAGTACCGGGAGCTTATGCCATATTCATATTCTGAAATGAACACAGTGTTTGTGAGACCTGAATCCAAAATTTTGGTGATTAGAACTCCTTATATCAGTCTCTGTCTTGTTGATTCGTCTGTATAAGACATGGTACTATCTCCAGGGATTATATTTGCAGCCTTTGCCGTGAAGACAACATTCTACCATAACAGAAGAATTTACTTACGACAGAAGCTTTTATCTCCAAAGGGTCTATCATAGCTTAGCTTAGAACAATTGAACTCCAGTTGTGATTAAAGAGCTTGGATTTGGTAGTCCTGCTACCGTTATTTCATCAATCAATCTAAATGGTAAAACAGGCGACTGGAATTTTACGAAATTTACCAAAAATGTTGTATCGGCGGATTTGCCCAAATCATTTAACGTTTGTTCTCATGAATACCATATCGACATGGATTCTTAACATATTTTTTGGGAGATCGATCAAACGGGAAACTATTGAGTGAGTATCTTTTTGATCAAAGAAAGGTTTGGTTCTAACATTTGTAGGTGTCCGTCGAATGGCCTTGTTTAATGTTCACATAGTTATTGATAAATTCGCCCGATGAACGGTGCTACAAATTTCTGTTAACAGATTTTCTTATGTTTTATATGGACAAAATTTCTAGTTTTTCTCTAGACACAATTATTTACACAGATGGTTCATTCTCAGAAGGTTTTTCATCCTATGCTGTAACGAAAGAATTGTCAAATGGAGATTTTGAAATCATTCATCAAGGACTTTTGCCACTGTACTCAGGGATATTTCATGCTGAACTTCAAGCCTTACATTTTGCAATTAGATATGCTGTATGTGAAAATGCACCAAAAACATTAATTTGCTCTGACAGTCTTTCAGTTATCAAGGCCTTAGCTAGCCGAAAAGAAAACATCTTTAACTATGTTGTTGGCAATATAAATTTTTTAAATGTTGTTTCAATCTTGTGGACTCCAGGTCATATAGGAATTCCTGGAAATGAATACGCTGACTCTGCTGCTAAGCAGGCTTTATTGCTACCTTAAGTTGCTGTCACCCCTTGCTTGGATTCGGCAATATTAAGTTGTTATTTTAATACTCAGAGAGAAATCCAGCAATCAAAATGGAACACTTCGAACACCTTTTTAAGCACACATAATCCTTCCTTAGTGAGACTCAACTACAACTCAAAATTATCCAGAGAAGAGTGCATTTCTATAGCCAAAGTCAGACTTGGAAAGACATTATTCACCAGAAAACATTTATTTGAAAGAACCACTCCAATGGAATGTGAATTTGGAATACTTCACTCACTGTTCAGCACATTTTTGCTGACTGTCCTGTTTCAAGAAAAAACCAACCAAATCAAAAATTATTAGACTGCAGCATAAAAGATTCCTACAAAATTATTAAAGAATGTTTAGCAAAATACAGTTTATCTATAACTGATATTTAATATATGTAAATACTTCTGTTACTGGTACTTATGGACCTGTTGCCCCGTACCTTAATACTTTATAAATTTATTTATAAAGTAATATACTTAAATAAATAAATAAATAAATATCTAAAAGTGATTGGAAAACGGGGTTAGCCACCATCGAGAATGCACTCCAAATAGTGGGATTTGCTATTATATACGGCCAAAGATACCACTTAAATTGCGTGGCACACTAGGTTTTAGTAAAAATTGGTAAAAAGTTCAACTAGGACGAAAAAAATATATAGTGGCAGCTTCAACACTTTTATGCTTTGTATCCCAAGGCGGCCTACAGACACGGTACAGTTTGGGGCGAGTGAGGGGAAAGTTAAAACGTTATATTATCAAATTGATTATTTTTCATATAGCACTTATAAATAGCTACACCCCATATTTTTTTTAATTCTAAAGGAGCTCAAGAACTATTTTTAAAATATTTTTGCTTCTAGCGCAAAATACAAAATAATTAATTTTTCACTTTTTCACAAAATTTCAACTTTGGCTTACAATTACGGCTTTTGTACTTATTGCAACTTTATGCAACTGCATTTATTTAAAAGAATGGGGATTTATCTTTATAAGTGCAAAAAATCAGCTACAAAAATCATAACATACGATTTATGGAATTTTTTTAAATTAGGCTGCCTACAGGCCTGCTTGGGTACTAGAGGGTTAACTCCCTAAAATTCTGAAAAAATTCGAGCACATTCCTTGACGACAAATAAATCGACTTTGTTTATGATGCTTTTTTGATTTAAGCCCCCCATGTCAAGTAAAAACGCAAAGTTTTGGGTAAAAACGAGATTTTTGGCGGAAAGCGAAAGATCCATGTACCAATATCGATTTCCATCCACTGTTTCATTTCCTTTGAAAAAGTAGGGCCCATTGATGGTTTTGGCGCAAACGCCGGCCCGAACTGTCACTTTTCGTTCATATAATGGTGTTTCATGGATCTCGTGTGGATTTTCCGTTCCACAAAAATGTAAAATGGGCCTCGATATTTTCGACGATGCAATTGCGAAAAGTGGGCGGTGTCGAAGAAATGGCACGCCCCCTTTTTAACCATTAAAAATTTTGATTAAATATTACTCCAAAACGAATCCAGCAATTTTAATGAAAAATTAAATTTTTTTTATTAACGGCATCGAATATTCACACCCTTCCTTATCAAAATATCCTTTCGAATTTTTTCCAATAGGTCTCTTACTTTTCGAGCTATAATCCTTTGAAGACAAGATATTTCGGCCCCCATACAAAAGACGAAATATTTTGGGTTTAGTTTATTTTATTTAGGGCATTCTATTTCACAAAAAAAAAAAATTCGTGTATATTGATATTTTCCTATTGTTTCCTATACCATTCAATACTATCCGAGTTTTTTCTTATTATTATTCTCATCGGTTAATTTATCATTTTGAAAGCGTGAACATTGGAGGTGAAAAGATACGAATTTCAACACAAAAAATAGCTATGAATAAAAACATCGACAAAAATAATAAGATCAGATTGTTGACAGAGCAGGGATCGGTCTCCAGGTACTACTAAATTAACAGAGCAAAATATTAAGGGTATTGCTTAAAACGTGTTATTGCCCCGAAAATTTCGTCAACTCGTAATAATTGTCAAAATCAATACGAACTTTAACAGACTTTCGAGGCTTTTTTTTACTTTTTTTAAACGTTTTAAGGAGCATCCTCCTTAATTTGCTTGTTTTTTTTTTTTTTTTTTAAGTTGGAGAACATATCAGTGGACTTCTGACATAACAACTTTACTCAAAATAAGAAAATTTTCCAGAATTTTAATCATACGCTGTTTTTGGTAAAATCGTCATATCTCTATGACTCTTAATTGTAGAGGTACAGAATCGAAAATCCACCTATCTCGATGTTTTTTCCAAATTGCGTTTGACAAAACAACTTATCTCAAATAAGTAGGTTAAAAAATGCAGGCACTTGCAATAACAAAAACTTTATCAAATGCTTTTCACAAAACACTTAAGTCGAGATAAGATACAGGTTTAATTGCAAAAAAAAAAATTCCCAAAAAAAGCGGAAACTGAATTTTTTAAATCAAAAATATCTGACCAAAACATTTTATTTCAATTTTATTGAATACTATTGACCAAAAAGAATTGAGAAGCATCAAAGTAGTTTTTCAGCTCTCCTGAAAAATTGCCAATTACGAGTTAGGTTGTTTTGTCAAACTGCCTCAGATATGCACGCTCACAACTGATTACGGTGTAATGAAAGAATATACTTTGAAGGAAGAATATTTTTTGGGACTCAAAAATTTTATATTTTATTGAGAAAATACACTTAATTTTAACAATTTTTTTTATTCAGGACTATTCCAAGGTTGTACGTTTGTTTTTCCGAAAAATATAAACACCAGACTGCCCACTAAATAAAAAGTTGCAGCGATGAAAAATACAGTCCGCCATTGAGTTGGGTTTTTCTAAAAGAAAAAATTGTTTACAAAAAATAAAAAATACAATTTTCAAAGTCTATCTTACCACTTCGGAAACAATAAGCCCCACAAGGAGTGGTGCAATGAAACCCACTACATTTGCACCGAAGTTAAATACACCCATTAGTGCTCCAGCAAAATTTGTCGACAAATCAATAGCATTTACAAATGCACCAAAGAAAAAGGCTGTATTAAGAGAGACTGCGAGAATTAAAAGCAGAACGGTCCAATTTTTTGAATCACCCGTAGTCAAAAAGCCCATTATCACAAGTGACACCACAGGACTCCATTGGCTGAATGTGTTGAAGACTTTACGCGAGGTATTTAGGGACATCCATTCCCGACTCAAAACCAAACGATTGATATAAATAAATATATAAGAAGTAACCATGCTGGCAATGTAGGGACTTGCTGACAACAAGCCATTGCTCTTAATGTTGAACTTTAAAATGTGATGAATAAAAGAAGGCGTTTCAACGATAAGCGCAGTAAATCCAAAAGCATTGCAACTGATTGAACAAAGCGCTGCATAAAATGGAACACCGGTTAAAATTTTACCCCATGGTGGATTAAGTGGAGCACCACCGTCATTGCTCTTTTGTTGATTACTAAATGCGATCAATTCTTTTTCATATTGTGTTATGAATTTATGTTCTGAAGGTGAGTTGGCGCTACATAAAAGCCACAAAACAGACCACATTAAGCCAAGAATACCGGTTAAATAGAAATTACTTTGCCAACCAAGTGGTGATGCGGCAATAAAGCCGCCTGTGGTATAAGAAATAATCGTTCCAAAATGACAACCAGAATAAATAAAGGCTGCAAGCATTGCACGCTCTTTGGCTGGTGCCCATTTCGCAATAAACTGATGTGTTGAAGGAAAAAGACAGCCTTGGAATAGACCTTGCACCACACGCAAAGCGGTCATTAAAGGCCAGTCGCCGATTTTAGCGCTAAGTGGTGTTAGTAAACTCAGTGCAGCACAAATTGAAATTCCAAAAAAGATGGGAAGCTTAGGACCAAATCTGTTTGCAAAATAACCACCAGGTATTTGAGTTATTGTATAGCCCCAAAAAAAGCTGCTCAATATATACGATTTTGTTTCCTCATCCCAAGTGTATACCTGTGAATGAAAGATATGTAAAGTTAAAACCATCAAATAAACTTGATATGATATTCATATTTACATCGGCATCATCGGTAGCTTTACGATCAGTCATGGCAACTATAGATAATGAAAGATTAAAACGTAGGGCATAACCAATTGTCAAACCCAAAAAAAGCAGGCCACTTTGTAGAAATCGTAATGGTATCAAAGGTTCTATTAAATAAAAAACAAATTTATTCAAAACCATTTCAAGATGAAAACAATCAAAAGCGTGTTCTTAAAAAAGTATGCTTATCAACAGTTATTCAGGTCTAAAGATTTTCTCACAAACTTTTATAGTTAATATAGTGTAGGGTATTAAAATCCGACATAGAAGCATTTATATAGATCTTGCCCCATTTATCCAAGATCTTGCCAATAATTTCCATGGTCAGCAAAATAATGTTTCAGCCTCGATAAATAATAATGGCGTCATTACATGTTACCCACATCATGTCGTGAAAGAAAACTTCAGTTTGAAAAATTCTAATTTGTTTTTAACAGTTCAGAATACATTGGACTGAATTTCTGGCAGACTCGTTGTTTGGTTGTTGCATTCTAATGGCAAGTATTGGATTTCTAGTAAAAGGAAAACGGTGATGTTCGCTTTTGCAATGACAAAATCAAGAATCAAAACACCTTGTTAACCAGAAGATTTTGTTCAATTCTGGTGTATACCCAACAATTCTTTAAATTAAGTAACTCACTTTCTTCTCCGGATTCGGAATCTTCCCGATCACCGCAACATTTTGAAAACGAAAACATTTTAACAACTTCAAATTTTTAGAAACAAAACAAAATTTTTTCAGTCAACAATAAAAAATGAATCAAATAAACTTAGTTTTTTTCATGATACAGTAACTAAGTGATTGCATGAAAAAATTGTGCCTTTTGTGTCTATTATACTGCTATCACTGATTGCTAAATCGCATGATACAAAAACACTGTTCGACACAAAAAAAAAAAAAAAAAACACACGAGAAAGTCCAAAAAATTCGTAAAGTAGACGTTCTCCAGCAAGTCACATTTTTTTTTTTAATCGATTTTTGAAGTCTTTATCCACTGTACATAAAAAAAACAGATATACCGCATTCTTGTGTTAAATCGATGAATTTAACTATATGATCATTACATCTGAGGTGTATCATGTGTTCAGTAAACTTATGCAGGATATTACGGGGAATATTTTTGTATAAAATTTTAGCCCTTTAGCCCACATGTGTACCTTCTTAAGAAAAGCGCAAAAATTACACCTAAAACAGGGAATATTGAGCCAGTAGTAAATCTAAAAAAGCAAAATATCATCCCCAAAGCAAAAAAATCGTTTAAATCAGTAAGCACTTCTAACAATCAATATTTTCCAAATTCCACCCCACTGTAAAACTCTAAAACTTCATTTTGTACAAAACTCGTTGTCACAAGATCATAACGAAATCACACAAGGATCATTTTCCTAGAACACATTAACCTGTTATATTAAGTTTTTATGGGTCTTTTGACCATTTTTTTTAAAACTGAGCCACAATGGGTTAAAGAATTTTGCAAAAATATCCTACAAATCCTGACCAAAGACGAAAACTTCTTAGAACTTAAGGTAAGTGCGTCAGGGATGTAATTAATATGTAATGTGAAAAGTCATAATTGATTTTAACGATTTTTTTGGTTTCGACCTTTACGTGTTTAGAAACTATGTAGTAGTGGAATTTTATAGCAAATATTTCTGTAGTACATAATGCCTCAATATTCCCCTTTTCTTAAAAAGGTACAAAAATTACCCACATGTGGGTGTTAGACAGGGTTAACATTTTGTACAAAAATATTCCCCGCTACATCTTGCTTAAGTATGCTGAACACATGATACACCTCAGATGTAAGGATCATATAGTTAAATTCATCGATTTAACCAGTGGCGGATCCAGCATTGTCAAGAGGGGGGCCGATTGACTACCTTTCTACATAATAACAGAATGTTTTTAAAATCTTTACATATAATTTAAAAAAAAAACGTAGTCACTTGGTTTGAGAGGGTGGGCCGATCGCCACCATCGCCCCCCCTTGGATCCGCCACTGGATTCAACACAAGAATGCGGTATATTTGTTTTTTCATGTACAGTGGAAAAAAAAACTTTAAAAATCGATTAAAAAAATATGTGACGTGCTGCAGAAAAACCACGAGACACGGGTTTTTTTTTTTAACGTCTACTTTAAGAATCTTTTGGATTTTCTCATGTGTTTTACAAAAAGTTCGAAATTGTCGAACAGTGTAATTAAAGGTAAATGCAGTTAGAAAACGTTTCTCTTTAGGCGTTTTTCTTTTTTCGTTCGGAGTAGAGTCTGAGTTGTCAAAAAATAATTTGTGTTTCTTTTTTTGTTCAGAGTGAAATCAGAGCGCGCTCTATGAGCTCAGAATGTAGCGACCGAGCATTCAGAGTAAAAGACGGAGCACATCAAAATTGACATTTGAAAGTAGAAAAATAAACAAGATAAAATAAAAACAAACTCCATTTTGGACTGTGCTGGTTATTTTGAAGTAAAATAAAATAAATTTCATAATTTATTTGGATTTTTTTGGCAGTTTAACCAGACTTCAATAGAAAAATATGCAAGTGTGATTCGTTAATAAATCAGAGCGCTCTGAGCGTACTCTGTTCAGGTTATACTCGACGTGCTCATGCTCTGCTCAGAGCTCTTCTCTGAACAAAAAAAGAAAAACGCCTTTTGCTAGCTTTTCAGATTGTCAAATCATATTCTACTGAAATTGAAAATCTACAAGGTGTTTGTTATTTTGTTGTTGTCCTAAAAAATTTGACAAGCTGCATTAACCTTATACTTATTAGTGAATTATGGCTAAATCACATGTTGTTGTTTGGTTAATGTTTTTATTCTCTTTTTTGACATTCGCTGAAGGCTCAACCTTTAAAATATGACAAGATCCATTTACCTTATTATGTTTTATTTTCTGTCCTTAGTTTTTTAAAGACTAACAAATCTTGTTGTCCGTAACTTGAAAGAGAATTTTAAAAAATGTAATATATTACAATCATGCTTAATTTGGAGTGTTATTAGAGCTTGACCGTTTTTTACCGTCTCTCTTTTGGCATGCTCCACATAAATTGTATGGACATGAAATCGACAGAAATGACAAAAAATGCTGACGCACAGTGGGCTAGAATTTTTTAAAATAATAAAAAATTATGGAAATCCCTTAACTCAAGTATTGATATTAAATTTTTAAGTTTTCGGGCCTACAGATTTCCAATTTCATAAAACTTTCGAGAAAAAAATGTATGCCCGATAAAAAAAAATTTATTTATTTTTCTACTAAGTTCGTTTTTTAAACATGGATTTTTCTGGTTTTTGCCTCAAATCCTATAAATCAAGGACTTAAAAAACAATATAGAGGAACGAAAGTAGCTATTTGCATATCTAGAACCTTAAATTATTGATTAAAATTTATGTCAAAATGCATTAATTGAAAACAATTTTTCGATCCACATCGCATAAGATTTACGTACGCAAAATTGTTGGCGGGTCTGTGCGGGAGCTAATTTATATTGATTTTGGGTCTCAATAGAATAGTTTTTTATCTGCAATACGCAAAAGCCAGCGATCTCCAGGGTACATAACTATTTTTGTCTTTTCTTTTAGGTTATAAGATTTTCACACTTAAATGGAACGCACCTATTTGAGATTCATTTTCACATGCAATACTAAGGATTGTAACCAATATTTTTTTTTGCGGCTTGGAATATATTTCACTTCGCGTCAAGACTTTATTTTCAAATAAATATTTTTTTAAAACACACTAAAAATGACAAACTTCTTACGAATGTACGCTCAAAAGTATGAATGTGACGGTACCAATTTTTTGACACAGGGTGTACCAATTTATATACTTTCAAATAACTCACATAAAAATCAAAAATTCAAAACTATAATTTTTGGATTTTGCCGATTTAAAAAAATTCTAGCCCACAGAGTGATGCCCGAGTAACGCTCCAATTTAGGTATAGTGTTGCGACAGCCTGCCCACATTTTGATAAGGCTGTATTTTATGACAGCTGTTCATCGAAGTTTTTGACCATTTTCTTTTCCTTGCTGCAATAATGTTTAAGGCGATGTTGTCCGTGGTTAATGTTTTTATTTAATTGTGCTTGCCAGTAAAGCAGATTCTGTCATCGTTTATTTTTTGTGCTGTTCTGTTTTCTTCTGTTTCTCTTTCATTTGACGTTGTACCATTGTGAATGGGTCTTGATGTCAACTTTTGCTTGGGACAAGTATGTAAATAATTCGAAGGGTGTTTAGGATGTTTATTGTTCATGCGATGTAGTGTAAAGTCTACAGTGGGTAAAGATTTAAGGCACATCAGTCAAAAAGGAGTGTGTCAAGGATGAGGTAAAATGTAAGGCGTGAAAGAAATAATTAGATGTGGCAGCTCTTACCAGGGAACTTGTTCAGCGTATAACAATTTTTTACGAAGAGAAGGTAGACAGAAGTAATATATAATTATGACTTTGCTCGGCATCGCCAAGATCAGTTAGTAAGAAATTTCCAAGTGATCGGTTGCGTATAAAAAAAGTCCGTGCACGTAGTTAAAAGCGATTTAAGCTATTAGTGAAAGAAAAAAAAGCATTACTTTTTGGCTGAATTTTTTCCAGTAGGAAAAAGAAAGTAAGTTCAAATATATGAACCATGAAGTGTAGTAGTTATATATTGTTATATTTCTTTTTTTTTCGGCAAAATGATAGATTTGGCTGGGTATAAGCGATTGCCTAAGAATCATTGCACGCTTGAGTGAAGACATATAGGAAACAAAGGAAATATTTTTGAGGTGAGGTATGAGCATTTCGGGAAGGAAAAAAAAACCGAGTAACACAATAAAGTTTTTTATCATTTCCTTGGCTCCCGGGGGCCTCAAATAGTTTTTGGAAGACGTTCCTATATACTTATGAGCCGACGTGTTTGCAGAATAAATTAGCTGCTATATACTTATATAAATTCACACATTCATAAGTGCAACGCGGGAAATTTCTAGAAGATCATCGTGAAGGAGCTAGGAGCCATTTTATTTTTTTATTTGCGTAGAAGACGCCGTCATATATGTATATATGTACATACATATGTCCCGTATTATATGAGCGAATTAGATAGAAGTAACAAAATTTTCCTTTTATTCGTTAACTCTCATTAGAATTTTCTTAAAAACAAGAAGTATTTAAAGTAAAGAGCGAAAAAAAAAAATAATTTTTATTGTTCTAATCCAGAAAACAAATGAAAAATTTTGTAAAAAAAAGTGGAAAAAAAAACTTAAAAATTGTATAAATTCACTTTAACTTCACGGTATATAAGAGTATATTTCGGTATATGTACGTGTGAACAACACCGTAGAAAAAAAAAAAATTGAGAAAGTGAGTAGCAGGATCAGGCTGTAATTATTTTTTTATTTTTAACTTTGCTTAGCGAATTGTGGAACTCCCTGTGTTGCAGTTGCTGGCGCCATCATCGCAGCAGAAAAAAATTGGTGAGTGTTTCTTTTTCTACTCGTTCCAATTGTGAAAGTTCATTGAACTCTAAATACGTAGTCAAAAGAGCTACACTGAGAAAAAAAAAATACAGCCTTTTCTTGTTGTTGAGTTTTAGTAAAGACTAATTAGAGCAAAATACATTTTTTGAAAACAAGGAAAGCTCTAGTAATATTAAATACTTGTATGAATTAATTGATTTGAATTGAAGATATATATATATAAAAAAAAAAAACTTTCTTTTTATAAAGCGGCTTTTGAGTTAATTATGCCTAAATTTTGAGTAATTTTGGATAATCATTTATAAAAAAAGTTTTTTTTATAATAAATAGATTCTCCTCAAACTGAGAATTCTTGAAACAGAAAGTTAATTACAAACGTACATATTGTACATCTTTATTATTATAAATACCAGTATATGTAAGTATATATAAGACAAATTCATTCTGGTTTCTGGATTAAATTAACCTAACTGAACTGAAAAATTTACTGTAATTAAAAAAATGAAAAATTAGATTTCCTTTTCTTTTATTGACGGTTAAAAGAGAGAAAAAAAAACAAATTTAACTTAATTAGATTTTCGCTAAAAATAATGTTCAAGCTGAGAGCTTAGAAAAAAAAAATTTAATACGTTTATTAGATATTCAGATTTAAACATTGTTCAAATTAACCAGAAAAGAAAAAAAATCGCTCTCATGAGTTGAAATTTGTATTAGTCGGTTTTGCAGGAATTTAATTGCTAACCATGAGTTGCTAAACTCTTCTAGTGCCGGGGTGTGTGGTAAAACTTTGATGTAGCTGAACAAGATGAAAGGTGGATAGGTAAGACGGATGAACCATGTTAGAAAAAGGGAGTCACTTCCAAAACGTAGGAGCCATGACGTGACTCAAGGCTGTAGTCCAGTATGGATGCAGAAGTGGGAGGGTAGGTTCCAACTGACGGACAAAGACAAGGACTGGACATAATACGTTACTCGCGACGAGACTTTAGGCTGTATGAATATGTGTGTGAAGGTAAGTTTACTTGTTCTTTAAGACGTCGATGCATGAATGGATAGGAGTGAATACATGCGCTGGTGCGAATGGTTTTTCTATGTGTTTCAGTAGGTGTGTTTTGCAGCGTATAAAGTATGAATCATTTGAGGTCGCAATTGGGGCTTAGATTTTGGTTTCTGGTAGGAATTGTTTGAGATTTTATGTAGTTTTGGAGTAATTTGATTGAGTACAGTGCGATTTGGTGATCTTAGGTTGAAACATTTGTAAGGTTTCACTTATGATTTATAGATATGAGAGTTTTAGATTTTGTTAACTGGTGGAAATGAATGGGTATTTAAGATTGTAGGTAGTTTTGGCATTATTTGAGTGGGTATAGAGTGTTTTTTTTTAGTTTCTGGTTGGATCATTTGTGAAGTTTCATTGATAGGTTTTTGCTATGCTGTGTGACTACGATATGAGCTGAAGGTGAGTGAATGTAGATGTGGTGAAATAGGTGCAGGGTGATGTTGTGGGCATGATGAGTGAAGGGTGGATGTATTTCAAGTGTGGTTTATGTGTGTGAGGCGCATTGTATTGGAGTGAATGTATATGTGCTTTCGTCGTTTATCTTTCTTTCTTTTTTTTTTTCTAATGGATACAAAACGGCATGATTCATTCATGTTGTGTATCAGTGGTGGAGCACTACGTGGCAAGGACCACCCTAATTAGCCGACGAGCAGCACAGGCCAGCCACCATGCCGCAGCCAACAGAGTGCACCACCTGGATGAAGCTGGACACATAACAATAGCAGTTACTCTCTTTCCTGCGATGGTAATGAAAACTGCCTTTAATCATGATATGCGATGAGCCCTAGAATACTAAGGTTCTCCTGGGAGGCGCAACAATATCGTTAAATACACTAGTTTACAGTAAAAATTTGATCTGGTTGCCACTATAAAATTCTTATGTAAAATGACTCCTTTTCCTGTTTTTGAAAAATATGATCTCATATAATCACATATATCTCGTAAAAAAGTAAAGCCAGCTTAACATGTAAGATAACAAAAGAAAAGTAATAAAATTTTACATAAACGCATCATACTTAACTTTTCGATCAATTGTTTAGTTTCTGCGTTATTAATAAACGTTTCGAAAAATTTTGATTTTTCTTTTGTAAAATCGAAAAAAAAAGTTTTTCAATTGGGATATTTTCTTGAAAAAAAATTCGGTAAAAATAAAAAAACTTTATTGTGCAAAAGTCTAAGGAACCCCAGTAAAAAAAAGATACTAATCAAAAAAATCGCTAGATAAATAACGGAGTTATAATCAATTAAGTGAAAATACCAAAAGTCAAATTTTACTCTATTTTTGTAATTCTCCTTGCATAAGGGTACAATTTTGAAAATTTTTTTTCCGATTCGACTGATTCATATTTTTTTTGATTAGGTGGACCATCATTAGTAAAAAAAAATTATTTTTATTTTCTTCGCTCGCGTAGTGTTGTATTAGAAAAAAAAAAAAAAAAATTATTTGAGGTGTCACTTAACTTCAACTGATCTGTAACGAGAACGTCATATTCTATATCTGAGGATTTCATTGAAAAGGCAAATAAATTGCATTTTTAACATTGGTTCATTTGTTGATATCAGATGAAAATTAGCCAATCTATAGTAAACCAAATTTCAAATTTAATGCGAATTTTGATGATTTTCAGAATCTTTCTTCAACGCCGTTAACATTTTCTTGTTCGAAAAAATAAAAAAAGTCAAGTTTTATTATTTTTGTCATTAATATATTTTATTACAAAAATTTTGAGTTAATGGGGACCAAGATCGAATGAAAAATGACAGCTCTATTCTAGAAATGAAATCCTCAGATAAGGAGTAGAACATGACGTTCTCTTTAGAGATCAGTTGAAGTTAAGTGACACCTCAAATAATTGTTTTTTTTCTAATACGGCAACACTACACGAGCGAAAAAAATAAACATAATTTTTTTTTTACTAATGATGGTCCACCTAATCAAAATAAATATGAATCGGTCGAATCGGAAAAAAAATTTTCAAAATTGTACGCTTATGCAAGGAAAATTACAAAAATAGAGTAAAATTTGACTTTTGGTATTTTCACTTAATTGATTATAACTCCGTTATTTATCTAGCGATTTTCTCGATTAGTATCCTTTTTTACTGGGGTTTTTTAGACTTTTGCACAATAAAGTTTTTTTATTTCTACCAAATCTTTTTTCAAGAAATTATCCCAATTGAAAAACTTTTTTTTTCGATTTTTAAAAAAAGAAAAATCAAAATTTTTCAAAATGTTTATTAATAACGCAGAAACTAAAAAACTGATCGAAAAGTTAAGTATAAGGCGTTTATGTAAAATTTTATTATCTTCGAAAACAGGAAAAGGGGGATTTCTCGAAAACGTCTCCGTAGAAAAAAAAATAAAATTATTTTCGGAATCAGGGAGTCATTTTACATTAGAATTTGATAGTGGCACTCAGATCACAGAAAAAAATAATTAATTTGTAATTTAGTGTAATCAATTGGTTTTGATTACTTTTCCAAAAATAAGGGCCGTCTTCCCATATCCTAAATGTAAAATACATTACTTTTTGTAAAACTACAAATTTTTATCTTAAAAATGGTGAAAAATTGACATGGTATATATGTAGTTTAGAAAAATAAATAAATAAAAATTTAAATTTAATCAGGCATGTTCTGAAATCCGATTCACTTCGAATTCGGAATGAAAGCAATCTTCAAGAGCTCTGCATTGTGACAAATAAGATGGAATCGGATTTGTATTTCAACAAATAAAATTTAATTATGCTTCTATTCGACTACCGAAACATAAAGCCGATTTGGTGTTAATTATCGAAATGCAGAGCTCTTAAATATTGCTTTCATTCCGATTCCGAAGTGAATCGGAATTCAGAACATGCCAGAATATGAGCAATTCTTAAATTTAATAATAAGTTATCGTACAGCTCTGCATAAACGTAGGAACAAACGAAAAACACCTTAGAAACTTAGACAAATATTTGTAATATTACCTTCGTTAATTTTAGTAAGCTGACTTTACCTTAGCAGTTTTGAAAATCTACCTAAGTACCTTTGGCGTTTTACCTAATAATTTTATATAAATTGCCTAAGTAAAATTTACGCAAGTTTTACCCAAGTTTTCTTTGTTATATTACCTAATGACTTAGCTGGAGCATATAGCCCTAAGCCTTAAGGCAAATTATACTAGATTTTTAGGTAAATTTTCACAAGTTTTTCGTTCTGTGTACCTATATTTTTGGTTCAGGAAGTGCTGATAAGTATTCAAGTGTTTCTGTCAGTCTGTCCTTTATGGCCCCTGAAACTTTTCGCCTGAATTTGATTTTCAATCAATTTCGACCCAAGGGGAAAAGAGCTGCAAAAAGTTTCCATAAGTTTGTATTTATCAGCACCAAGCAGTTACGCTCCGTAAAAAACAGCGTTTCATTTTAACATTGAGGGTATTCCTTAAAACGTTTAATGCCTCGTAAACAAGTAATAGTTGTCAAAACTACGTTTTAATTAATACCCCAATTGTATGTCCTAGGGTGAAAGCGCTTACCACTGCTTGACAAAAACGAGTTTCGCAGCGCGTTAAGCATCCTTTAAAAAAAATCGAACTCTAAACACAAATGATCAAAAATACGTACTTAGATAACAAACTCCCTATCTCATCAGCTACGGAACCTCGTTGTATGTGCGCAAAGTTTGTATTTTAAATCAAACTAACACGTGATCCAATAAGAGCTTCCTACTTTGTTTTCTAAATAAAATGCATAAAAATCAATGTATTAATGCAAATATTTATTTGGAATGATAGTTCGGTTCCTGCAACTCAATGTTTAAAAATTATTTCGTTCAAATGTTGCCCACGACTAGTTCTTCAATGGTTCATTCTGTGGGTCCAATTTTCGATAACTCTTTCGAGCATGTTGGCCGTTATTCCTTGAATAACACGAGTTTTGTTGGTTTCCAAGTCGTCAATAGTTTTGAGTTTGTAGTTATAAACAAGTGATTTAACATATCCGCAGAAAGTAATCCAATGGCGTCAAATCACATGATCTTGGTGGCCAATTAACAGGAGCATGTCTTGAGATGATGTTTTCATCGAACGTTTCCCGCAATAAAGCGATTGTTTCTACAGCTACACTAATATCCTGAATTTTTGGCAACAAAAATTCATTGATCATTACTCTGTAGCGACCACCACTGACCGTAACACGGGCTCCATCCGTATTTTTGAAGAAATACGGTCCGATGATGCCTCGTGCCTATAAACCACGACAAACAATACATTTATCGGGATACATTTTAAGCTCTTGGATTGCTTCTGGTTGTTCATCGGTCCAAATATGGCAATTTCGATAGTTAACGAAGCCGTTCAAGCAGAAATGAGCTTCGTCGCTAAACACAAATTTTCAATAAAATAATGGATCAATTTAAAGTTGCTGTTAGGCCCATAAACCAAAATTAAAACATACACCAAGATCAGCCGGCTTCAATTCTTGTACAACCTTGTACAACCTTTGTACAACCTGTATTTTATAGGCCTTCAGACCAAGATCACCCCTCAAGACGCCAAAATGATCCATACACACCTCTCCTTAACGAGCTTTTAGGTTTCCGAAAATGCCGACGAAATCTGCCAATGGGGTACTTTTCTTTCATGCTGATACATCAAAACTAGGTAAGAATGAAAATCGGATCAGCTAGTATTAGTGAAATATCGCAAAAATACATATCCCATATAAAATTTTAAAAATGAAGAAAAAAAAACAGAACAAACAAATATAAAAGTAAATACATTTAATGTATTTTGCAATGCTGAATCCGAATCCGGAAAAAATACCGTTTTTGCTATATTTTGAAGCTATATAACTAGAATATAGAACATTCATTGTATAATCCGATACAGTTTCTAAAAGTTATAATTTTTTTCTTTAAAACCTCATTTAAATTATGTCAATAACTTTATGTTTCTCCGAAATATCGTAGACTGAAATAATGAAAAAACATGTTTTTTGCACTTTTTTAAATTTTTAGGGTTGGATATCTCCGAGAAAAATAAAGATATCGACATAATTTGAGGTTTTAAAGAAAAAAATTATAACTTTTAGAAACTGTATCGGATTATATGTATGAATGTTCTATATTCTAGTTATATAGCTTCAAAATATAGCAAAAACGGTATTTTTTCCGGATTCGGATTCAGCATTGCAAAATACATTAAATGTATTTACTTTTATATTTGTTTGTTCTGTTTTTTTTTTTATTCATTTTTTAAATTTTATATGGGATATGCATTTTTGCGATATTTCACGAATACTAGCTGATCCGATTTTCATTCTTACCTAGTTTTGATGTATCAGCATGAAAGAAAAAAGTACCCCATTGGTAGATTTCGTCGGCATTTTCGGAAACCTAAAAGCTCGTTCAGGAGAGGTGTGACCCTATTTCGTTCAGCTGAGCAAACGCGCCTTTTGCTTTTGCTATTCTCGAGTTGATATCCTTTTTTGCTCCACCACAAGGTCTTCAATTTTGTTTTGCATATCTGAATGTTTGGACGATAAGAGGCAGATGTCGTCAGCGTAGTCGAGGTTTTCTAGATGTTCAGTAAAGTTCCATTGGATACCCCTTTTGGCCTTATTAAGAGCTTTATCTAGAATATCGTCAAGAACGATAAGGAAGAGAGATGGTGATAGTAAACACCCCTGCCGTACGCCTGAATTAGTGGTGAATGTCGGTGAGAACAACCCGTTGTGTAACACACTGCATTTAAAGCCTTCATATTGTGCACGTACTAAGTTTATGGCCTTTGCGGCAATACCTCTTCGTTGCAGTGACGCCCAGATGTTTTCTCGGGAAACACTGACGAAGTTGAAGTGCAGCACAATAAATAACTTGAACTTGAACAATTTATTCATCACAAAGTTCTCGTACACAATGGCAGCAAACCAGTAGCGTACTTTCATCGTAATTATGTCATTCAACGTGGACTTGTTGGACTTCGAGGACAAGGGCTTCAAGCTTGTGGCCATGAAATTCGCCCGGTCATCAAAGGAATTTCTTGAGTTGCACTTCGCTGCTCGTCGTTTCTTTCTCAGTCAGTATTTTGCATTTTCAGTAGAGATTAAGCTGAACAATATTTTGTGAAATTTCAAAATGTATAGTAAAATGGAATGATGTTAGTGAATTTCGTGTTATATAAATGTAGGATTAGACATTTAATCAGCGGACTAAAGACTGAAGACAAATCCCTACGATTTGGGTAAGACAGAAACAAAGGACAACACTACTTAAAAATAAGGAAAACAGACAGCACTGAATGGACGAAAAACAATGAACGAAAGCGACGTTTTTAAAATAACGAACGAAAGCCAGTAGTTGGCGACAAACACTCGAAACAGCAAGACGGAACAAAAGTGTATAAAATTAATTAATATCATTTAAATTAACTTTTTAATAAATATTGTAAAAACATTAAAAAGAACTCGTCAAAGTGTTTTAATTAAATGAAAGATACTATAAATTGATGGCTCAACCGGGATACCAAAGTGAAAGACACTACAAATTGGGGGCTCAACCGGGATACCAGAGTGAAAGATACTACAAATTGGGGGCTCAACCGGGATACCCGAGTGAAGAGTGAAAATTAAGTGCGTGTAAAGAAAAGTGCGCAATTGGATAGAAAATGCAAAGAACATCAGTTAAAAACTTAAAAGCATTAAACTAAATTGAAGAAAATTTGCAAGAAGGCAAATAGAAAATTGAACGCCATTTCAATTTTGCAGAAATATGCGTAGCGTCATTGAGTGCGCATTGCAACAACAATAGTAACGGCTGAGTGTCGTCAGTTTTAGCAACAACAACAATAGTAGCGGCTGTGTGTCGTCGGTTGTTGCGTATTCAGTTTTGGCAACAACAACAACAATAGTGGCGGCTGTGTGTCGTCGGTTGTTGCGAAGAAATTTTTGGTACAGCGTTGGACGTTTGTAGCTGCAGATTGCGACTGCGTGCCGTAAGCAGCGAAACAGCGTCGACGGCAGATTGTGACTGCGTTCCGTTTGGTGACAACGATATATAGAGAGGGAGACTTTGTAGCTGCAGATTACGACTGCGCGCCGTGAGCAGCGAAACATCGTCGATTGCAGATTGTGACTGCGTGCCGTAAGCAGAGAAAGATCAACAAATTTTATAACGACTGAGTGACGTTTTGTAGAAAGCGATATAGAGAGAGAATACAACGATTGCAGAATTTGCAAAGAGATATAGAGAATGAGAGTACAACGATTGGAGAGCTGTCAACTAGATAAAGACGAAAGGAAATTGTGTGTGCAAATCAACCCTTATTTTGAAGAAACAAAACAAAGCACACGTTTATAAGAAAGAAGTCTGGATTCATAAGTATTTTTCATGTTTTGAATTTTTGTATTTTGATTTTTAGTTTGCTAAAGTTTTACTTTATTAAGTACTTGATATTTTACTTTTTGATTGAAATATTTTTAGTATTGTTAAGTTTAATTTAATTGAAGATTTTTTATTTTGAAAATTTGTAAAATGGATATTGACAAAATACGTGCATTTAGAGTAGATGAACTACGACAAAAATTAAAAGAATTTAATTTGAGAACGACAGGACAGAAAGTGGAATTACAAAACAGATTGATTGAACATTTTGAACTAAATGAAGAAGAAGGTAGCGGTGGAAGCGACGTTGAATCGTTAACTTCAGGGTACGCTGATGCCACAGGAACAACGCAAACGAGTAGTCGTAGGTTAGGAAGAAATCAAAGAGTGGAAAAGTATAATTTTACTTTACGAGACATAGAGGACAGTATAAGTACATTTTCAGGCAACGAAACTCATGATGTGAACCAATGGGTTATGGAGTTTGAAGACATGGCCGACACTGTTGGTTGGAATGACCTCCAAAAATATGTGTACGCAAAACAGCTGTTGCGGGGTGCTGCCAAGTTGTTTGTTAGGGGACTAAACGGTGTAAGGGGTTGGAATGCACTAAAAAATGAATTAATAGAGGAGTTTGGTGCAAAATTGTGTGTATCGGAAGTGCACAGGGCCTTGCGGAATAGGCGCAAGCAACCTAAAGAAAGTTTGCTTGAATATTTGTATGTCTTATTAGAAATGGGAAAGCCAATAGAGCTTGACGAAGCCAGTATTATTGACTATTTTGTAGAAGGCATTCCGGACAGTAGGTCGAATAAAACAGTATTATATCAGGCTAAGACTATAAAAGATCTAAAAGAGCGAATTCGTGTTTATCAGAAAATTAGGGAACCGTATGGATCGTCAAATCGTTCGGATTCACAGATATTTTCGGGAAATAAATTAAGCAAATGTATTCAGAAAATTGAAAATAAGGAAATGTGTTATGAAAACGGAAACGAATGTTATTTTGAAGATAGTTTTACAGTAAAAAAAGTAATTTGCTTTAAGTGTAAGCAAATGGGGCACTATTCTTATCAGTGCGATAATAAAAATTTAGAAAAGGAAAAACAGGGAAATGAATCGAAACAAAGCTGCATAAATACAATTAATCCCAACAAGGATAAATTTATTTGTGCAAAATTAAGGAAAAGAGATTGTGCTAAAGAGCCTAAAGTCAAGAAGGACTTGTTTAGTGAATTTGAGGTTTTGTGTTTAGCTTCTGACGATGAATTTTATCGCAATATAGGATCATCCGATGAAGACATTGATAAGGAGAAGAAAGTCAGCAAAATAGGTAGTAACGAAAATATAGAATTTAAAGAGGAAGAGCGCATGCCAACAAAAAATAAAAACGACTTGTTGAGTGAGTTTGAGGTTTTATGTCTAGCCAAAGATGATGAATTTCAAACTCATGAGAAATTCATGGTTAAAGAGTTGACAAAATTTGAACAGAAGAAAAATGGTAAAGAAATGGTGGGCCGTGGGCAACATGAAGAAGAAACAAAAATGGTTTTGAGTCGAAAAATTCCTGTACACGGATTTCCGATAAGAACCTCATATGCAGAAATTACAAATCAGTTCGAAATTTCAAAGAGTAAAGAAAACTTAGGTAGTAACTTAAAGAAAATAAATAGCAAAATAATAGAAAGGACCAGTAATGAAGAAAAGATGTTACAAGGAATGAAACCATACAAGGATCCCGCTAAAGAACTTTATATAGGACAAATGGAAAGGGATAGTGAAATATTTAAAATTAGAAAAAAAGTAAAAAAGAAAGATTATAATTTAATTAGGGGAGAATTTAAAGAGACAGAATTAAATAGTAACAGGGCAAAGAAAACAGCTAAAATGAAAGTAGAACGATCCGAGATCCCTTATAATATAACCGCCAAGTTGAAGTACATGGGGAATGACGTAGAAGTGATAGTTTTATGGCCATATGATCCAGGTGGGAAACATAGGATTCGGCATTCGGGTCGAATGCTCGGTCAGGATCGCCGAATGTAGGATTAGACATTTAATCAGCGGACTAAAGACTGAAGACAAATCCCTACGATTTGGGTAAGACAGAAACAAAGGACAACACTACTTAAAAATAAGGAAAACAGACAGCACTGAATGGACGAAAAACAATGAACGAAAGCGACGTTTTTAAAATAACGAACGAAAGCCAGTAGTTGGCGACAAACACTCGAAACAGCAAGACGGAACAAAAGTGTATAAAATTAATTAATATCATTTAAATTAACTTTTTAATAAATATTGTAAAAACATTAAAAAGAACTCGTCAAAGTGTTTTAATTAAATGAAAGATACTATAAATTGATGGCTCAACCGGGATACCAAAGTGAAAGACACTACATAAATGAAATAGTATACACAAATTTAATATAAATTAGTATCATATCAAAATACAATCTTTTATTTAAATCAGTTTGAAAGGGGTCCGAATTTAGCGAAGCTTAAACGAACCACTTTAAAGCTACATAAATGTTACTATTTTGCGAGCTCTAAACGTAATACCAAAATATACAAAAAACTACTTTTTTAATACTACTGTTCTTATTCTATCATTTACGTTTACAGTTCGCAATCGTATCGCCAAAGCGGTACGTTAACGACGTATTGTATAACTTATAGACTTCGCTGGCGTTAAGCTTCGTACCGCTTTTCTTAGAGGGTTCTTATGCACTTAGCACTTTTTAATTTTATTTGTATACATTTTACAACAAAAAAAAGTATAAAATTTTACAAGAAATTATGTCTAATGAAAGCTTCTATTTTGATGAACGGTAGTATAATCTGGTACATCTCTCGCTCTCGTCACCTTGATTCTAATCCAGAATAAAAGCAATTCAAGTTGTCTCATTTTTTACATGACAGTTTGTCTTGAACAAGCTTTTTAAAATTTTCATCCTTTGTTCAGAATGTTGCACCGTTTTAGGTTTCTAGGAATATAAATTATTAACAAAAAATTTATAAATAAAAAATATTTTTCGCAGAGTGATTCATAATCAGATCCATATGAATCGGAGAATAAAGATTTGCATGAAGTTTGATCTAAATTACAATAGTTCAGCGGTTTAGGCGTAAAAAGGTAACAAACAGACAGACAGAGTTACTTTCGCATTTATAATATTAGTATAGATTGAATGAAAAATGGCTGAATTGCAAAAAGAGCAAAATAATTTCGTGCGTCCTCTATATAACCTCAAAAATCGGGTGTTTTTTAACATTTTAGGTTGGAATATCTCAAAAACCATACGTGATAGGGCGATTCAGAATTGGATTCGGATTTAGCCCCGACAAATACATCGAAAATTACTATTTTGATTTTGGGTTTTTGAGCTTTTTTCAGAAGTACCGTTTTTCCATTTAATTGTAAAAAAACGATCAGCTAGGACTTCAAGGATTGGTACGTTTTATCTTCATATTATAAGAAAACAACCTATCAATGCAGATTTCCGGTCCATTGCAGTCGGAATAGATTTTGCTTCCTGCCTAGCGTGCAGTAGATACTATAGTTCGGCGAGATACACAAAACTTACTTATTACTGCATTTTTTGCTAAAATATTGAGCAACATCAATTGCAGAATGAATTTATGACTAAGTGACTACAGTAGTGTCCTCATAAATAGTGAAATAAACTCTTAGTTACTTTTAACTACTGTAGCATCCTTATCGTCGGGATCATTCCAAGATTGTACGTTTGTTCTACCAAAAATTATAAACAACATAGTGGCAATGAGAAAAAATGTAGCAGCAATAAAAAACACAATACGCCATTGAGCTGGATTTTTCTGAAACAACAAAATAATATCGAAATAATTTTAATATAGACGTTGCAAATATCAATCTTACCTCATCAGTGACAATCAGTCCCACCGTAAGTGGTGCCGAAATACTCATTATATTTCCAAACGTATTCATTATACCCATTAAATGGCCAGCAAAGTTAGGTGACAAATCAATTTGATTGACTATTATACCAAAATAGATAGCAGAATTGAAAGACACTGCAATCACCAAAAAAGCAACAGCCCAGTATGATGAATGAAAAAATCCAAGCCCGTATAGTGCTATAGCCGGAACACCCTGTCCAATTGTATTGAAGAATTTCCGTGATGTATTATGGGTCATTAAATTATATTTTCGTATATTACTATTCATCCACATAAATACAAAAGACAGAGCAAAATAGCATAAATAGGGCAGTGCCGATAAAGGACCATTATTACTTATGTCAATATTTAAGATGCTATTGAAATATGTTGGTGTTTCAGTTAGAAGTGCCCAAAATCCAAAGCTGTTGAACATATATGGCACTAGAAGGGCATAAAAGGCCGGACTTTTTAAAATTCTACGCAACGGTAGCTTATGGGCTGGTAAAGTCAGAACGCTACGTTTTGTACCTTGTATTGATGATAGAATATATTCTAGTTCATAGTTAGTTATATGCTTATGTTCTTCGGGATTATTAGCGGCATAAGAAACCCAAAATATTGCCCATATTAAGCCAAAAATGCCTGGAATATAAAAGTTACTTTGCCAACGTAACTGTGATGCAGCAATAAAACCACCGGCGGAGAGCATTATGACAGTGCCCAAATGTACGCCACAATGAACAAAAGCGACAGTTCCACCACGTTCATGAGCTGGTGACCACCTTGCTATAAAATTTTGTACTGAGGGGAAAAGCACACCTTGAAATACGCCTTGCATCACACGCAGTACGGTCATCAGATACCAACCACCGATATCAGCACATAATGGTGTTAATATAGATAACAGTGAACAAACGGAAAAACCTACGAAGAGTGGAATTTTAGCACCAAACT
Organism: Calliopum simillimum; assembly: GCA_951812925.1. Classification (NCBI taxonomy): domain Eukaryota; kingdom Metazoa; phylum Arthropoda; class Insecta; order Diptera; family Lauxaniidae; genus Calliopum; species Calliopum simillimum. The sequence goes on from OX638370.1 coordinate 69,842,726, forward strand.
TATGAGATAAATAGCCACCAGGTATTTGTGTAAATATGTAACCCCAAAAGAAGCTACTCAATACGATTGATTTAACATGATGGTCCCAGTTATATATCTGTAAAAAAAGAAATTGAATTATTGCACGGTTACTATAACATATTTATGCTACTCGTATATAAAGGACTATACTAACCTTGGCGTCTGTACCAGTAGCGTTGCGATCAGTCATAGCTACAATGGATATTGAAAGATTCACACGTAGAGCATATGAAAGGGCCATACCAATAAAAAGCAGGGAATATTGCCAACATCGTACTGGAATAAGGGGTTCTAGAAAAATACAAGTTTTAGTACGTTTTTATTGTTGTCTTATTGGAGTCAAAAAAAAGTTGTTTCCAGAGCATATTATTATTATCTTACATATACTTAGTTTGGCCGTTTTCATTTATTCAAGCAGTAGCTATTGGAATTAGCGGATATGTCTATTATTTTCAAATACTTTCATTTGAGAAAATGGCTATCAATCAATAGGTTTTTGAATAAGCAATAAAGCTGCCAGATGAAATATTTAAATCGATATACTAGTAGTTTTTGAAATAAAGAAAACTTTTTCGACTTGAAAAATTTTAGAAAAGTGGAGAAACTCGATTTGTTTCTAACATTTTAGGTTGGCATATTTCGGTAGAATAGAAAGATATTGATTTAATTTAAAAACGGTTTTGGTAGAAAATAACGTTTAGGTCAAAATATTTTGAAAACAAAGCGTGATAGAGGAATTTTGTTGCCGAATTTGGAATCAACATTGCATAATGCTTTGAAAATGGATATCTTACGTATGTATGGGTCATGGTTTTTTATTATTGACAGCAATCAAAGTCGTACACCTTAACAAAATTATAATTTTTACATGAGTTCAGTAATTAGTGTACATTATTTTGTTTTTATTTGTCATGTTTAGTCCTTTTGGCATCCTTTGAATTAGTTTTTTACAATAGCTCGGATAAATTTTTTCCCATTTTCCATGAATACCCTTTTCAGTTCATTTTTTGAAGAAATATTGTGCTGGCGAACTTTTGCGTCCAGATAATTCCACAAGATTTTAATAGCATTTATACCTGGACCCCGCGCCAGTGTTACGAATATATTGGGACAGTTCTATTGATTCCATGATCTCATATTATAAGGAATATGTTTGAGATCGTTTTCTTGGTAAAAATACATATCACTACATTGACCAAGTTTATCTTTAAATTGCAGTAAATTTAGTCCTAAAATGTTCAAATAAATCTTATAATCCTAACTTCCATCAACAAAACGGAGTATTCTAGGCCCAGCTGCTGAAAAGAGCCCCAAACCATTAGTGAACCACCTTCATGTTTTACATTTGGTCTAACGTTTTTCTTTAATAAAGAAGAAGCATCAAGAAGCTCGGTTGCTATTTGCTAAAACTCACTGCCATAAAGATTTTTTTTTTTGGAAAAATTTTCTCTTCTAGAATGAAAGTAAGATTAATACTTTTGGATCAGACGGCGGACCATACATATGGAGAAAACCAACTGAAGCACCTTGTTCGAAAAACCTTAAGCCATATGTTAAACATGACGGTGGTTCACTAATGGCTTGGGGCTCTTTTTCAGCAGCTCGGCCTGGAATACTCCATTTTGTTGATAGTAGAAAGGATCATAAGATGTATTTGAACATTTAGAGACTAAATTTATTGCAGTATAAGAATAAACTTCGTCAATGTAGTAATAGGTACTTTTAATAAGATAACGATTTCAAACATATTTCTTATAATATGAGATCATGGATTCAATACAACTGTCCCAATGTATTCGTAACACTGGCGCAGGGTCCAGATATAAATGCTATTAAAATCTTGTGGAATTATCTGGACGCAAAAGTTCGCCAGCACAGTATTTCTTAAAAAAATTAACTGAAAAGGGTATTCATAGAAAATGGGAAAAAATTTATCCGAGCTATTGTAAAAAACTAATTCAAAGGATGCCAAAAGAACTAAACATGACAAATAAAAACAAAATAATGTACACTAATTACTGAACTCATGTAAAAATTATAATTTTGTTAAGGTGTACGACTTTGGCTTTGGTACTGAATATGCTTGATTTCTGTAACTTTTTATTTATTTTCAAAAATAACGGAAAATTTCAAGTTTGGTTTTTTGTTAAAATTGAAGGATTAAATAGGCTATTTAAAAATGTACTTCAAATTTCTTAAATTATTTTTGAGTACTAAGTTTTGGGGCATTGAAAAATAGTTTGTCTGGTGTACGACTTTGCCTTTGACCTACTGTAATACGTACAATTTCAAGCAAATATGTATATGACTATTTAATTCGTTAATAATACTAACTTTAAAAGTTTTCAAGTTATATTTGGCATTTTTACTGCTTATTCAATAATCTTTTAAGTGACAACAAATTTTTTAATAAATTATTTTTAAAACGAAACGATTTTAACATATACGAATTTTCGATCCATGGTAACTTTCCAAAGAAAGTTCATCATTTTACTCGGTTTCCTCTAGAAAGGTTTTCATAAGCATCAAGATATTGACTCACCGTTTTGTGTTAACCTAAAATGCAAATACAGTTTCAATCTTTTAGGTAACTATTTTTCAGAACTATACATTTAAACATTACTTACCAAGTTTTAAAACCATACTTGAGTCCATCATGATACTATGTATATATCGCATATTTTTTTCAAATTCCTTACAGCACAGGAGTTCTAGAATCCGGTAACAAATGTTGTAAGGAATATTAGAAAAAGGTCAGCATAAAACTTCGTGATATAGTATGGGTGATTCTCAGATAACTGTACTTTTTGTGTCCTCTGATGATTTTACCTATACAGCAGGCTTTTTTTCACAAAAAATTAGAATATAAGTTAGGAATTATGTTTTTCTAATAGAATAGATCGATTTTACCACCAAATAATTATTGGTTTGCTGTGAAAGTTTGCAAATATACCCCAAATGTCACAAACGTGGCATGTCCTATCCGTTTTTAAAAATCATAACGATGAAAAAACTGCCAAAAAACGGAAATGGAACAGGAAACAAGTTATTATACACATTAAGTAAACACTTAAGGCTACAATATTCTGAGCTCATCTGCAGTTTTAAATAATTTTTTGAACTCGCAATTTCGAATTGAAATCTGTTCTAGTGATGAGCAAACCAAGCCCAAGATCAAGAAAATAGCAGTTTTGGTCTTGGTCTTGATCTTGCTCATTAAGTCTTGGTCTCGCTCTCGGTCTTGGTCTTGGTCTTGAAAACATATGTAGAGATATTGAGTATTCAAAGTTTCAAAACTATTTTTTTCCAAAGCAGTTGGGTTTTAAGATGCCAAGACTCAAATTGAGAGATGATTTTATCTTCGAAACGGGCGTGAAACACCTTTCAACTATAAATTACCAAGACTGAAAAGCAGTCTTGACGATTATCGTGTGCAAGACTAAGGCCAAGACCATAGTAGTCTTGGTCTTGCCAAAATATCAACATCTTGGGGTTGGTCTTGGTTTCGCAAAATTACCAAGATCAAGAACAAGACGCAAGGCCAAAACTAATTTTGCTCATCACTAATCTGTTCCCTAGTTTTGGAAAAAATATTTTTCTTGAAAACATTATGCTACTACTGTATCAGTCAATAGACTACGATACGCATGCGTTAATTCTGATCACTATCCATCACCCAAAGGTTATCATGTGTAGACACGTCCGCGAAAAAATCTATTTGGGTTTTATAGGACAGCTTATACACAAAAACAGGTTTTATTAAAAACTATGGTCACAAACGTGGCACTCCCAGGTAGTACATTTTATTTTATAAATGAAAAAAATTTTTTGAAGGATTTGCATATAACCCTAAAACAGTTCGGAAAAATTTTAAACTCAAAAGCGTGCTTCGCAATGAGCGATTAATTACAAAAATGTCACAAACGTGGCACTTTTATCACTTGGCAAAAAACATGTTTTGATATTAAGTTTGAGTATATAGATGTTTAGTTGAAGGCTATTGATTATGTTTTTAATACAATAATTTTTCTACACCATCAGAATCCTGAGCAAGGATAAGCTCAAAAGTAAAAAAATCACTGTTTTGGCATGTACTTAAAGCTATACAACAAAAAGAACAACTAGTAAAATTAATTTTTGTAAACGGATATGGATAGTCAAATTTATTATCAACAAGTCATACCTTAACCGTTTTACAATTGGATCCTTACTTTCCGAGTTATAAGCGTTTAAAGTAAAGATATCTTTCGATATTCCCATTTTTATTAATTTTTTCGGTCCAGAAAAATCCTTTGTATGTTATTGAGAGGTATCCTTTCTTTATAGGAGGCTTATAACTCGGAAACTGGGAACGGTAAATTATGTCTTGTTGATAATAAATTTGACTATCCGAATCCATTGACAAAAATTAATTTTACTTGTTGCTGTTTTTGCTATATAGCTTTAAGTAGATGTCAAAACAGTGATTTTTTCACTTTTAAGCAAGGATAACTAAGGATTCTGATGCAATAGAAAAAATCAAGATAAAAATCATTATTAGGAGATCCTAGTCCACAATAAACGAGCGGTAGGGCGATAAAAAAAATGGACCACCGGAGACATGACACTGTTGGAAAATTAGTCTTGAAGTGTAAATTTGTCATTAAATGCAATATATCTCTTATCAAAACGCTTCAAAACCATAATTTTTCCGTACTGTGGCTAAAATGTCACAAACGTGGCAATTTGGTTACAAACGTATTTGATCCAAAAGATTTAATTTTGACACTGAAGAATACTTTCTTGTTTTATCAGGGTAAGAAAAAAAAAACTGATCCTAACAAATACTGCAGTGTACTGTATTTTATACAAACAAATACTTCAGTCAGTGTAAAACCTACGAGTAGAAAAACTACATTAACAGACCTGTTCCGAAATCCGTGAGATTTTAATTACTTTTCATTTAGGAGGCTGCTTGATGACAAAAATGAGTCGAACGATAAAAAGTATTAGAATGTCTTTTGTGGAGAATATCAGGTTCTACAAATTGTATTGATTTGCATTAAAGAAAAAGTAACCTTAATTTGTCATAACTATGTGTTAGAAAAGGCATTGATAGATTTATATGTAAATCGATCTTTGCAAATATATGACTAAAAGTTCATTTTAAAATTAATTTTCAATATATAATTGTCATTAAGTAACACACTTAAAAATTCTTAAAGAAAAAGTAACCGTTAAGGAAATATTCTTACAAAATAGCAAAAAGTCGGAAAATGCGAATTTTTCGAAAATTTTCTAAACGGTTACTTTTTTTGTAAATACAAATCAGTAGGTATTAAATATTTGTAGAATATTCTCCAGAAAAGAGATTCTGATACTTTTTATCGTGGGACTTACCATTCTCCTCAAAAGGCTTCCGAAATGAAAAATTACTGAAAACACACAGATTACGGAACAGGTTTGATTAATTCATGATATGGTAACACTCACTAGTTGCAATTGGTACCCCAGAGTTTATAGCTTTCATATATTTTCGCGAGAGATAGAAGGCATTTTGTAGTATACACTACAACTACAGTATATGCTCTAAACTAGAGGTGGGCATGTGACGAAAAATGTCGTCACATTCACACCTTTTGCAGACCCTTTCTATATTAATAATACAAGTTTAGTTCCTGTTCGTTGTGTTTTTCCCCGACCAGCTGATATTGATGACGATATTGTTCTTACTCCTCATTATAGAGATAAAGCAAAATATTTTGATTGAAAAACCCCCCCCCCCCCCAAAGGTAAAATACTATACTTAAGGTAATCTAAATACGTTTCGACATAAACAAAATAAGTTTTCGAAGGAAACATTGAGTCAGGTATGTATTTTATTTTCAAAAATAAAATGCACTTAAGGTGGCTGCCTGATTTAAGAAAGAACGTCCTATACACATCATATTCATAAGGTTTTTTATGTATGCGCTTGTTGGATATTATACAAACTCAACTCAATTTTGACTCTCTTTTTTTATTTAGGATTATTCCAAGATTCCACGTTTGTTTTTGCAAAAAATATAAACGTCAGACTGGCAACTAAATAAAATCAGAAGTGATAAAAAATACAATCCGCCATTGAGATACATTTTTCTAAAAAAAAAAATAAAATTTTTTATAAAATATTAACGAAAGCATTTGCAAGTTCCCAATGTGCACAAAAACGGATGAGGATCCGTTTCGAACCCGTTACGGGTTCATAAAGGTATAAAAAACGTAATCCGCGGTAACGGATCCATTTCGAACCCGTAACGTACATCAAAAACGAATTCAAAACGCTGTGTTTAAATAAAAAAAAAAAACATTTTGAAGCGCTTATTAGCGATTAAAAAAATAAAAATAAAAAGAAAAATATTATCGATCCGCCTATGGTAGAATTCGAACCCGGGTAATTCCGCAGTGCGGGCCCGTTTTGAATCCGAAACGTATGTAAAAACGAATTCAAAACGGATTTGCTTTTAAAAATGTTGATGCCGTATATTTACAGAAAAAAACCGTTTTGATGCGCTTATTAGTAATTAAAAAAAAAAATAAAAAGAAAAAAAAGGAAGAAAAATAAAGGGTAAAAATCCACCTGTGGTAGGATTATTATTAAATTTGAACTCATTTGCTGTAAAATCCATAGGATTAAATCTCAAAGTTTGTAACTATTAATGTAAATATTGTACTTATGATAGAAAATAAACAACAACAACAACCTGGGTAAATTCGTTTCGAATCCGTAAATACTTCAAATACGAACTCAAAACGGATTTGCTTTAATTAATTTTAATGATGATAAAAAAAATTTTTTTGATTTGTTTTTTTTTTTTTGTCTTTTTATTTTATTGCGAATGATTTTTTGTAAACTTTTCAAACTCTGTTTGAAGAAATGTTTGTGATTCCAAATTTGAGTATATAATAATTTTTATCAAAAGAAGGGAAGAGAAAGAACACAAAATACTTATAAAAAAACAACAGAAATTTGTTTAATCAATACAAACTTTAAATCTCAACATCAAATAAGTCTTCATCAGATAAGTCAACATCATATCGGTCAATAGCCTAGTTCACTAACGTTTCGTGTATGATAAAGTAACACCCCGGGAGCCTGGGTTCGCCTCCCGGCCGGGTTAATAATTTTTTTTTTTTGTTATTTTGTTTTTTTAATTAAAAATAAGCGCTTCACCATTTTTCTTTTTTTTTTTATATAAGCAGCATTAACATTATTAAAAGCAAATCCGTTTTGAATTCGTTTTTGATGTACGTTACAGGTTCGAAACGGATCCATAAATGTATAAAAACGATTCGTTTTTTTTTTTAGGAATCCTTCCCACAAACGGATCAGTAACGGATACGTAACGGATTCCGTTACGGATAAAAAGTACGCAAATATAAACCCGTCACGGATCCGAAACGAGTCCGTTTGGCACACTGGGTTACTTCTGTTTTACCTCATCGGTTACAATGGCATCTACAACTTGTGGCGCAAAATATGACGCTATATTTGCAAAGAAATTCAATATTCCCATAAGTGTGCCAGCAAAATTTGGCGACAAGTCAATAGGATTTACGAATGCACCAATATAGAAGGCAGCATTAGTCGAGAATGCAATGAATAAAAGCAAAATGGCCCAATTTTTGGATTCATCCGTTGTCAAATACCCCATTACCGAAAGTACAATCATTGGAATCCACTGTGCAAATGAGTTGAAGGATTTACGCGAGGCATTTAATGTCATCCATTGTTGATGCGTTATCAAACCATTGATATAAATAAATATATAACAAAGAATGATGCAGGATAAGTAGGGCGATGCTATCAATGGACCGCTGAGAATATTGAAGTTTAAAATCGTTTGAATGTAAATGGGCATTTCAATGAAAAGCACCCAAAGGCCAAAGCTATTGCAACAGAATGCCATAAGTATGACATAAAATGGACCACAAGTTAATATTTTACCCCATGGTGGTTTAAATGGAGCACCAATGTCAGAACTCTTCTGTTCATTGCCAAATGCAATCAATTGCTTTTCATAGTATGTTATGGTTTTATGTTCGAAAGGTGAGTTGACGCTGAATAGATACCAAAAAACTGACCATATTATGCCAAAAAAGCCGATTAAATAGAAACTACTTGGCCAACCAAGTGGCGATTCAGCAATATAGTCACATGTGATAAGTGATAATATCGTTCCCAGCAGTGAGCCAGAATAAACAAAACCAACACATTTTGCACGTTCACCGACTGGTGCCCATTTTGCAATAAATTGATGTGTTGATGGCAAAAGCACACCTTGGCATAGACCTTGGAGCGCGCGCAAAGCGATCATCAGAGGCCAGTCACCGGTTTTTGCGCATATTGGCGTTAGCAAGCTTAATATAGAGCAACATAAAATACTAATGAAAATGGGTAACTTAGGACCGAATTTGATTGCGAAATAACCACCAGGTATTTGAGTTAATGTATAGCTCCAAAAAAAGCTTTTAAATATATACGATCTCTGCAGCTTATTCCAATCAAATACCTGTGAATGAAAGATAAAGAAAGTTATATCCTTAAATATAATTATATAATATTCATATTTACTTCGGCATCATTGTCAGTGACATTAGCATCAGTCATGGGTGTCATGGAAACTAAATTATCCATACGTAGGGCGTAATTTAAGGCCATACCCAAAAAAAGCAGGAAACATTGTGCAAGCCGTGTTGGTACTAAGGTTACTATCAAATGAGAAACAACTTAATTTCAATTCCGTTTCAATTAAATTACACGGAAACATGAAGTTTTTATTGCGTTAGCACTATTCTATTTAAAGAGAGCAGAAAGAAACAACATTAGGTACTGTCCCTGAAAAATAAAAAATTGACACAAGCAAGATAAGGACTGGTCCAGAAAAATTTAATACTTTTGTTTCTTAAGATTGTGATTTACCTGTTGACGGTGCATGTCGAAATATGGGCGTTATTTTTTGTATATAAAATGACGATTAAAAAACATATAACACTAAGTGACAAAACTTCAAACGAAAAAGATGTCTTGCAATCAATAAAAAGTTCGAAAATTGATTTTGACAACTTTTCTGTAAAAATCAGAATTAGAATTATTAGCAATGGAAAAAAAACAGGTGCATCAAAAGCATTATAGTACGAAAAATTATCTCAGGTAAAAAACCTGGCTTGGAAGTACAGTTGGTGAAAAAATTTAAGCAACTCTTTAAGCAGAATTCCGACACTTCAGTACAAGATATTGCTCTTCCGATGAGAAGCAGCTGGTGGCTTAAAAGCGAGCCCGAAAATTTTGCGATGGCATCTTGACTAAATTTGACTGTTACGTAGCGGATGATGAAATACACGTTAAACCATATTTATATGGAGGGCTAGGTGCAGAGCAAAATTAGAAAAAAGAAAATCACAAAATTCCCCAAGAAGTATTTGGTTTGACAGGGCATATGCAGTGGCATTCTGAAGAGCGCAATGAATTTGATAATTTTTATTGACGAGTGTCTTGAAAAACTTTTTTTGCCATTTATTCGTGGACACGAAGGTACTCGTTCCAAAAAGGGCGAATCTACTTAACTGATCTGAGCTACGACCTTTTGAGAGACATTGGGCTCTTATGAAATTGGATCTTCGAAGGAGTAATAATTCTGCAAAACAAAAATACTGCTCTCCCACCTCCAAGTCATAATACTAAATTCTCCAATTTTAACAGTCGGAATAATGTTGCAGTTCTCTAACGATTATAACGCCTTTTGCCACACTATAGATAGTCCATTGTTATAATACGATGTCATATTCTGCGTTCAAACGAGAATGATATCGAATAAAAAAAAAAAACTAGTACTGGAGGGGGCCCGGTATATAATTACCCCCGGTCCCTGATTTTCTCTCAACGCCCCTGTGTCTGTCGTTAATCAGAATAATTCTCTCGAATGCATAAAAATAAACAGACAGAAGCTTTGCAGACTGATTTTTCAAGGACAGACATTCTTCGTATGTATATGATAATATACCAGAGTATTCTGTGCTATCAAAATTCGAGCTGGAATAAGTTTGAAATGCAATATCTTCTAAACTATTAATCTCATGAAAGAAACTTCTGAATGTTTTTTGTATTAAATTTTTAGAGCTAAAAAATTGTCATAACAAATTTTTCTATAAAATTAATGGTGAACGAGATATTTTCAAAAAACTGTTATTTGTGACCTTTGACCTTTGAATATCTTGATCCCAAGCCCTTTGAACGTTAAAACACAGCTCTGTGCAAAAATTTAGTTATCTTATTTTAATAGGGAAGTAGAAACCTCCATTTTACTTTATTTTGCAGGGACCACGCGAAAGAACTGTTTTGTTTATGGTTTTTAAAGAAAATCAGCAACGATAATGTTTACGTAGAAACGTAAACTATGAAATAAGCCCCAACTACTTTTCTAAAGTTTTAGAAATATTACCCAAGTTGATTTTTATACGACGGCAACCCTACCCACTCGCACGGCGAATTCATATTTTAATCTAAAATATGTATTGACTTTTATATGTGCGGTGTTGCCGTCTCACTCACTCTGCTGTGTTCTGGCTGAAAATGTCATTCGTGCATGACGTGGAAAAAAAAAACCTTTTACTTATTTTTCTAGCCTGCAACAGAACAGCGCGATTTTGTGAGTTCTTCCTAAAAGTAAATTAATTAAACTTAAAACTATTTTTGCTTATAAAATAACTTAAAACTAACGTAAATATAAAGACCTAAATAACCTAAAAAGAAAAAGTGTTTGTTTTTTTGACCTAAAAACCCCAAAGGTGTTAAAATAAACTTAGCCGCGATTTGAGTGTCTTTTTCCCTGGGGCAAGAAGACCGATCATCACTTGCGCGAAGTAAACGATCATCACTTGCGCGAAGTAAGAAGCTACCGAAACCGTGTTTTGTGGAGCACCCCAGTGCTGCAGAGCGAAAAAGGTAACCTGTGTGGTTCTTAATTATATTTAATTATATAAATTTGGTCCCCGATCAAACAGATAACGTCTGTCGTCTTGTTTTTCTCATTTAAGGGACCCTACGGAACAAACCCTAATCAATCGTAATGACGATGTTATGACAGATGGTAGCAGTTTTTTTACATTTAATTTATTTATTTATTTGTAATCTTATATCACTGCCCTTAACAAAAAGTAGAATATTTTATCTAAGGTATACAAACTATGATTATCCCTTCAGCCACTGGCCGGATTAAAAAAAAAATCAGCATTCTGGACGTTCATCGTGTCGAAATTATTTTTAGTTAGAAATATCTCCAAAGTATTTTTTTGCAAATTCAAAATTTGATTAAAAAAAAAATCAGCGCGATATCAGGCAACCACTTACTTTTCTTAATCACAAGGATGGGAACTACACACAATGTAAGTATCAGCGACTATGTTATCACATACCAAAATAGCCATCAGCTCCCTAACTAAATTAGATTGCTTCTAAATGGTCGAACAATATAAGTTCCATGTTTTTGACTTATCTGACAATGTAGAAAAATAAGTTTTAACCTTAAATTAAAACAATCACTTTTAATGAACTTTTGTTTTAGTTAAAAGAATTTACAATTTTAATTCAATCACCAATAGCACATAAAAAATAATTTTAAATTGAATTATCACTACCTACTGCAGAAGTGGCATCATCATACAAAGCAGCCAAGTTATTTTGAGAGGAAATCAGGTCTTCGACTAAAAATCAGAACATAATTCAGAATGCAACATACAGTGGGTCACAGAATTATTTTGCATACAAAAAAATATTCAAAAATTCGAACTTACACTCAACTTTTAGCCGTTTCGTTCTTAGAAATGTAGTATTTTTTTTATAAGCTTCAAGTCAATGGAACGTATCTATGATACCATCTCATAAAAAAAATAAAATAATATGTTTTAACTACTTTAAAACAAAGAAATACACCTTTTTTTATAAGGTCACAAAAGTATTTTGCCTTTTTAGTAATTTTTTACTTTGAGATAATTTATCAAGGGAAAGAGACCTTTTTAATTATAACCATGGTAGACATTATTTGAGGAGGCATCATCTTAGCAGCTTTGCGTGGATTCTATCTCTTTACTTCATTTTCGGTCGGTGTTTTTCCCCATTTTTCTTGCAGTACTGGTTTGAGCACATTTTTTTGATAAGTAAAACATTGTATTTTCTGACCTTTCCACTAGAAAAGATCATAAAATTTCTATTGGGTTCGAAAAATAATATTGCGATGGTGTTTTAATGTTTTTGGCTTTGTACAGAAGTGTCCCAGAATGTGTGTTTAGGGTCATTGTCTTTTGAAAATAAGAAGTCATCTTGTGGTTATCGCATTTTTTAAGGACTGGGTGCAAATTTTTTTTTGTAAAATGGGACTGATATTCATGTCTATCCAAAATGCCAGCCATACATTTAAGTTTCCTCATTTCAAGAGCCTAAAACAACGCCAGGCACACCATTATGTAAAATTGTGGCTTTTGAGTTATTTAAATTTAGGGTTTTATTTGCCTTATGCCAGACCATGTGGAGTCTATTGATTCGATGAAAAGAAAATATTATATTATTGGATCCAAAAGACGCCGCATGGTCTGCCATTAGGCAAATAAAATCATAAATTTTAGAAACTTAAAAGTCACAATTTTACATGATGGTGTGCCTGGGGCCGTTCTCGGCTCATGGAATGAAGAAACTTAAATGTATGGGTGGCATTATGGATAGACATGAACATCAGTCACATTTTACAAAAAATATTTGCACCTAGTACTTAAAAAACTGATTTACCTCAAGATGACTCCTTATTTTCGAAAGACCATGACCGTAAACGCACATCCTGAGACACTTCTGTACAACACCAAAGGCATTAAAACACCACCGCAATATCCTGTTTCGAACCCAATAGAAATTTGTTGGTCTTGTCTAGTGGAAAGGTCAGAAAATACTATATTTTATCAAAAATATGTGCTCAAACCAGTACTGCAAGAAAAATTGGAAAAAACACCGACCGAAAATGTCGTAAAGATATGGAATCTACGCAGATCTGTTTAGATGATGTCTCCTCAAATAATAGCTACCATGGTTATTATTAAGAAGGTCTCTTTTACTTGATAAATAATCTCAAATTAAAATATGTATTACTAAAAAGGAAAATACTTTTGTGACCTTATAAATAAAAATGTATAAATCATTTCTTTGCTTTATTTATTTTAATTTTTTTATGAAGTGGTATGATAGTTAACGTTCCATTGACTCGAAGCTTATAAAAAAAAAGTACTACTTTTCTAAGAACGAAACGGCTAAAAGTTGAGTATAAGTTCGAATTTTTGAATATTCCTTGTATGCTAAATACTTCTGTGACACACTGTATTTGTGGAATATGTATGTAGATAAAGAAAAAAGCGTCCACTTTTATACTAGCTCATCAAAAAATAAAACTTAACTAAAAAATATCGTAAACTTTCTATATTTTGTCTATTTTTAAACGAACCTTTTCTAAATCAGACATGTAACTCACTTTTTTCTCCAGTTTCTGAGGTATCCTTATCACCGCAACATTTTGAACACGAAAACATTGAAAATTTTAATAAAGCGGAATTTTTTAAACAACAACAAAAAAACACTCAAATCAGTTTTGTCATGTTAAAAATAATTTTTTGACAGCAACAGCAAAGCTTAATTTTGTGGCAAAAAAGAAAACAGCTTAAATCGACTTAAGCAAAATAGGTTTGAGCTCAATTTTTCATTAGTTCTAGGTAAAATTATGCTTTCGTTTTTTTGGCATTTTTTTTTCTTTCTTAATAATGTACAAAAACGATAGAATAATTTTACCCAGAGCTAGTGAAAAATTTAAGAAATATTTTTAGTTTTTGAAGCTCAGAATACTGCCTATTAAAATTTATAAGAAATATTTTCGATTAGCTTGTAGTTCAGGAGATATCTTATTTAAAGATATATCGCTGCGCACAATTGTGCAGATTTATATGAAAGTTTATTTTCCAAGTGCTATAATTCGTACGAATACTATTCTGACAGCAAAACAGACAGCAAATTTTTAGAGGTGGCTATGATTATCTCATTTTTTTCCAAATTTGCAGTTGGGTTCTCAGATTTTTTATAAAAATTCACAGCGCTGTCCTAAGTGCTCAGTATGGAAACCTCTCATTATTAGTTTTCCGAAAAAAAAAATTTTTCCAAGTTATGGGCATGAAACTATAGAGTGTCCAAGTAGTGTTTTTGCGAAAAATCAATGCAATTTTTTTTCTAAGTCCCGCCATTTTTTCAAAAATTAATTTTTTTAATTTTTGTTTTCGGATTCTTATAGCATTTTAAACTTTGTTTAAATTTTTATTTTAAAATTTGGAAAATTTTGAAAATTTACAAAATGGCGGCCACTTTTTGAAAAAGCTGTGGGCTAATATTTTTCTGCAAAAGTTACCGTTAGCGAGATATTTGCAAAAAAATTATTTTTGCAACCTTTGGCCTTGAGTAACTTTTTATGCAAACATAATTTGCAATGGATTTGGTTAACAACCAACAAATTTTCAGAAAAGAAAACCAAGCTACACAGAGAGAACGCTGATATCTGAGATTTGGTTTATCTCATTGCGGTTTGGTTAACCAAAGGAGACAAGGCATAACTATCGCTGGAAAAAAATGTTTGTATTGTTGATGCTTTTGATCCCCTTTCAGAATTAACCACGTAACTACAATATGATAGTTTCGCACAAATTAACAAAAAAACCTTTATTTCTTTAAGAATTTTTAAGTGTGTTAAATATTGACATGTATATATTGAAAATTAATTTTTAATTAAACTTTTAGTCATATATACGTACTCAAAGTTTTTCAACTTGCAATTTTTCAATTTTAATTAAGTATGTACCTGAAGACCGATCCCTGCTCGGTCGACAATCTGATCTGATAATTTTAATCGATATGTTTTATTCATGCTATCTTTTGTGATGGAATTCGTATCTTTTCGCCTCCAATTTGCATGCTTTCAAAATGATAAATTAACCGATGAGAATAATAATAAGAAAAAACTCGGAAAGTATCAAATGGAATCGGAAACAACAGAAAAATATCAAAAGTTCTAAATTTATAGTTTTTGGAGAATTAAAAAAACTTGACAAAAACCGAAAAGAAGAAAACCTAACGAAGCAGCACTTTTGATACGAAATTTCAATAAAATTTAAGAGTTAGTTCGGGAATTTCGCCCTTTGTATGGGGCACAAATACCTTTTCATTAAAGGATCATTACTCGGAAAAAAAGAGTCCTTTTGGAAAAGTTTGAATAAATATTTATATGAGGAAGAATGTGGCTATTAGATGCCACTTATAAAAAACAATTTCATCTTTTCCTGTAGCTACGCTAAAAGACTGAACACAACGTTTTCTTCAACTTCAAGCAAGGATATTTCAAAATCCTGCAGGTATAATGACAATTCTGCTGATGAAGACGGATTCAGTCTTGAGTAATTAACGAAAATTTTTGCTTTGGTAAAAAATGGGCGTGAAAATTATTGAACAACGCCTTATTTTCGATATGCTTTAGAAAAAAAAAAATTGTACACCATTAGCGAGAAATGGCATTAAATATGATTAACTTGTATGATAGGTTCCACGCGCAACAGCGATATTTCACCCGCTTTCAGTTTAGAGATGCCAGATAGCAAGTAGGCTTCTCACACTTAATTTCAGAATGATTGTTTTGGTGGTTTTCTTTTTATACCGTATTATATTTTTGTGGGCGGTGAGACTCCTTTCAACGAGTTTTTCCAATATAACAGCATATCACATATTAATCCTTGTTTCCAGGGGTAACATCTGCTGAATTTTCATTAAAAATGTTGTAGTCGTTTTTGAGTAATATTGAATCAAAATTTTCAATGGTTAAAAAGTGGTCGTGGGACTTCTTCGATCCCGCACAGCTGAGTGGCTGGCTGTGTGTGGAAAAACATTTTTTGGGAAAACAGAGCAAGATATTTCAATGAAATTTGGTGCACTGCCTCCATTGTCAAATTCAGCTCGCGGGATTGAAAATGAGCAAAATCGGTCAACGGACACGCCTACCGCCCATACATAAAATATATTCAAAATTCAACTTTAGGAGTATTTTTCACGACAATGCAATCAAAATACACATTAATACTACGAATTGTAAGCACAAGCTCTGAACAAAAACTGGGCGAATTCGGACAAGAGGGCGTGGCACCTCCCATATAAACAAACGCTTCAAAACGTTATGCTAAAAGTGTTTTTTGAGATAATGAAACAAAATTTTACACAGACAAAATAATAATGAAACAACATTTTACTCAGACACTAAGAACTACAAATCCAAGCTCTGCGCAAAAACTGGGTAAAATCAGACAAAACGGTGTGGCACCTCCCATATAAGCAAAAGTATTAAAATGCTATACTAAATAGGTTTTTTGAGATAATCCAACCACATTTCACTCAGACACTAAGAACTATAATGCAAGCTCTGAGCAAAAACTGGGTGTATTCGGACAAGAGAGCGTGGCACCTCTCATATAAGCAAAATTCGCAAAATACTGCTGTGTAGGGTATTTATTTTTTGGCCAGGCCAAAAGTAACACCTTTACTAGTTTTTTATTTGTTTCAGTATAGTCTGCCAAATCACGCTTAAACAACGCTACGAAACTATCCAAATTTAAGTTGATTTCAAGAAAAGGACCTGTCATTTGGCCTCCAAGTTCGTGCGATTCGACACCTATCGATTATTTCCTGTGGGGCTACATGAAGTCACTGGTTTATGCTGATAAACCAGCAACATTTGAAGCCTTGGCCAGCATTGTTCGTGATATTCGTGACATACTGGCAGCAAAGCGCTCGAAAAAGTGTATCAAAATTGGACGTCCAGAATGCGCTTCGTCATGAAGAGAATCGGTGCCCATATGCCCGAAATCATTTTCAAATGTTAATGCCTTGTATTGATCTTTAGCGCAAAAAAAATAGTAAGGGTGTTACCTTTGCCCTTGCCAAAAAAATCGAGACCAAGACTTTTTTCTCTAAAAGGCCAGGAGAAGCACAATTTGTTTCTGGCAACCCTACTCGTATCAGCGGTGCTAACTTTTAGTTTTCATATTTTTAAATTTTATTAAGTATTTTATCACTACGATAGCTTTAATAAAATTTAATTTTGTGCAGCACGTGTTTATCACTGCATGACTAAAACTCAAAAAATTTATAAGCTATTTCTTTAGAAACTTTTTAATTAATCATCATTATAAATCATTTATCAAACTCAAGTGTGGTTTTTACCTGATATTGAAAGATTGTTTTTGTACCCTACATCCAGGGTATATTCACTTTGGCCTTACGTTTGTACCACAGAGAAGGAGGAGTGGCAGGTATAGCAAATTTCTTAATCAGTGATAAAGGTTTTGCCTTTCTGTGGAAATCAGGTTTACAGAGAAACGAACCGAGATTATTCGAAGCTCTGACAAAAATTAGACGAATTTAGACAAAAGGGCATAGCAAAATTTTTAGAACGCTACGACTGAAGCATTAATTCAACATAACTAACTTTGAGATGCTATGCAAAAGATCGGTTAAGAGCAATGCAACCAAATTTGAAACAAGTAGCAGAGCAAACCCATTATATAATTATACCAAAACTGAAAAAGAGGGCGTGAAATATTCGATGCAAACATATAAGTACTACAAAACGATATACCAACAGAGTTAATCAGATTTTTTATTGTGTTTGGTAAGTATAAGGAATTTTATTTTTGGCCAGACCAAAGAAAACAACCTTACTCATTAGATTTTGTAATCTAAATCTTAATCTTATCTAAACGCGTACATAATTAACAAAGATTACCACATGGTAATCTTAAATAATTAATTATGATACAATCTCAGAATCACTTAAGATTTCGCAATCTAATATAAAAAGGTCTAACAAGTCGATATATGTTTGCACTTATTGAATTGAATTTCAACACGAAAGAATTGTGCATAGAAGCGCACAATACATCTTGAGTTCGAAAGATGAGGTTCTGGTGGTTCTCTACTGGTCTATTACTATTAAGTATTTTCATCGAAAAGGCCGAATTTCGTCAACATGTGGAACAGAGGTTTAAATTCATTAACACTGACGTTTATGTACAGCTGATTCGCTCGGAGAAGTTGCAATATCAAATAATTAGAGGTAAGAAAAATAACATTAAGTTTGACAGAGGACTGACTTTTAGTTTCCATTCCACAGGCAGTAAAACGTTGCAAACCGTTACACTTGATAATTTTTCAACGAGTAATAACCTTGGGCGCACTGACAAGGGAGCAATTATTTTAAATGATGGTGGCGATACATCAATTCAATTCCAATTAATTGATGCCTCAGATGATGTTGTCCATGTGCGAGTCAGTCGTGAGAATCTTCCTACCGAATCACAGCCCACTGATTGCTTTGATCTAAACATACCAAATGTACATTGGTTTGGTGGGCCTGAAGACTTCAATCAGTATTGGCCTATCGAGCGTTGCAGCTATACAAATTACTCATACCTCACTAAAGAAGATTATCATGCAGGGGTAGCTGAGCGTTATTGGGTCAATTCAAATGGAGTTTTCATTTATGTAGAAGAAACAACGCCACTCTTTATTGAACAAAGTTCAATGGGGTATGAAAACCAATTATGCTTGAGAGCATTAAACGCCTTGCCCTATAATACCCGAGTGGCAAGTATTAGTTTCAACTATCATATAGGCATTGGAAAAGATGCCAAAACGGCACACATGTATGCTGTTCGAAATATACTTGGCATACCTAAAGGATATCCTGATGAAAGGATGGTGCAATATCCTATTTGGTCAACCTGGGCACTTTATAGACGAGATATTGATGAACAAGTTATCCGTAATTTTGCCAATGATATTGATAATTACGGATTTAATAATAGTCAATTGGATATTGATGATGATTGGGAAGATTGCTATGGTGCAATGACTTTTAGAAAATCAAAGTTTCCCAATATCAAACAACTGACGACTGATTTGAAAGAACAAGGTTTTCGAGTTACGCTCTGGATACATCCATTTATTAATAAAGACTGTACGGAAGTATATAATGAGGCCAAATCGAAAGGGTAAGTAAAAACCAATATTACTTTGTCCTAAAGACCATAGAATAGAAACGGGACGATACTATGTGCTTTGGGGGCAAAGGTACAGAAAGCTTGAAAACGGGACGATCACGTTCAAAATGAAACGTTCAACCGGGACTGGCTTTAGTTTTTCAAAAATCTACTCTTAGAAATAACTAAAAGATTTAAAAAGCTTTTTAAAAAGCCTTTTAATTTAATTGAAATGTTTTCTCATACAGGTACCTAGTGCTTGATCACAACGGAAGTCCAGATACTAAGTGGTGGAACAGTGTCCAAGATCAAGCCGCTTATCTTGATTTCACCAAATCAGAAGTTAAACAATGGTTTGTAAGTCGCTTAAAGCGTATTCAAGAGGAAGATGGCATTGATAGCTTTAAGTTTGATGCTGGTGAAACCAGTTGGACACCCGATGACCCCGTACTCCAAGGTTCCCTTAACCTTAGTCCGAGCCAGATCACTATCGAATATGTTCGTACTGTTAGTGATTTTGGACCTATGATTGAAATTCGAACTGGACAAGGAACACAAGATTTACCTGTATTTATGCGAATGATTGACAAAGATTCAGAATGGAATTGGAATAATGGTTTGATCACACTCATACCAACTTTGCTGCAAATGAATATGAATGGATATCCATTTGTATTACCAGATATGATTGGAGGAAACGGGTACGATGATAAACCGCCAACAAAAGAATTATTTATACGTTGGCTACAAGCAAACGTTTTTATGCCCACTATCCAGTTCTCCTTTGTTCCATGGATGTTTAATGATACCGAAACGATAGAAATCAGTAAAAAATTCACAGCTTTGCATAGTCAATTTGCTCCGTATATCATTGAAAGATTCCAACTAGCCGCTAAGACTGGTGAGCCTGTGAATCCGCCTTTATGGTGGGCTGATCCTTCGGATAAGGTTGCACAAGGCATTTACGATCGTATGTTAACCAACGCTATTATTATTATTATTTTTATAACTAGTGTGTATTTTCAGAATTCCTTCTTGGAGATGATATCTTAGCTGCTCCAGTAATTAGAGAAAATAGTTCCAAACGAAATATTTATTTGCCGCAAGGTCAATGGCAAGATGGAAATTCTTTGCGTGTTTACAAAGGCCCAAGATGGCTAATGGACTACAATGCGCCGCTAGATACGTTGCCATATTTTGTGCGTTTATCTTAATAAAAATTTCTGCCGTGCAAGAAACGAAAGCATAGAACTTTAGTTGCCTAATTTATTTAACAATTCTTTATTAATAGGTTCAACATTTTTTTCATTTTTGTGATCTAAGTACTTAAAACCAAAAAATTATAGACTTTTGCTTGCAAAAGTATTAGTGTTCTCTCAAATGTCTCTTATGAATCCTACAACCATGATTCAATTATAGGAGTTTATTGCAGCTTGTCCAAATTTTAGAGACAACAACAACAAAATAACAACAACCACATATGAGGGGTATAGAAGCAAAGGCAGCAATCTCCATTTTTTGCTGAGTGTGTCTGTTAATGTTTGACCACAAGGTATCATCAAATTAGGGTTGCCAACCGTACTATAATATATAGTATTGTACTATATTCCGGGTCTGCGTACTATATGCTGTTGAATAAATATATATTTATATGCTATATTTATACTATATTTATGATGACCGTACTATATTTTTCTGTGTTAAATAAAGCACGGTAGTTATTGCTTTTCCATAAGTTAATCAGAATTTATTTCTACAAGCACAGATAAAGTGTCCACAAAAACACATCTTTAGTTTTGAAATACCGAAAGTTATATTAAACAAATTTCTCACTTTTTAAAATTCACGAACGCGCCTTTTGATTTATGCTATGTGCGTGTTACCAAACGCGCCCCTGTCTTACTGCTTTTCAAAATTGACAACATCAAGCAAATGTTTTGCTTCGTTTTTATTTTGAAATTTAGTTAGTTATTTTCACTAAGTGGTTGCTCTTCCTGTCAAAAAGTTGAAGTCTAATTAAATTATGGAAAGGACATAGTAATGAAAACGAAAGTGCCTCAAATCTAAATGCACCACTAACACCTACTAAGAAGCGGAAAATACAAAAAGACTCCAAAAGTACAAACCTGAATGGGAAAAAGAGTAGGGGAGATGTGTGTACCTTGGTCCGCTTTTTAGTTTTTTCAATGTGCTGGATTTTCCAATAAAGTTTCTTTAGTTTTTTGATTAAGTTATATTTCTACAATGCTTGCAGCATCAAATGACGTGACAATGATATTTCTATGTCTTACCATTGAGTAGAAACATTACTTTTTCCGTTGCAATCTCAAACGGTCCAAGGTACACCATGCAAGTGTACCTTGGACTATTAAAAATAAAACAGAATACATTGTATTTAGGTAATAAATTATAAAAGAACCATTTATTATGTAATCAAAAGTAACAGTTTTTTCAATAAAAAAAAAAATTTTTCACAAACAAAAATTATAACACAAAAAAGTGCATTTAGTAAAAAACAATTAATTAAACAAAAATGGTTGCAAATAAATACATTAATCACGTAAATAATAATAATACTATTATATTGAGAGGCGATTATGGCTTCCTGGTTGCCCGTCGAAAAAGGCTTCCTGGTCAATAAGCATAGGTCCAAGGTACACACAGACAGCATGTTTTAAAAACTGTCAACACCCATAATATATATTAATGAAAATACATTTCAAACACACTTAAAGCCTAAAACAATAACTAAACTTCCTCCCTGATGTTGTAAAACTGAAACATTTCGAGTAAGTTCCTCTCAAAACGTTTCGTAGTTTACTCCAAAAACAAATTTTTACACACAAAAAATACTTTTTCCGTCACTTTTTACACACGCATACAGCTTGACGGTCTGAAGTCTACCAATATGAGTCACCGGTATACGAGGAAAATTCCATGGAAGAATCTTATCGTACACGTGCAGCTGTTGAGTGGCAAATGGCACTCGGACCGAGGTACACTTGGACCAAGGTACACACATCTCCCCTATGACTGGATTACTAAAAATCCGCAAAACTTCTATAATGTAAAATGTGCGCCATGCAGCGCTACATTTTCTATCGGAAAAAGTGGCATTGGCCAGGTGAGCTTTTCGGCGATATGTACTTCAATTTCCGTAGCTACTTGATTTGACAATGTTTTCACATGAAATCATAGAAAATCTTTCGTCATCTCGTCTTGTTTTCGTGATATTGAGACTTAAAGCTTTTAGAATTTTATTGAAATTATATTCTCGTATTTTTTAAGCCTTGGTATTTTATAACTAAAGCGAGATATCGAAAAAATTTATTTAGTTTTTTGACTTCTCTTGGGTCGATTTATAAAAAAATCATCTTTAAATCGAAGGGCCACGGAAATCGCAGAATAAGTATAATTTTTACAAAAATAAATAAGTACCAAATATATCTTTGTCTAGTTTTTCCTCTTTCCATGAAATACTATATTTTTTTTTGTGGCGTACTATATTTTTTGAAGGCTTTTCTGAAAAATACTATATTTTACTGCAAAAATGTTGGTAACCCTACATCAATTGCAAGAAGATGGTACGATCAAAGAGGTACAGAATCAAAGATGACAGTCTCTCCGTTAATCATGGATATGTTTGATAGTGACATCTAGTTGCATTTGATGGTAGCTTGTGATCAAACACTATCAAACATGTACTTATGTTCATAAACAAAATGGAGATTGCTGCCTTTGCTTTTAAACCCCTCATATGATAAAAGAGCGACTCTTCTGAGCAAAGAGGGGCGTTTTATAACTGCGTTTAACCTTCTTATTATTGTATCATGGGTACACCGATCGTGGAATAATCATAGTTTATGAAAGTCTTTAGTGGGTTCAAATATCACGTGAGCAGGCTTGGGTTCCAGCTTACAGCATATGGCACATAACTTAATAATTTGAGTATGGACCAAACTTTATACAATGGGTTATATTTTTAAAATTTTGGCGTTACAGAAAAATTAAATTTTTCAACCGCTTTAGCCTGAGCTTGGACAGGATTATGACAAAGAATCATCCCGGCGATAATTGCGATTGGGGGTGATTTAAAAGTCTTGTACGATCATTATCTCATGATCCCGAAAATTCCACCTGATTTTCTCTTCGAAAAAGACTAACTTTTTATTGCGGCATTATCTACATATAAAAAAAAACTTAAAAAATATATACAGTAGACCCCGCTTAATTGACTTGATGAAAAATGCAAACTTTTCGGTTCAATAAACCGGGGAATCAATCGGGCGGGGCCCGCTTAATTGATCTGACTGATCAATCAAAAGAATCTCGGATAATTGATCGAGTGAGTCAATTAAGCATAGAAAAAATTAGCATTTGGCGATTTTAGTTTTAATTTAATGATTTTTTTATATGTTCAAAGCATTAAGAATTTCTTTAAGTCATAAGCTCCATAAGGAGATAACGAATACAAAAATATGTATGCGTATTGTATTAAAAAGTGCATTAGGTACATAAAGGGAACTTCAATGCACCTTAAAATAAAATAACGAAAATTAATACAAAATACGGGTATGTACGTAATAGACTTATGAGCATATAAATTTGGAAAAACTAGTTGTAATGGAAATGTATATGGAAATCGATAGCTTAGGATATGTTAACTACGAGTCCATCAGTCTGCCGTGCTGAATCGGATGCCTGAGCACATGACCGGCCTGAAAAGGTTGCGAAAATCAGTTTATCAGTTTTTATGCAAATATCTCGCTAACGGTTATTTTGGGCCAATTTTGTAACTGTGTGCGTATAAAAAGTTATTCAGAGTCAAATAAGAAAAGCAACATACGTAATTTTGACTATTTAAAACCTTTAAGGATATCACCTCTTCTGGACATTGTATGTAAAGCACATCAACTTTTGTCGACGCAAAAATATCAGCTTGTTCAAAACCTTTTAATAATCCGGGAAGGACTAAGTTATTGAAATCATTTGCTCTTTTTGCGTTTTCTGAGGATTTTTTACCATGGACTTTACGAAAGACGACACCTTAACGGGTTTGCCTTTGCCATAGCCAGTTTGGAGTAGGATTAAAATCTTTATTGAAAACTGTTCAGATTTTTTTATCAGTAAAATTTTTGTTACTTTTAATATTGTTGATCTTTTAAAAGGGGTATTTTATATGCAATTTTCATTTGGAAATAATTGTTTTCTTATCAATTAACCGGGGAAACCAATTAAGCGAGAATCAATTGACAGGGGATTTGGGTGCCTTTTTCAATGAGGACAGTTTCACTAGGCTTTTTTTAGTTCAATTATCCGGGGCAGTCAATTAAAAGGGGGTCAATTAAGCGGGGTCTACTGTACAACAAATAAAAATAAAACTAGTGAGGGTGTCACTTTTGGCCTGACCAAAAATTAATCACCCTACACTGCAGTATGCACTTAGGAACTGACAAAAATAAGTGCAAGATCTGAGCATAAGCTAGGCGATCCTGGATAAGAGGGCCAGGTATATACCATACAATCAAAATTTACGTAATACTGTAGTGCAAGTGTTATAATGGAGCCGAATTTCGTACAGATACTTGGAACAGTTAGTGCAAGATCTGAAAAAAACTAAGTTAATTCGGTAAAGAGGGCGTGGCACCTCCCATACAAGCCAAATTTTCAAAATACTACAGTGTAGGGTATTTCTTTTTTGGCCAGGCCGAAGATAACACCTTTACTAGTTTTTTCTTTATCTCTGCTGTATTTAACTGTTAATGCTGTTGCCATTCGTCCGGTAGAAATCGCTTTGAAGGGAGTCATTAATCTGATCGATATCAGATTGCTGAATTGACTGAGACACCGGAACTTCTTCAGTTCCACCTGTTTCAGGCACTACTTTAATGTTCTTTTTTATATAAAATTCCAAAAAACATTCAAATTAACTGAACATAATTAAAAATTTAATGTTCATATTTCATATACTTATGTAAATATTCATATGGAATGTTTTTGTTAAAAATTTTGTGTTTAAATCTTATTTGAAATAAATATTCATACTGTACACACATAAAATACTACGTAATATGCAATTAAGACACTTAAATTATTTTGCATTATTATACATAATTAGTTTAATAAGATATAAAATTCAAATTATATATTCCAAAATACTTTCTCTATAAGATTCTCAGGCAGACTTTAAAATTATTTTACAAAGTGGTGCTTTTTTATGTTTCTGTAGAGTTTGTTAGTGGTTCTTCTTCTGCAGTTCTTTCGTCGTCATCTGCAACTT
Source organism: Calliopum simillimum (assembly GCA_951812925.1). Taxonomy (NCBI): domain Eukaryota; kingdom Metazoa; phylum Arthropoda; class Insecta; order Diptera; family Lauxaniidae; genus Calliopum; species Calliopum simillimum. The sequence goes on from OX638370.1 coordinate 69,868,146, forward strand.
TTGTATATGATATTCTTCGGTTTTGGCTGGGAGAATTCCATGATTGAATGCTTGTGCGTCCAAATATTAAAAACAATAGATTTCCAAAAAAATATACCCCAGCCGTGATAAAGAAAACAATACGCCATTGTGCAGGATTATGCTAAAAAAAACAAGAATTGTAAATGATTTCTGTGAAACAAAAATAAATTATAAAACTAAACTATTGAAACTGAAATTTTCGTATAATTATGAGTTTATATATAAGTGATAATAAAGAGATTAAAATAGAACTGAGTTAAATAAACAGTAAATATGTACGTAAGGCGCTGAAAGGAAAAGTGTGTAAGTCAATGAAGGTGGCAAAAGTAATGTGATTTGCCATTATAAGCGGTTATTTGACATAATTTTTTCTACTTATTGTCATCAATTCTACATCAAGAAAACTTTTTTTGGAAAACAGAGCCCAATTATTTTCTTTTTTAACAAAATGTCAGCCAATTTACATAATGTCATTACTTTTCCACCATGCATGGACTTACACCGCTTTTCCTTTATAATTATATTATTTTAAGAACATGTCAAGTATTTTAAGTAAATAAAAATCAACAATTCTTACCTCATCGGTTACAATGAGTCCCACTGCTAATGGCGCAATGATGCTCATAATATTTGCCGCACAATTTGTAATGCCCATCAGAGTGCCAGCAAAATTGGGTGACAAATCTATATGATTCACTTGAAAGCCTAAGTATGTAGCAGCATTGGTACCCACAGCAATAGTTAACAAAGCAATCGCTAACTTTGTACTATCTGCAGTTGTCACATAGCCGAGTCCAATTAGCGCCAACATAGGCACCCAAAGACCAATAGAATTGAACAGTTTTCGTGAGAAGAAAAGGGGCATAACGCTACGCTGATTTATCACATCGGCAATGAATATAAATAAATAGGACAGTAAGCACATAGCCAGGTATGGTAACGCCGATAATGGTCCATTACTTCGGATATCCATTCCAAGGATACTTTTCATATATGTTGGAATTTCTGTGAGCAGTGTCCAAAATCCCCAATTATTTCCACAGTGTACAAGTAGCAATGTGTAAAAAGGCACTGAGGTAGCAATTTTTCGCCACGGTGGAGATAGAGCTACACTCTCTACCCGTCCAGCATCTGAAGGGCGTCTTGTGCGACCAGAGCACTCAATAAAAATTCGTTCATTAAGGCTTATTGTTGGATGATCAGCAGGCGTACTGGCACTACTATATAACCAAAGTAAAGCCCACGAAATGCCAACGACACCTGAGATGTAAAATATGCTCGGCCAACCTAACCAAGAGGATGCAATATAACCACTTGCAGAGAGCATAAGCACCGTACCAAATTGTGTTCCTGAATAGCAATAGCTAACAAGACGTCCACGCTCCTCGGCTGGAGCCCACTTTGATAGAAATGTGTGTGTCGATGGAAAAATCATACCTTGGCATAGTCCTTGAACAGCGCGTAAAGCGAGCACCAATTGCCAATTACCAATTTTGGCACATAATGGCGTAAGTATTGCTAGTATCGAACAAATTAAAACTCCAAAGAACAGTGTGTATTTAGCGCCATATGTGTGCGCAAGATAACCACCCGGTATTTGTGTTATCACATAACCCCAAAAGAAGCTACTGAGCAGGTACGATTTTATGCTTTCATCCCAATCAAATTCCTGAAAAGATAAGAAAAAGGATTTGATTTGATAATCTTTAAAATTAAAAATCAAAATAAAAGCTTTTAAAGTTTTTAAACTAGATCAGTGAAATTCAAACTCTATACTAGCGCATTTTGTCTATGTGTAAAAGTTCTGAAAGCTTTAAGTTGAAAGGCTCATTGGTAGTTTCCACTAAAAAAAAAAGAATGCTGCTTGTGTCCGATCTAAGTTTTCATGCAAGGATTTAACTTTTTTACTGTTTTAGTTTTTATTTTCTCTTCTTATGCGAGCTAAAATTGTCTGTTTTTTGTACTTACGTCTGTGGCAAAATTTTATCTCGAAAACGGCTGAGATATGAGCATTGAATGAAGAATGTGCTAGGTTTTAACTTTCTAGATTCTCATGGGCGCGCATTTTGACCAAAACATTTCAAAACCTCCAGCGTTACTTCCTTAAAAAATAACCAATCTGGAAAAGGGCGGCATTGCTTTGCCAGAGCTAAAGTAACTCAAGGCTTTTTGAACATTTTTGAGTATCAGATAACACTGCATTTTCTCAACAAACACTTTGCTTTATTTCTGAACCAACCTTTTTTTTTTAAGGAATCCCTAAATTTCCTACGCTGAGTTTCCTTATAATTTTTACTCAAAAAACCATGACAACGTTATGACGTTCAATATTATTTTTTTTTTCGGACAGAAACAGTACGGTAGCAAATCATATATTCGGGTTGACAATCAATATTTTCAGCAAAAAAATATTGCAACTCCCATTCAAGAGGAAACATTTTGACCATACAGTGTGACAAATATGTCTTCATACAAAACTTTGCAGCACTGTATCTTTTGGAAACATAGTAGTATTAGTAAAATTTGTATTGCACAATATTTTGTAATATTTCAGTTATATGGAAAAATAAATTCAAATCGTATAAGACGCGAGAGTAGAAAGTAATTCGGCATGGTAAATAAATTCAAAAGTGGCTTAAGTTGTAGAGCCATCTTCCGCGAGTTGTCACATTTAGGAGTTAAGAGGAACTATGTGTATTATACCGTTAAGCGGTTTGTCGATACTGGTTCCACACAAGATCGTAAAAAGTGGGATAAAAGGTACCGCGAACGTGATCAAAATAGTTCGTGAAAGAATCCGAAGAAATTGTGTCCGTTCAGCATTAAATATGGCCAAAAATAAAGGAATGAACCGAGAATCCTTACGGCTTCTTCTGCGTTGCGACCTCAATATGAAAGCCTTTAAAAAAAAAGAAAATGCATGGCCTTACTAATGCGACCGTGGATAAGCGATGGCAAAGATCGAAACTGCTCCTTTCTTGGCACGCTGGCGATGATATAGTTTATTCCGATGAAAAACTTTTTGTGCTGGAAGCTCCTCACCACACGCAAAATGACAGACTATGGGCAGTATCATACAAAGACATCCCAAACGATAAGAAGCATGTACCAAGATGTCAAAACTCGTCATCTATTATGGTCTAGGGTGCCATATCCAGGAAAGGTAAATTGTCGCTAGTCTTCATTGACAAAGGTGTTAAAATAAACGCTCAGCATTACCTGGAAGAAGTCTCACAGAAAAATTTGAAGCCTAGTGTTCAGGCCATGTATGCAGAAGACTATTATTGCATCCAGCAGGATGGTGCAACTGCTCACACTGCTAAACTGGTTCAAGACTGGCGTAAGCAAAATTTGATCGATTTGATACCTAAGGATGAATGGCCTCCTAGCTCTCCAGACAGCAATCCTTTGGATTTCAAGGAATACAGATAAAGAAGCTTGAAGGACTTTAAAGATGCTATTATTGATGTTTGGGACAAAATACCAATAACAGTAGTGCGTGCTGCGTGTAACAATTTTGATTGCAGACTTCTGCGGTTTGTGGCTAACAAAGGTCAGGCCATCGAGTAATTGCTTAATAAACATAATATCTTTACTTCATTCAATGTTTGTTCATTAAAATTTTCTTAATTGATATAACATTTAATACAAAAAACCTACTTTGTTTTTGTATCAACACACATTTGTCACACTGTAAATAAAAATAAAAGTACAAAAAAAAAAAATTCTTTTGGGTTTAACATAAAATACGATAATCTATCAAGCAAGCATGTGATGCAGGTTGGCTCTGCATGAAATCTCAACAGATACTAACACAAGTGAACGCTCGTCTGTGAATGAATACGTATAAGGAAAGCTTTTAAGCACAAAGGCACAAGCGCCCGCGGGCATAGCGTTGGATTTCACTGAGCAAAAACTGGGTGAACACGGACAAGAAGGCGTGGCAAAATATTCAAAATACTGCATTGCAGGGTATTTAATGTTTGGCCAGGCCAGTTTTTTTTTTTGGTTTTGCTTTTACATTAATTTTTTAATATTTATTTTAAGATACATATTCAAATTAAAATTTATACAGCTAAAAAAAATTATATATTAGCCTTCTTGAACTTTTGCTATCGATAAAGGAAAACAAGTTTTTCGTAGTTATAATTTAAAATTAATGCGGAATATATCAATTTTGGAAATTCGCTCACCTTAAAAAACGAAAGACTCTTACCTAAAAAACAAAAAAGTTACAGACGTTAGAGTTTAAAATTAATATGAAATATTTAAATTTTTGGTACTCACTCGTTTTAGAAAACGAAAAAAAAAACTTTGCAGAGTTTAGCTACAATTTTCGATTGGAAACTTTTTAGTCTGACGATTAGTTTTTAAGTTATTAGTTAAAAACTGACTTTTTTGATCTTTGAACCCCCAAAAAAGGGGAGTAGACCCACTGTTGTGGACTTTTTTTTTTTGCAAAGTAACTATTGTCTAATAAACAACTATTCCAAGCTTCAAGACCGCAGCAGATATTTAATTTTACTTTACTACCAGTGTAAAGTAAATCTTAAGTCATGTAGATAGCGTTTAACATGAAATTTAAGCTGAAATTTATATTTCGCCATATCGTGTCACATATGTTGTTATATCGTCGGGTTAAAACAACAACTAGACATCTACATTTTTCATGATTTGAGAAAAAAGCATTTAAAGATTTTTGAAATTCATTTTTTGTATGGGATTTTGCAGTTTTTTGCTTTTTATTCGTTATATAAAATTGGATGGGTACTACATTTCAAAAAACCGACTAGACTGGAGCATAGAACCGTTCTTTCTGCATGTTTCTGTATACATCAATGTATGTAGATGTCTAGTTGTAGTTTTAACCCGACGATATACAAAAAGACATGATTCGCTCTTTGTGGGTGGTAACCGTAATTTTTGAACGATAGCAAAACAATTAAAAGTATACATAATTATTACAGTAATATTATTACTAATATGATATTAGACTGATAAAAAAAAAATACGGTTTTGGGAAATTCAACGAAAAATCAGAAAGATTGTGTCAAAAAAGTGAGCTTATCGCCGTTTTATGCAAATTCTCGGCTATAAACGGGCTTTATTACGATCTCAAACATGCACAGAATGAGGTGTTCAAAATATCAAATTTTTTGTCTTAAATCAATCAAGGAATATAAAAACAGAACTTTAAATGAGGAGTGTTTTTTTAAAAGGCGTAAAACCATGTTAAACAAATTTTCAGCAATGAGAAAAAACTTTTAGGGGTTGTTTGCAATAACTTTTTTTTTAATGCCTCCAGTGTGTATAAGCCCTTTGCTTGCAAATCACTCTTATTTCACCATTTGGAAGTTTATGCTGATGTCTATAGGCATGGTATTTAAGCACCTATATAGCCTGGGGCATATAAAAAATATTAAAAGTTTTTTTGACCACTATTCAAAATACGTCTTTTTGTATCAAACTCTAAAAATTTCTATGAAATTATATGGAAATATGCCCTTTCGTTCTGAAATGCGCTTTTGATCACGATTTTATCTTGGAAAAATGCATTTTTTGTGATGAATTTTGAACTAGAGGATGCACTTTAGCATGGCAATAGTGATCACATTCTTAGGTTTGATCGAGGTCGGAAGTGGTTTTACGCCCTTTTGAAAAATCACTCCTCAAATCAACTATTTATTGTTTTTTTATGGTAAACTAGTAACAAAACGTATTTTCGAAATTGCACCCTACTGGTAAGCACTAAAACTACTTTTTTAATAAAACTTGTTGTCCCAATGTCATCATCAAATTACGCAAGAAACAATTTTCTAGAACTTTTATCCATTATATTCTTTTTGTACGAGTCTTTTCGATCCCTTTTTCCAAAAACTTGGTTATAATTGGTTTAAGTGTTTTACAAAAGTATTTCAACTTAAGAATAATAAGTAAGAATGTAGGTTATAAAATTACAATATATAAGGATAGAAAAACATTCTTATTTACTGACTTCATGTACTTCAATGTACTTTGTTCTGAATTTACTGCATTGTTATTAAATTTTTTAGATCGTAATAAAATAAAAACCGTATCAAGCCTATATTTTGCGATCTCCAAATGACATTAAAAAAATTTGAAAAATGTTCATCTATTTTTTTGACATCCTCTTTCAAATGGGGGCAATCAAGAAATTTCCAAAAATCTTTTTTTTTTAATTTTAATAGTTTTTTGGAACAGAAAATGATTTACATTACTTGCTACTAAGAATATCGAACAGTTAGCTCAAACCAACAATGTCATCTGATCCATGCTAGGAAATAATGTTTTTTTTTTTTTTTTGAATCAGTCTAATACATTTGCTTAATGGAATGGATTCCTAATATTATTAATTGCAAACGTGGTGCCTAGCATATTCTTAATATAAACTTTTCATTTTTATTCAAAATAATAAAGCAATTATGGCCTAGTTTAGCAAATGAGTCAAAGACAATGAAACTGATTTATTTCAAACGACGTGCATTCATTCATACACACAGTGTTTGATTTAAATAATTTATTTGAACATCAACTCTTCTCTTGAAATTCGGAGCTAGATCTTAATGGCTGTTGTAAAAATTTGGCGTTTGGTCACACGTGTTTCGAAAAAAATTTTTTTTTTGTTTTGTATTAAAGAATCTTTTATGACTTTGATAGCGGCAACACTCTTACAGTGCCGCTTTTTTAGCGATATTAATTATAATTTCACGTTTTTATGGTTGCTGTGTAATCTGATCACTATGAAATATAAAACAGGCAATAATTTTCACAATTTTTTTTTTATTATTGGCATATAATATTGAGGCAGTGATTTTCAAAAGTGGTGCCAAGTGCGTTACCCTCCATATTTATCGCCTGGGGCGACAAGATCTTTCGACAAAAAAAGGGCCTACAAAATCGATATCTAGGTCTGATTTTTCTACCCATAGAGCATGCCCTAGTATTTATGATTAAAGAAACTACTTGTAGTTGTCAAGATATAAGGATGATATATGCAACCGGATTTTGAAGAAATTTTCCCATTCGTATTGATCTGGGGACGGCTATGGGCAAGAAAAATGGGCGGTGTTACTACCCTTAAAAGCAAAATTAAACATACATATCATTGAAACTGTTTGATACATAGGAGAAAGCATATATAAAGGGCACCGAGATAAAAAACAATGGAAAAGTAGGCGATTCCACCCACGTCTCTTTGAAACATAGATCATCATATTTCTGAAAATTTTTATCGCGCATGAATTAGATTTGACAAATATATATATATTTTTAGTATTTTCAACCAGAAAAATTGGCGGCGCCACGTTAAATAATAAAACCATAACAATGTCGTTTTAGCTTTGTGTAATATTGGCACGCTTAAATGCCAGACCTACCGCATTTAGTCACAAAACATGTGGTTTTAATTTTCCATTGTCGGTGCGCTGTTTACTTTATTTTCTTATTCTGTTAATATTTGTTCATTCATATTTTTTATAGGATATGTTTTGGTATACAAAGAAAAGGTTTTTGTATTCGTCCAAGTTGTGCTGCTTGAAATTGCTTCAATATCACGTTTAACAAAAAATAAAAATGCCTAATAAAAAGTTGTTTGGGTGTTTTCGAGCTTTTTCGCGCGTGGACCATTTGCTGATTTTTTTGTTTCCCTAGGAACTCATTGAAAAAAAAAGTATAGATATCTAGATTTCCTAAATATTCAAAAAAAAATTTACGCAAAAAAAAACTTATAATTTTTGTAGAATGCTGCTCCTCTTAAACACATTCTTACAAAATCTAAAAAGGTATTCACTTCATCAATGGAAGTCCCATTGAGAAACACATGCTAATAGCATTTCTTGTTAACTTCATAGTTTTTTCATTAAGAGCCCACCCTAAGAGCGTCACAGAGTTTATAGACAGCCTCTAACTTAATCATTCTGCTGAATTTGAAAAACCCTATACTGTATATAGATAACGAAAACAAAAACAACTGGAAAAAACCAACACTTAGATTATTGTACGACATAAGTAGATTCATTGGAAATTTCAATAGAATGTATGACTTTACCTCAAAATTAGGATTTGTTGCATTACTATCGGTCATGGCCACAATTGCAACCGATAAATTTACACGCAACGCATAAGCAACAGCGAGACCGCAGAACACCAGGAAACATTGGAAATGTCGAACTCCAAAACGTGGTACTATAAATTGTATTAAAAATTAACATATGTTACAACAATGTAACGAAACTCCCACTGACCTTGAGCTTGAGCAGCACCATTAATTCCAATTTGTTGATATCCTGGACGATTGATGACGGAACAGCAATCACAGCAAAAAACCATTGTGCGGGGTTGCGGGGAAGTGCAAAAATAAAATTAGAGGAGGGAAATTGACTAACTAAGCAATGAGTAACTATTTTCCGGCACTCATTTGTTATCCGCTGCCTTTGTTGTATAAATGCGATAACTTTTCAACTGCGTCAACAACATGAATTTTGTTGACGAAAACAAAAATCGTTTGAAAAAAAAAATAAATACAAAGTCAATTCCAACGTTCCACTTTGAAGTACAAAATCAATTCTAACGTTCCACAATGTTGCCAGACTTAAAAGAATTGCAGTACATTACAGACAAAAGTACAGGTACCTATCCACAGGGTGCTTGCGGAATCATTCGATCGAATTCGTAACGAGTTCATATTTCCGTACTTTTTATCCGTTACGGAATCCGCTAAGGATCCGTTACTGATCCGTTTGGGGGTGAAATTCCCAAAAAAAAAAGCGAATCGTTTTTCTACTTTTATGGATCCGTTTCGAATACGTAACGTACATCAAAAACGAGTTCAAAACGGATTCGCTTTTACTAATGTTAATGCTGCTTGTAAAAAAAAATGGTGAAGCGCTTATTTTTAATCAAAAAAAAGAACAAAAAAAAAAAAAAACTACTACCCTAGCCGGGAGCCGAACCCAGGCTACCGGGGTATTACTTTTCAAAGACTAGACGTTAGACAATAAGGCTAATGACCGATATGATGTAGACTTATCTGATGTTGAGATTTAAAGTTTGTATATTAAACAAATTTCTGTTGTTTTTTTATAAGTATTCTGTGTTCTTTTTCTTCCCTTCTTTTGATAAAAAATATTACATACTCAAATTTGGAATCAAAAACGTTACTTCAAACAAAGTTTGAAAAGTTTTCAAAAAGTCACAATAAAATAAAAAGATAAAAAAAAAAAAAATAATGTTTTTTCATCATTATTAACATTAATATAAGCAAATCCGTTTTGAGTTCGTATTTGAAGTACTTACGGATTCGAAACGAATTTACCCAGGTTCGAATCCTACCACAAGTGGATTTTGATCCTTTATTTTTCTTCTTTTTTTTTGCTTTATATTTTAATTATTAATAAGCACATCAAAACGGTTTTTTTCTGTAAATATACAGTATTAACATTTTTAAAGGGACATTCGCTTTTGTAATTGAAAAGAAAAACACTTTTTAAAAATTTTATTATGAAAAAACTATTATAGTTATTGACAAAATTTCTTTTGGACATTGTTAAACACTGTTTAAGACATATGAAAAAATTTTTTTTTTATTTTTAGTTTCCCTTAGCTGCTGTAGAGGGCGCCATCCAAAAGTTACTTTTTAAACGGTAGGAAATATTTTAGACCTCCCGTAACAGATTTTTAAAAAATTCAAAATGGATTTTATTCTTGAGACCCAAAACTATACAATAAGCCTTTAAAATTTATACTTTTTTATATTTTGAAGTTTTTGTATGAATATTTATGAGAAATGCGAAAAAATCGAGGGACTTAACCTCAGAGGTTTATTGTTTAATATTTTTTATGAGTAATCGAATGCTTTTTGGTTTTTTAAAATCCGTCGAGCAGATTCGGAGAAAAATTTCCTTCCAGTTTGAAAAGTAACTTTTGGATGACGCCCTCTACAGCAGCCAAGGGAAACTAAAAATAAAAAATATAAAATTTTTTTCATATTTTTTGGACAATACTTAACAATGTTCAAAAGAAATTTTGTCAATAAATATAATAGTTTTTACATAATAAAATTTTTAAAAAGTGTTTTTTTGTTTTCAATTACAAGTCCGAATGTCCCCTTAAAAGCGAATCCGTTTTGAATTCGTTTTTACATACATTTCGGGTTCGAAACGAGTCCGTACTGAGGAATTACCCGGGCTCGAATCCTACCATAGGCGGATCGATAATTTTTTTTTCTTTTTATTTATTTTTTTTAATCGCTAAAAAGTGCTTCAAAATGTTTTTTTTTTTATTAAAACACAGCATTAACATTATTAAGAGCAAATCCGTTTTGAATTAGTTTTTGATGTAAGTTTCGGTTTCGAAATTTTTTGTGCACTTTGGGTAACATTAAAAGCAAATCCGTTTTGAATTCGTTTTTAATGTACGTTACGGGTTCGAAATGGATCCGTTACCGCGGATTACGTTTCTCATCCCTTTATGAACTCGTAACGGGTTCGAAACGGATCTTAATCCGTTTTTGTGCACAGTGGGGCAGTTTTATTTTTTGTGTTATTTTTAACAATTTTAAGTTCTATCGTGCTTAAAAAAACACCCTCTGTGGCAACAAGCATTAACAGCTTAATTCGACCTAAGAAAAATGGGTTTGGGCTCAATTTTCCATTAATTCAGGCAAAGAACTATATTATAAAGAACTCTCATCAGCGGAATTCGTGGTGAGAGAGAAAGAGAGGGAGAGCTGGTATTTTAACAGGCATCAAAAAAACAATCCCACGAATTCCGCTGATGAGAGTTCTTTATATATAGTTCTTTGATTCAGGCTTAAATTACACAGAAGCAAACAGCTGTTACAGCAAAGTTGCCAGACTTAAAAGTTTTGCAGTACATTACCGACAAAAGTGTACAGGTACCTATCCAAAGGGTGCTTGCGAAATCATTCAATCAGCAATCTTTGGTTTCGCTGTTGTTTTTTACTTCAATTTCTATATAATTAAAGGATGGTTTTTTAAGCCCGATAGAACTTGAAATTGTAAAAAATAACACAAAAAATAAAATTTTGATGCAAATATTTTTTTTAATTGTTCAGTATACTCTGGCGAATCATCATGAATAGATTCACGTGACATTCGTGACATACGGCTAGCAGTTCTCAAAAAAGTGGTCCGAAATTGAACGTGCAGAATACGTTTCGTTAAGGATAGCCGAGGTGCCAAATGCCCGAAATCATTTTCAAATGTTAATGCCATGATATCAGTTTAATTTGTTGTGTTATTTTTAACAATTTTAAGTTCTATCGTGCTTAAAAAAATACCCTCTGTGGCAACAAGCGTTAACAGCTTAAGTCGTCCTAAGGAAAATGGGCTTGAGATCAATTTTCCCTTAGTTCTGGCTTAAATTACCATTGCCAACTTTTCAAACACAGCTCTTTTGACTTTTTCACATTTTGCTCAATAACTTTTTTTAATGAAATTGTACACATTTTATTGAAATATATTCTGTAGCCAATACTTCACTGATCAGCATGAAAAAAAATTGCCTGAAATTGATCCAACGATTCGCTTGCAAAATCCAAAAAAAGATTATATATACAACAAAAGCATCACTTCCCCTACTTTTGTTACTTCTGAGGTTAGTTTTTTTAATTTTTTTTTTTACTTAATTCAATATTTTTACCATCAAAACGAGCTCTTAAAAAGTTCCATACAATACTTTCTTCAAAAGTTATTGCAGACTTAAGATATCATGAAATCCAAAGTCGTGTCGTTTGACCCGTTTCATGGGATTTCAATATGTCATCTTAAATGGCATTTTTTAATAGCTCAATTCGAAGAAACGGAATAGAACTACGTGATGCAATTGGTAAAAAAATAATGAAAATTTTGTGCACTTTACATTTAACCTCAAAAGTAGCTAAAATAGCCTAATCCTGAGGTCGTGGATCAATTCTGACGCATGAAGTTACTTCGGAAATGCTTGGAAGCAAAACCTTGCTGGTATGTGTTATTAATTTAGAAAATTTATTACGTACCATTTTTGACCCGGTTGTACAAGGGTTAAGATTTTTTGTCAGAATTAGATGCTTATTTAGTCTAGAGTCAACATAAAAACTACATTTGCAGTTGGCCACCATGATTATGTGGACGTTATAGATTTTGGCCAGAAAAATGTGCTTTATGACCTATAGTGCAATGGTACAACACAACAAAAATAAATGTTGAGAGCACATTTGCCTTTGCGATGAACAGGACACTCAAAATTTTTCTTAATTTGAAAGTAGATTCGAACGTAGTCAGATGTACGAACAAAAAGCTTTGTTGATGAGGAAACACATATTAAATTTTACTGGCAACTCTTCCAACAAGTGAGCTACTTCCGTTTACGTACAGTACAAGTTTTAGCCAGTTGAAAAATTGAAGCAATTTTTAAAATCTAGTAAATTGTGCAAAATTCTCTAAAAATAACTCGTTTTTTTTTAAGTGTTGAATAGTTTTTTTTTATAAAATAGGGAAATATGAAGAAAATTTCGTGTTTAAAATTGGAAAATAAAGTAAAAAAAAAAAAATAAATCTGCAGCCTAATGAGTGCCTTTGTATGTGTGTTTATGTGTTTAACGGGAAGCGCGGTGACAATGCAACAAGTGAGAAATTGTTGCCATGTTCAAAATCATTTTCGTGTGTGAATTGCAAATTGCAATAGGCAAAAGTCTCTTGCATAAAAAAAAAAAAATAAAAAAAAAAAATCCAGAAGTCCTTTATGCAATAATAGAGTTTAGAGAAATAATATATGGTTTTTGTGAGAAGTGCGTAAGTTGCTGCAGAAAAAATTTCAAGTTTATGAGCTATTTAGTTTTAACAACGATTCTTTTATTAAGGTAAAATTATCTTTTTTAAACATTTTAATTGTACCTATTACATTCAATGATACATAAAATAGCTATTGTATTCCAACATTTATACTTATATTCTGCTTTTTCCAAGCTTCGTGCTCATTTTTTATCCACAAATTAGCGGAAATTGCGAGCTTATACCTTTTTATGCGCTGCACCCAGGGTATATTCACTTCATCCCTCCGTATCTGAAGCATAAATAATTTTGGTAATTTTTGGACACTTTTAGTACTTTTTTGCTATTCGGTACAAAATAAAAAAGCTCATTTATCATCTTAGCCCAGGAAAATAAGAATTTTTCTGCGAAATAATTCCAAGTGGATTTTTTTCACCGCAATTGTCTTTATTTATGCATGATAAATAAAGTGTGAAAAGTCCATTGCAAAGTCGTGTGCGCATAAAAAGTTATTAAGGCTCAAAGGTCGCTAAAATCAGTTTTTTGGAAATATCTCGCTAATGCTAACTTTTACAGAAAAATGTTGGTTTCCAATTTTGTAGCACAGGAAATTTCCTACAAAAGTACGTTAAAAGTATTTGCGTACGACTTCTAGTTAAGAAGCTCACCCAACCGGTTTCTATTGAATATCTTCTATACGGTTACTTCTATGTGTACACATATCGCTTATTTTTTGTAGATCTTGTAATTTTCTACAAAATTGGTCTCGTTACTTTTTATCGTAATACTTACCAATTCGGAGATATCCTTAAAAAACCAGTAATTTCGAAACCTTGACGGTTATTCAAGAATATTTTTTAGGTCATAAGCAGTTCGAAAAAAAAAATTTTGTACGGTATATAAAAAATTAAATTATCTTTCAAACGGCATTTTAATTTTGTTTGTACGACTTTTCATTGAAGAGTTATGGCAATTTAAAAAGGAGGATATTTTAATATGAACTCATAGCTTGTATTTCATATCATAACTGTTAACAACTTTTTAAATTGGGTGATCTTCTAAACTATAAGTTGTACTTTTGTAGGAAATGTCCTGTGCTACAAAATTGGAGACCAACATTTTCCTGTAAAAGTTAGCATTAGCGAGATATTTGCAAAAAACTGATTTTAGCGACCTTTGAGCCTTAATAACTTTTTATGCGCACACGACTTTGCAATGGACTTTTCACACTTTGTTTATCATGCTTAAATAAAGACAATTGCGGTGAAAACAAACCACTTGGAATTATTTCGCACAGCAGCTCTTTTTTCGTCTTATTTTCCTGGGCTATCTCTGGCACAATGAAAAGCGGAATGTAAACAAAACAAAAAACTTAAAGACTTCTTTGCTTTTTATCTTTCTCTTTGTGAAAAAAGAAAATTTCAAACAGTGGATATTTAGGGTGGTTATCAAAAATATCCAAAAAAAAAAAAACATCTAATAAAAATAAAATCCAATGAAAAACATCCATTGAAAAACATCCAATAAAAAATGTCCAAAAATAAAAGAGTAAAATTTTTTCAACTGAGCCATCTAAAACGGACTTTTCGAAATGAAATTTTTTTTTCTCCTTGTCGGGTACGTTTAAGGATCAGAAATTTTTTGGCGTTTAAATTTTTTCAAAATTTTAATTTTTGTATGTGTTGCGTACAGTAGAACTTTCATGAGTTGTTTTCTTGCATTTGCTATTGCTCAGTAAATACTTAATGGAATTGAAAAATTTTTTTCTCGGTATATCCGTAAATGATACGCGCACAAAATTTAATGGCGTCAACATTTTTTAATTTTTTTTTTACTAGTCATAAATGCATTTTAAAATATGCAATTGCAAGCTAACTGAACTTTTCATATGCTTTGAAAACAAAAACAACAAGGGTATGATAGGACAAACATTCATCTATTTATCTAAAAAAAAAAAATTTTCTGCAAACCATTACTGACAATGTTATGAACATTTGTTTAATGGCGCGCAGAAATTTTTAATATAGAATATGATATCAACAAATTGAGAGAAAACAATTTTTAACGAGATCTCTATAATTATTTTGGTTAACTTATGGTCGCAGAATTCGAATTTGGCACCCAATTTTCTCCATCAGGTATATGATCCGTGCTGCCTTTGCTTTAAAATTCAAAAAGCGCTATTTTTAAACATATGGTGCACATCCAGGAGGTGGTTTATTTGACTTTTGTCAACGCCAACGGATAGCCATTATCTTCCTTTTTATAACTTACCTTCTAACTTTTCCAATCAAATCACTACTTTCCGAGATATCGTTCTTTGAAATAGAGGTACCTTGACTATATACAAATTGTTTTTATTTAATATATGTAAAGGATTAAATACTGTCAAGATAATTTTACTTCAATGAATGATATCTCGGAAAGTAATGATTTGATTAGAAAAGTTAAAAGGTAAGATAAAAAAAGGAAGATAATGGCTATCCGTTGGCGTTGAAAAAAGTCAAATAAACCACCTCCTGGATATGCACCATAAAGCAAAGGCAGCACGGATCATATACCTGATGGAGAAAATTGTTTACCAAATTCGAATTCAGCGACCATAAGTTAACCAAAATAATTATAGAGATCTCATTAAAAATTATTTTCTCTCAATTTGTTGCACTCAGATATCATATATTTTACTCAAAAATAAAAAATTATCGATTGCATTAAATTGAGTTAAATTATTTTGAGGGAAAATTAATGTTGGACATTGTTTTATTGTTTTTTTTTTTTATTGGATATTTTTATTTTAAGATGTTTTTTTAATGTTTTTCTTTGAATTTTATTTTTATTTTTGGATATTTTTGAGTGGAATCGATATTTAGAATTGACTGCTATTTTTATGTAACAACGCATGCAATAATTTTACCTATAGTATCCATATTATAACATAATTTTATATTTCAAACCTAATTTATATAGTTTGTTATTAGTAACTTCATAGTATTATTATTTGATTACACGGAGAGAATTTTGAGCTGAAAACAATCCCATACCAATCAATTTTGGGTGTGATTTTCAGCGTGTCCATAATTTTCTTGATATCAAGTAATAATGTGATTGTTTTTGAATCCCATTTGAGCTCAATTCAATTTGGGATTGTTCATCAAAAATTTATTAAACTCATTTGTGCTTAAGCTCAGCCCTTTTGTAATTGTTTATAAAAAAAAAAAATAAATATTTCCATTTGTTTTTAATAATTTCTTATTTATCAAAATATGAATATGACCATTTTTGCCAAATGCAAGAAATATTATTTCATTTTCAAAAATCGATGTACCAAAATGTCCAAAGACACCTCAGAACATCGTAACATCCCATTATGGGATGTCAATAGTATTTACTCTATTATAAATACCCAATTCGACTGTCGAGTAGGAATTACATTGTGGAACAAAATTTGGTCAAAAATTTGGTCGGATCTGACGCTGCGGGGTGAAAATATAGGCCAAAATAAAAGACCATTTGGCTCAGTTTGTTCAAATTGGCTCTAGTTTTCGAGAAAAGGCCGTTTGAATTTTGCACCTTGAATTATGTGGTTTCTTCGATATACCTCGTAAATTAACTGAGTTTTATTGCAGTTAGTTGTGGGGTTTTGTTCATCTAATCCATATCTACTCTTTCACTACCAAATCAGTATTTTTGGATGCACTTTTGGAAAGTTAGAGCACAAAGTTCCCAAAAAAGTGACATTTTTCGCCTTTTATGACATTCAGCTCAATAGTAATCACCCGAGTGGTCAATTTGTGCCTTTTAAGCTATAGCTGAGATCCATACGAACACTTTGATATAATATATGTGGCATATGGGCAAAAATTACTCAAGTGAGCCACCTAAGAAATTAAACGTAAAAAAGGCCTTAACAAAATGATGTTTTATAACAACTCGTAAAGATTTTGTAAAAATGTCAGGGAATAAAATGGTGTTTTTGAATTGTAAAAAAATTTTTCATTTATTATTGAAAATCCCTATTTCAAATAGGTACATAAAAATAAAGCAACTTCTTCGCCTCTGAGAAAATTATAAAAAATAGGTAGGCACTCTCCACTTGTCAAGAAACTATATCATAGAAAAAAAATTGGGGTAATCGATATTGGTTCAAAAGTTATTAACAATATAGTGATGTCGTGCAAGTCTTTTTTTAGCATTAGAGAAAAACAAGGCATCCTACGAAAAAAGTGTATATGGCATAAAATGCTTAGAATTATCTAAGGAATACGTGTGAGTTTTTTTTGGAACATATTAAATTTTTTTTTTCGGACCTTTTGAAAAATTATAAAATGTCTCAGAAAATTCTGAAAAAATGCACACATATTCCTTAAATAATTCTAAGCATTTTATGCCATATACACTTTTTTCGAAAGATGCGTTGTTTTTCTGTAATGCTGAAAAAAGACTTGCACGACATCACTATATGGTTAATAACTTTTGAATCAATATCGATTACCCCAATTTTTTTTCTATGATATAGTTTCTTGACAAGTGGAGAGTGCCTACCTATTTTTTATAGTTTTTTCAGAGGCGAAGAAGTTGCTTTATTTTTATGTACCTATTTAAAATAGGGATTTTCAATAATAAATGAAACATTTTTTTTACAATTCAAAAACACCATTTTATTCCCCGACCTATGCTAAATATCTATAAAAAAAAAACATTTTTACAAAATCTTCACGAGTTGTTATAAAACATCATTTTGTTAAAGCCTTTTTTACGTTTAATTTCTTATGTGGCTCACTTGAGAAATTTTTGCCCATATGCCACATATATTATATCAAAGTGTTCGTATGGATCTCAGCTATAGGTTAAAATGCATAAATTCACCACTTGGGTAGTTACTATTGAGCCGAATGTCATAAAAGGCGAAAAATATCACTTTTTTGGGAATTTTGTGCTCTAACTTACCAAAAGTGTATCCAAAAATACTGATTTGTTAGTGAATGAGTAGATATGGATTAGATGAACAAAACCCCACCACTAACTGCAATAAAACTCAGTTAACTTACGAGATATATCGAAGAAACCACATAATTCAAGGTGCAAAATTCAAACGGCCTTTTCTCGAAAACTAGAGCTAATTTGAACAAACTGAGCCAAATGGTTTTTTATTTTGGCCTATATTTTCACCCCGCAGCGTCAGATCCGAGTAAACTTTTGTTGACCAAATTTTGTTCCACAGTTCAGCAAACACACAGAATAAACACAAATGAAAATTTATTTTTTGATAAACAATCACAAAAGAGCTTGAATTAAGCAAAAAATGGGCTTATTTATTTGTTTTGATAAACAAGTACAAAATGGCATGCATTGAGTACAATTGGTCTTAATTATCAAAATTTATATTATGCCCAAAATTTGAGCTTGAATTGCGAACAAATTTGGCGTATTTCAGGATGATTTTATGCTATTTTGGGCTTAATTCTGAATATTTAATTTAAGAACGATTTGAGCTAGATTTTAGGACATTTTTTTCTCTCCGTGTAGAAGGTTAATTTTAACAAGATACTGTTAAAACAACCCTAAGTATTTTGGTGATCTTTGTTCTATCTGAAATGCCTTTTTATTACATTATTTGCGCATTATTCTTAAGATTTAAGCATTTCTTGCCTTTGGTGACATCCAGTGAAATTCTCCGTCGAATATTTCTGAAGAACTTTACCCCAGCAGTATAACAGAATTTAAATAAAAAAAGGGAAAAACCCATACAAATAGGATATAATGCGCTTAAATATTTACGTATGGAAAATTTTGAAAGTAAGAATTTTATTTTTTGGGATTTTAAACTAAAACCACCAATATACGATTGATGCTAACTTTGAGATATTATTGGTATCAAGCTTGATTCAAGAAGAAACATTTGAGATATCGGCCATTTCACGGGGACATGTCGTAGTAATATAATGATAGAAAGTGGTGATTTAGAGGTATAAACCGCGATATTTTTTTTTTTCTTTTAAGTGAGTATATTTTTCGAACAACAAACCATAAAATAGTCTACATACAAAACTATAATGAAGCCTGTGTTCCGAAGAATCAGTTCAAAAAGTTGGACGGACGGGACACAAAAATTTATTGCTTTTTGGACAAATTTTCGGTTTAATATTTTTACGATATGACTTAAATAGGGTTAAAAAAAAATAAATATAGGGTAAGGGAGGGAAATATGTACCACCAATCTTTCTTTTTCGAATAAAACTCAAAAAACATAAAACAATTAATTTTATGTCATTCATTAAAGAAAACAATTTACCTTTATTCTGATTCACTTTTGGATAAACATCTCATCAGGATAAAGAAAAAAAAAAAAACTGAATATAAGTACTCAAAATGAAGATAAAACTAGTAAGGGTGTAAATTTTGGCCTGGCCAAAAAATAAATACCCTACACTGCAGTATTTTGAAAATTTTGCTTATATGGGAGGTACCAGTACACCCAGTTTTTGTTCAGAGCTTGCATTTATATTTTTTAGTGTCAGAGTGAAATTTAGTTGGATTTTCTCAAAAAACTTTTTCAGTATAGCATTTTGAAACTTTTGCTTATATGGGAGGTGCCACGCCCCCCTGTACGATTTCAACCAATTTTTGCTGAGAGCTTTCATTTATAATTTTTAGAGTCTGAGTCAAATTCGGTTCGAATATCTCAAAAAACGCTTCCAGTATAGCGTTTTGAAGCTTTTGCTTATATGGGAGGTGCCACGCTCTCTTGTCCGAATTCGCTCAGTTTTTTATCAGAGCTTGCGCTTACAATTCGTAGTATTTATTTGTATTGTGGTTGCATTGTCGTGAAAAATACTCCTAAAATTGCATTTTGAATATATTTTTTGTATGGGCGGTAGGCGTGTCCGTTGACCGATTTCGCTCATTTCAATCCCCCGAGCTAACTTTGACGACGGAGGCAATGTACCAAATTTCATTGAATTATCTTGCTCAGTTTTCCCAAAAAGTGTATTTCAACACACAGCCAGCCAGCCAGCCACCCAGCCAGCCACCCAGCCAGCCACCCAGCCAGCCACCCAGCCAGCCAGACAGACGGACATGGCTATATGGACTCAGGAGGTGACGCTGATCAAGAATATATATACTTTTCTATACCTGCCACGTCTCCTTCTCTGCGTTACAAACGGAAGGACAAAGTGAATATACCCTGGGTGTAGGGTATAAAAAAGTGTAGTGTGATATGGACTATATAATCCATATTGCCCACATGTTTTTTTGGTACAGTAGTTGTATATAAAAATGTCACTCCACATCCGACACATTCTTCATGACTCCAAGAACGTCAGATTACACATTTAACCCAAAATTCGCCACAGCGATCTTCTGAGTATAAGGTATTACATTTTACGCATTTCTCACCTTTTTTCCTTTGTATGTAGTTTACGAATTACAAATAATGGCCATCAGACTCGTAACGAAATCTGCAGCTAGATTCCCCTTCTGAAGAAGATGATACATACATTTGTTATTGAGGCTTATTTCTTTGGTGGTCCATTTTACCCGCCGTACGTGTTGGTGAAATAAATGGATTTTTTTATCAAAAACTCTTGTGTTTGATGAACTAATTTGTGCTAATAAATTAAAAACGGCATTCACTGACTGTATGTAACACTATTCAACGGCAAAAAAATATCTGAGTTCGGACTATGTAATTATTATTCCTTGCTATTGATATAGTAGGATTGCATTTACAAAATTTTTCCATCACATCATAGTTTTCAGATAAAATTTTTAACCGTCAGAATTTCCAAAAGGAAATGTCAAACGATGCAAAAAATAGCAAGAACTTCAAATTCGAAAAAAATTTTTTGATCGGTCCGACAGACTTTTTTTATGCCCGTTTCATTGAGAAAATGTACTGAAAAAACCACCTTTCTGCAATAACACGAGTCTTGCTCAAAACAATTTAAAATTAAAAAAAACTCTTCATGGTTTTGTGCAAAATTATCACAGCTTTATTTTGGCAAAAACTTAAGGATTAAACCATATATTACAAACTTGTGTCCTTTTGAACGAAAATTATTGAGAAAAAATTTGAATTTTGACAGGTTTTAATTTTTCCAAAATAAAAAAATTTGCCGTGCATCGGCCGATGTCACACGACTGATTTTTAACTTTCAAGATGTTTTAAAATGATCACAACTTAAAAAAAATTTCACAAGACCATTTCATAGTTCATTTTTAAGGCAAAATGCTGTTCTAAATGATGCATTTAATAAAAAGTTGCAAAAACTTAGCAATTACTAGCACAAAATAAAGTTAAAAAAATTGTCACGTGAATTTAAAAAAAAAAAATTCCTGTGGCTCTCACAACCATTTAGCGCAAAACAAGTCTTCTACAAAACCTTTGTTTTTCATCCACCTTACAGTAAAAAAAAATTAAAAAAAAAATTAGTAAGGGTGTTACCTTTCGTCTGGCCAAACATTAAATATATGGGTGGTGCCACGCCCTCTTTTTCGAATTCACCCAGTTTTTCTCAGAGTTTGCATTTATAGTTCTAGTATTTGAGTGAAATTCGGTTGGACTATCTCAAAAAATGCGTTTTGAAGTTTTTGCTTATATGGGAGGTGCCACGCCTTCTTGTCCAATTTTGTCCAGTTTTTGCTTAAGGCTTGCATTTATAGTTCTTAGTGTCTGAGTAAAATTTAGTTCGATTTTCTCAAAAAATGCTTTCAGTACAGCGTTTTAAAGCTTTTGCTTATATGAGAGGTGCCACGCCCTCTTGTCCGAATTCGCCCAGTTTTTACTCAGAGCTTGCGCTTACAATTCTTAATATTTATGTGTATTTCGATTGAATTGTCGTGAAAAATCCTCCAAAAGTTGCATTTTGAAGATATTTTTTGTATGGGCGGTAGGCGTCTCCGTTGATCGATTTCGCTCATTTTCAATCCCCCGCGCTAACTTTGACGACGGAGGCTGTGTATCAAATTTCATTGAATTATCTTGCTTAGTTTTCCCAAAAAATGTATTTACACACACAGCCAGCCAGCCACCCATTCAGCCAGACAGACGGACATGGCTATATCGACTCAGGAGGTGACGCTGATCAAGAATATATATACTTTTCTATATCTGCCACGCCTCCTTCTCTGCGTTACAAACGGAAGGACAAAGTGAATATACCCTGGGTGTAGGGTATAAAAAAGTGTAGTGTGATATGGACTATATAATCCATATTGCCCACATGTTTTTTTGGTACAGTAGTTGTATATAAAAATGTCACTCCACATCCGACACATTCTTCATGACTCCAAGAACGTCAGATTACACATTCAATCCAAATGGGTAACTGAAGATCTCACTCATGCTGAAATTTACGAATACTTAACTAATGTCAGCAATCACATTCACTATAATTAACTTCATTGTACTTCTTAACTAACTTTTTCCATTTATTATTTACACAATTTGTCAATTTACTTTACTATTTTACCTAATGTCTTTGATTTTTAACAAAATAATGATAATTTAACACTTTAACCATTTTTGGCCCCTTTTTTATTTGGCCGTTTTTTTTGACCCTTTTTATATTTGGCCCCTTTTTTATTTGGCCGCTATTTTTTGGCCCCTTTTTGTTGGCCGCTATTTTTTGGCCGCTATTTCTTTGGCCGCTTTTGAGTACCTCCGCTTTTGCTTATATGGGAGGTGCCACGCCTTCTTGTCCGATTCTGTCCAGTTTTTGCTTAAGGCTTGCATTTATAGTTCTTAGTGTCTGAGTAAAATTTATTTCGATTTTCTCAAAAAATGCTTTCAGTACAGCGTTTTGAAGCTTTTGCTTATATGAGAGGTGCCACGCCCTCTTGTCCGATTTCGCCCAGTTTTTACTCAGAGCTTGCGCTTACAATTCTTAGTATTTATGTGTATTTTGATTGAATTGTCGTGAAAAATCCTCCAAAAGTTGCATTTTGAAGATATTTTTTGTATGGGTGGTAGGCGTCTCCGTTGATCGATTTCGCTTATTTTCAATCCCCCGCGCTAACTTTGACGACGGAGGCTGTGTATCAAATTTCATTGAATTATCTTGCTTAGTTTTCCCAAAAAATGTATTTCCACACACAGCCAGCCAGCCACCCATTCAGCCAGACAGACGGACATGGCTATATCGACTCAGGAGGTGACGCTGATCAAGAATATATATACTTTTCTATATCTGCCACGCCTCCTTCTCTGCGTTACAAACGGAAGGACAAAGTGAATATACCCTGGGTGTAGGGTATAAAAAAATATTATTTCGAGAAAATTACTTTGTAAATTTTCAAAATTTTCCAAATTTAAAAATGGAAATCAAAATAACGTTTCAAATGCTACAAGAATCCGAAAAAAAATTCTTTTTGACAAAATGGCGGAACTTGGAAAAAAAAATTGCATCGATTTTTCGCAAAAACACTACTTTGATAATGAAATTCCATGCATATAACTTGCAAAAAAAAAATTTTTCCGCAAAACTAATAATGAGAGGTCACCATACTGAGCTTTTAGA